>VDFB02047230.1:398589329-398714988 GCA_007258455.2 Sequoia sempervirens
AATGGAGAAGACTATTCAAAATCAGTGATTTATTTCCAGTGTTCAACCGTTGTGTTAATATTCATTCCTATATGTTGTTTTGATGTCTCCAAAGTGGTTTTCCTTAATTATTCAAATTTATACAATTTTTTAGGACACGTTTGTTGTTGCTATGTGATTTTCTTGATTGGGTTATGGCTAGGGTGAATTAAATTCCTTTTAGATAATTCATTTTAATTGGTTCTTGTCAAGGATTAAAATCCTTTTAAATTAATTATTCTAATTGGTTTCCCTCAAGTTAAGAATTAAAAATCCTTTCATGATATCACATTAATTTGGGAGAATAACACCATGATTCATAAAGAAGAGTACATTAATTAACAAACCTGCATGTTTGTACAAGGTGCAAACATTCAAAGTGCCCAACAAGTTAGAGTTAAGTTGAGAAGTAAATCCACCTACCTTACATATCTATCTCCATCATCATCATCCACCCCTTGACTCCATTTGTATACACCTAAAATTGGTCATCACCTTTAATTAATTAAATACTAGCTATTTGATTAATATTTCAACTACATATAAATAAATACTCAATTTATTTATATTGTTCACCCTTCTCTAATTCTCCAAAATCTAAAACACTTTCTTCTAAATTAATTAAATAAATACCTAAAAATGGTCATCACCTTTAATTAATTAAATACTAGCTATTTGATTAATATTTCAACTACATATAAATAAATGCTCAATTTATTTATATTGTTCACATTTCTCTAATTCTTCAAAATCTAAAACACTTTCTTCTAAATTAATTAAATAAAACAAGGTTCCCTAAACTTGTTTTATTTAATTAAACTCCATTAAATCCAATTAGGAATTAGAGCACATTTCTACAACTTTTTGTGTGCCACCTCATCAAGGTCACATGAAAATAAATAACTCTAATTTTTAATTAGAATTATCCTCCACCAATTTCAAAAAGTACATGGTCTTTCCTTCCCACACTTCCACCAATTTCAAAAAGAACTTGGTCTTTCCTTCCCACACTTCCACCAATTTCAAAAAGTACATGGCTTTATTCCCTCACACTTCCAACAAATTTGGAGCACATGGGTCTTTGTTTCACACACTTGGAATCTCATACATTTGGCATGCTTCCAATTGGTCAAGGGGATTCTCTTCACACACATAGCATGTTGTCCTTGGTCAAGGGGACATTTCTTCTAAATTAAATAAATAAAAAACCCTAAACGTGTTTATTTAATTAATCTTCCCTAATCCTGATTAAGAATTAGAGCACATTTCTACAACTTT
Source organism: Sequoia sempervirens (assembly GCA_007258455.2). Classification (NCBI taxonomy): domain Eukaryota; kingdom Viridiplantae; phylum Streptophyta; class Pinopsida; order Cupressales; family Cupressaceae; genus Sequoia; species Sequoia sempervirens. Next base: position 398,590,626 of record VDFB02047230.1, read on the forward strand.
TTTATGTGCCACCTCATAAAGGTCACATGAAAATAAATAAGCCTAATTATTAATTATAATTATCCTCACACACTTCCACTAATAAGAAAAATCACATGGCTTTATTCCCCCACACTTCCAACAAATTTGGAGCACATGGGTCTTTGTTTCACACACTTGGAATCTCATACATTTGGCATGCTTCCAATTGGTCAAGGGGGTTCTCTTCACACACATGGCATGTTGTCCTTGGTCAAGGGGACAACATCCTGATTCCTTTCATCTCCACCATCTATCTTGTCTCCTTTGAATCTGAACTGTTGATAGGTGCCACCTGACAAAATGCTTGCAAAACTCTATAAATACACCCCTCATCCTTTGCATTTTCAACCACCTTTTGAGTAATGTTATAATGCTATTTTGAAATACAAATTGGAATAGTGTTATAATGCCATTTTTCATCCACACTTTGAGTATTGTTATCATGTAGGTTTTTCGTAGGAGCTTGGAGCTTTCATGGAGTCTTATACTTAGCTTGCATATCATATGTTACCTTGCATTCTCATCTTAGATTAATTAGTTGCTTCATAGTTACATTTTATCATCTCCATTGCATCATAGTTACATTTTAGGTTAGTTTGTTTTATGTTTGCATTTGAGCATATGCATAATCATAGATAGCTCATTATAGTTGTATATCATCTCACTCATCTCCACTTGTTCATCCATCACCAACATCATCCTTCATTTATTGTTGCATTCATCATCAATTCCATCATCTTGTTTCATTTAGGAGCATACCACTAATCATTCCAGCACATATTTGCATACCATTAATCCTTCCACCACACATTTGCACATAGAAATCATCTTAGCTTGCATATTAAGCATCAAATCTTGTTTTATAGGTAGTCATTTTAACAACCTTTGTGCTCATAGAAATCTGAGGGCCAAACAGTTTAATAAATCCCTAGGAATAGAGAACAATGATACGTGTTTGAAAAGTTTGATTGTATTACGAAATAGGTTAGTTTTACTTGCTTCAAACTTTGAATGTAAACCGTTTCATTAAGGTTTGTGTTGACATTACAATAGCTAACTCACTCTACACATTTTGACACATGCCAAAAATGGTGCCCACCATGGGGCCTTTGCCTCACTTATTTCTAAATTTTTTGATGGTTTCATGATTGTAGGTTCAAGGTTTATGACTTGGGAACGTTTTGCACCAGTTTGGAGGCAATTTTGAACTATTTTGAGCCATTTCTAGGTTGTTTTTAGAGTTTTGGCACCTCTTGTCTCTATTTTGGTGACTCTTGCAATTTGTCTCCAAAATCAGAAACTCACATTTGGTGTTGTGCATTTGCAGGTTTTCCCAGATTCGTTGTTGTAGACATCAAAAATATACAGATTGATATCACACTCTAATCTACTAATATCGTTTCTTCCTAAATCATCCCTCGATCTAACTGTTTAATCAAATTCCCTTATCTGATTAAATTCATCAATATTCATCTCTTAATTAAATAAATTATTTTTTCTAATTAAGTCACTTTCCCTTATTAATTCAATCAATTCATCTGATCTAATTATCCTTATTTAATTAAATAGTAAATTTTATTTGATTAAAATCTCTAAAGTCTATCTATTAAATTGGAAATAGAGATTAAAACCTTCATTTGAGTTTAATCTAGCACCATCCTTTTAATTAAAATAAATCCAAAATCTTTATTTTGGTGGCATAACTATCATATTCTCAACATTTAGAATTAATCCAAGAAATCTGAAATCAAATTGTCAAATCAGCTAAATGTCCTTAAATTAATCAAGTCTTGATTGAATTTGATCCCTAATCATTCGATCCTCTGAATTTTTGGCTTGCATGAAAATCAGTTTAGTGATTTACATAAATAATCTATTTTCATTCAAAAGGCATCTAGGTGGGAATATTCTCGAATTTGAAATCTTTCCCAAAGGACTTGTCCATCCAACAAAGCATTTAAGCTCTTACATTGTCTCTTACATGTCTCCCACTTGGCATTTAACTCATTTTCATCCCCCCTAAACATGTCATCTCATCAAATTCAAATTTCAAACTTGCACAATCCTCAAAACTTGCTCAACCTTCATCCTCTCACATGTTGACAAGTGGCATTATATCATTGGTTGAATCTTTGTCCCACATTGATCAAATTTGGACATCTCTTCAACTTATCAATCTATAAATAAAGAGCTTATATCCTTATTTCATCATCCACAATTATGTAAAGTTACTATGCTAAAATACTTAGCAATCCTCATTCATCTCATTTAGCTAGGTTTTTTGCAGATTTTAGCTTGGAGCATTCATCAATCTTCATCAAAGTGGATCACAATCTTCATCAAATCATCAAAGCTAGCATTGGAGTTGGGAAAGGAAAATCTCCACACACCTACACCAACTCCCTCAAGAGATCAAGAATTTGCTTGCATTAGATAGGATTTAATTGTTTCATTTGTGTTCTTCATTTTCATTTCTTATCTTTTGCAAATTTCAAATGGATTTCTTGAGGAATCATTTGTTTCTAACCTTGTGTTTGATCTAATTGTTTGCATGTTTATTGCGATTGTGCAAGGTCTAGATTCAAATGGTTCACATATTGGCGCTAGAAGGAGGGCTGATCAACAGATTCTAACACGTTTTAAAAAAAAAAATTGCCGTTTTTTACAGTTTTGTTCATAAATCTCAGTTTTAGCGCGCCCGGTCACTTTTATAGCGCGCCCGGTCACTGTTATAGAGCGCTCGGTCACTGTTATAGCGCGCCCGGTCACTGTTATAGCGCGCCTGGTTGAAAATCAAAATCAAAAGAAAGAGGAGCATGGGGAGGATATTTTGTCTAATCAAAGTGTTTTTTAACACTTAAGTGTTTGTTTAACACTTCTTCAAAGAATTTGTCATCCTTCTCCTTCTTAGGACACTAGTTTTCAATTGGGCTTAAAAAGAACCTTTTTCATTTCTTGCAAAGGCTAAAATGAACTTTAGGATCACAACTTACTAGATTTGGTTTATTGGATTAACAATTGAACAAGGCAATTTCTCACACTTCATTTGGTGCTTTAAAACAAAATCATCATTGCTTTGAGGGTTTAAAAAGAACAAGTGTAGTTTTGTTTGTTTGTGAGGGCTTACTAAGACTAAAGCCATTGGAAAAGGACGTATGCGCTTCTCTCGCGCTTTATAGCGATCTTGAGAATCAAAAGGTCTTTTCCATGACTTTGGGTTGAGATAAAGCAATCACCTTCACACTTCGATTTGGGCTTAAAATTGAACAAACTATTGTGCGAGTGTGAGTGGGGACTTTGTTGCGTACATTCTCTCTCCTTGTTGCCTACAAGGATTGATCGAGTTACGAATATTGTTCTTCATTCAATTTTGTTTATCTTAGAGGGCCCGCCTTGTGGGAAAAAAGTAATCCCACCCAAGGAGCAGCTCCTTGCGGTAACCTCTAAAGCCAAGAGTATTTCCGGTAGGGATATAAATGCTGGATATTGGAAGCGCCAATATCCTTGTGGTTATTTTCGACAAGATGGAAGAAGGGACTCTTGCCGCGTTGGGTCAACTCCCTCTGACGGAAAGAAGTCCTTACTAGAACCCATGTGCTAGAATTTTTCCAAAATCCTTTATCTATTTGTTGGTGCAGAGCGGTGCGTTAAAACCACTACCTCTACGGTCTTCTAGTAGAGATGGAAAGCTGCCATGGGAGTTTCATGGGTGTTGATGCTTGGCTGCCCGATTGGCGTTAATGAGCAAGAGTGGAGGGAGCCAATTAGGGTCAAGCATCTAACCATCGCTAGAATGGCATTAAATTTGGACTTGTCAAGTAGAATCCAACAAACATTGTCTATCACATCCATGGGATTGTACATGCTTTTGGGTTACAAAAACACATGCTTGTTCGTAAACATTGGAAAACAAACACTTAAACATGATCATGCAAATTTCAAACCCCTTTTGATAGAGCAAATACCTTTTGACAAATTTAAGTGTTGTTGCTTTCCCTTGGGATTATGTCCTTAGAGGTTTCTCAGCACTTGAATTTATATCATCATTTTCTCTAACTAGAAGATTTAACCTAGGAAATCCCGCTGCCTCAATTTCTTGGAACTCCCCACAGCTTACTTTGGCCAGGGGAAGAAAGGAATTTTGACATAGGACATCTTTGGATTTGAAACATAATCAGAAAGTGTTTGTGGTAAAAGGTTACTAATCAAGATGAAATCAATTGAACCCCACACATGTGCTTGTGTATCTTTTTGTCTTATGATTAACTTTTGAGGCAAACATTGATCTTTTGGTTTGAAGGGAAAAGCATGTTCTTCAAAACCTTGGCCTTGTAAACAAGTCCTTCTTAGGTTCATTTAGGATCAAAATCAAACACTTCATCCATCCAAACATTTATCAAAATTCATCCATCCAAAGAAATTTAGAGCTTTTAAAACATCATTCTAGACTTGGGTAAATCATCCTTAAATCAAATCAAAGTCATTTGTTTAATTAGGTGTGTGAGAATGCATCCTTTCTCATACATTTAATTAAATCAACCATCCTTTGAACAAGTTCATCCTAAGATCACATCCAACATCCTAGGGTTTACAAGTTCATCATCCAAATAAAACAATCAAAATCAAAATCCCTAAGTCTAGCATTGATCCAAAGTCCCTAAACATTCAACACTCACATCATTCACCTTTCATCCTTCATCTCGTCATTGATCCTAAGAACCTTAGAGGTCACTTTTGCGACAAGGTCAAAACACAAGAAGAACATGGAATATAAACTAGATTCATACATCATGAGCGGTCCAAACCAACCAAACTATCCAAGCCTCACGAAACCATGGGATTATGGAAACTCACATCCATACATAGGATCACTATCTCCTATGAATATCAATAGCACAACGAATGTGAGTATGCCCAATCTGAATTTTGGAACACATCTCCCCATGATAGATTTAAATCAAAGTCCAAACTTACAAGTCTATCCTCCAAACAATCAATACATGAGTCTTCAAATGAGCAACATCATCCCACCAAATCCCTACAAACCAAATGTGGATGTACCAAGTGCAAGTTTTCGAAACATGAATCCTAACTCAGAAACCTTTGGAAAAATGATTCCCAATACCAACATTGTTCATCCTATCATTGCCAAATCAGAACATTATCCAAAGTCAATTCTCCCATAATCCCATTCAAAAACCGCAAGTAGGCATCCCAAATCCGCTTAAACAAAAGCCAAATCAACTATCTCAAGTGAGTCAAGATCAAAATCAAGAACAAATTTGGCGAGATCAAATTGCGGAACTTTCCAAAATAGTTGAGGCATTGCCTGGGAAATCTCCACACACCTATTTGCACCAACTCCTCAAGAGATCAAAGAGTTTGCTTGCATTAGATAAGTTTAATTGTTTCATTTGTGTTCTTCATTTTCATTTCTTATCTTTTGCAAATTTCAAATGGATTTCTTGAGGAATCATTGGTTTCTAATCTTGTGTTTGATCTAATTGTTTGCATGTTTATTGTGTTTGTGCAAGGTCTAGATTCAAATGGTTCACAGTTGTCAAAGACTCAAAACATAAACTACTAACATATTGCAGGGGATGGATGTTATGTACTTGTTTCCATTTTGGTTAAGTTAGGAATGTAGCTTAAGTAAAGGGATAATGAACATCATGTTTCCTTTTGGTTAAGTTAGGAACATAGCTTAATTAATGGATTAATGAACACCATGTCTTTTGTATGTGATGGATGGTAGGCATATGCTCTCCCCTTAACTGGGTGATCCAAAAAACTAGACCCATTCTTGTTTATGTGCAAGTGTAAGTGGGGTATATGGCATGAGTTCTCTCTTTATTCATGTGAAATAAAGATCAATCGAACTATGGGTATACTCGATTGCTTCTTTTTTATCCTGGAGGGCCTGCCTTGTGGGAAAAAGTAATCACCCAAGGGAACGACCCAACCGGTAACACGCTAAAGCCAAGTGACTTCCAACCGGGATATAAATGTGGATACTTGAGGAAAGTTCAAGTATCACGAGGATAATTCCGACAAGATGGATTGAAAGGGACTCTCACTATATGGATTATCCCCCATGAATGGAATGCCCACATTAAAACCCTTGTTGTAGATTTTCCAAAATCCTTTATCTATTCTTTGGTGCAGCAATAGTCGTTGCCAAGGAATCCACATTCTCACAGTTTTTAGTAGAGGTGATCAATTCGCCATGGGAGCTTCATGGGGACTGGAAGCTTGGTTGGCCTGAGAAGAGAGTGCACTGTAAGGGGGAGCCCGTGCAGCCAAGCTTCTGAATTCATCCACTAAAGATAGTGCGGTTGGGGTAAAACCCGCATGGAATCTAAAAGAATACAGTCTTACATAGCCTTAGAAGTGTATATTCTGCTTGATGTGTCTTAAAAACAAAACTCAAACCAAACACCATCAAAAATGTTACATTTTGTAAGTGAAAACCTTGATTTAGAACTACATTCATTGAAGTAGACAAGTCGGTAACTTAGGTCCATCCATTTTCAAAAAATCAGTCCTTCCAACAGTGTTCAACCATTCCTTAGGAAAAACAGAGTCAGAATATGTGGTTTACATGATGATTTCATGAAAGGTCAAGGTTAGAAAACCCAAGCTCAAGCCTCTTAGTTTCAAACAACACCAAAAATGTTTTTCTATGCTCTACGACTTTAGAGAAAGACTAACCTTCAACTTTTACAAGAGAGCTTGCAAGGACAATCTAGAGTTATACATGATGTACTATTGTCAAAATCCAAGACTTTTCCAATGTTTTGAGTACCTTAATTACACAACGAGAATCTAAAATCCAAGTCCAAGATCGTTCCTTAGATACCTTAGAAGTCTAAACATTGTCGAAATGGACCTATACAAGTGGAACTTTTTAAACTAAACCTAGATCTAAACATTTCAATGTGCCTAAATCAATCAATATCCATCACATCTTTTTTTGTACAACCTAGTTTCATGTTTGGGATTTGTCATCCTTCTATCAAACGAAATGACGTCACACAATCAAATCAAACTTAGTCTAATCAATAGAATTTGTCATTCTATTTGACTTAGTTGTAATCCTTGGCACTATTTCAAACTTAGATCAAATCTTAGCCCAAATCATAACATTTGTATGCCCGTCCAAACAAGATCACAAAAGAGGAGACTCAAAGACAAGGAACTTGGAACACCCCACTTTGAAACATAAAACATAGGAAATCCGAGTAGTGAAACTTTCAATATTGAAACTCCCAACATTGAACCTCAAAATAGTGAGATCCCTAGCAACATGGCTGATGCAAAAGAAATCCCTATTCCTGAACTCAACAATTCTCAAGGGGAAGAAATAAATGATGAGGATATCTAAGAAGTGCAACAAGATCCCAACTTCCATAAGTTTCTAGAAATTTTTTTTGAAAGAGATGGGTTAAAATACCAATTAATGTTAGCCAATCAAGGAGTCAAAATTCCCCCTGATTTTGACATCAACATCTTAAAAGAACCTCCCCAAAAGCTTGAAAAGGAAACAGAACAAATGGTTGCTTTAACTCACCAAATGAAGAACCTTCAACAACAAGTTATAGATATGCAAAGGGGAACTTCAAAGTGATACTTGATTGAGGACATTTGTCCTTATCCCTTTAATCCATCCATCAACATGATTCCTTTCCCTAAACGTAGTGAATTTCCAAAGTATGATAAATACAATGGTACAACTGATCCATTAGATCACGTAAGGGAATTCTGAACCATGAGTCTAGAATTTGTGCATGAGGAAACTTACTTGATGAGACTATTTCCACGAAGTCTAGGAGGGACATACCTTGAATGGTTTTCAAAGATTACACCCCCCATCAACACATTTGAAGAGTTGGTCAATAGATTTCTCACTCAATACTCTTACAACATCCAACACGATATCACCATGAAAGACCTTTGCAACTTGAAATAGAAAAAGGGTGAGTCCCTCATTTTCTTGCAAAAATGGAGGAGATTGTTTGCAAGGTATTCTCGTCCCGTGCCTAAAAAGGAAAAGATAGAGATTTTCATTGACAACCTGAATGATGAGATGAGTTATAGGTTGGAATTACAATGTCCCCCTACCTTCAAAAAATTGATAAAAAATGGAATTAAGATCGAAGAATCCTTAGTCAAAAGAGGGGTCATTAAGATATACAATGAAAACAACTCATCCACTTCCTCTAACAACTACAACGGTGGGGACAAACCTAAATTTTGGCAACGAAACAAGAACGTAGGTACCAATGAGGTCATAGCTGAAAATCAAAATACCAAACCAGTATTCAACCTAACTACAACTGCCACCAAGACTAATCAGGCCAACAATCCTCCCAACACTCGAAATGTTAGCCAAAACAACAATCAGACTAATCCGGGGACTAAAGCAACACTGTTTCCAAAACCTTCGAATCGACAAAAATTTACACTATTGGGACAATCCTTAGATTTTTTCTTAAAGGAACTTACTAAGGCTAAGATTATCACAGTGCTAGAAGCACGAAACTGGGATCCGCAAGTCAAACCCTTTTGGTGGAATGATGCCCATTACTATTATTATCATCAAAACAAGGGTCATATGACTAAAGATTGTTGGCAATTAAAACACGAATCCAAGATCTCATTGATAACAAAAGGGTACACATTGAAGGACCCCAAACAAATAGTGATCAGGGAGTGTTCAAGAACCCTTTACCCAATTATGAAAAGGGAGAGTCCTCTACATCGAATACCAAAGGCAAGAATATAAACTATGTTTATGATTCTACCATTCATTGTATTGAGATGGTTGATAATTCCATCCAAGACATTAAAATCGGAAGCGAAGGGAAGGATGCCACTACTAAAATCTAGAACAATGATGACACCACCTCACACCAGATCAATGATCTTGAATCTAGAAATCAGAGCACTAACATTGACACGAATGACAATCGAATTAACATCATCAAAATCACAAATGATCAAGACAATACACCTATCAATGTGATCACAAGAGGACAAGCCAAGGTAACATTGAAAGGAGCTACCCCTTCTATGTCCAAAACAAATGTTTTTCCTATAGCTCAATATGACATTGTCGATCAGTTACAGAAGATACCTGCTCAAATATCCATATTGGAACTTCTCAAGCTTTATCTAGCGCACAAAGAAATCCTGGAACAAGCTTTAGATGCCACCACAGTACCAAACAATCTGGAAGTATGTACATTTCAAACTATGGTGGGACATTTGACTGCACCTCATTGCTTATCATTCTCTGAACATGAGGATGCATCCACCACCCATCCACATAACGTTGCTCTTCACATCAAAGTCCTCATCCATAAACATTGCGTCAAACGTGTCCTTATAGATGGAGGAGCAAGCCTAAACATTTCCACTCTCAAGCTTGTTCGTGCATTAAGATATTCTGAAAATGCTATTGATCCTAGAAGGAAAATCACCATAAAAGCATATGATGATGAAGAAAGATCCTCCCAAGGATTATTCATCTTACCCATTCAAGTGGGACCAATCATCAAGGACATAGTGTGTCAGGTGTTAGACAAGGAATTGACATATAACATACTCTTGGGGTGACCATGGATTCATGAAATGCAAGCGGTACCATCAACCTATCATCAGTTCCAGAAATATCCTTTCAATGGACAGGAGGTCACCATTGCTGCAGATTCTAATAATCCCCAATATTGCAGTGCACTCAGAACAAGTCAAGATACCTTTGTACCACATAATAGAGAAGTCATCAGTTTTGATCCATCAAACAAAGAAATTCCATTGGGTTCTTTGTCAAGACAATATAAGGAAAGGGCTCAATCAAAAGGAAAAGGGGTCATTGACTCTATTTCATGCAACAATGGAAGTCAATTTGATGCCTTATGAAAATAGTTGGAAAAGATCCAAATAAAAGACAAGGGAATGGGGGAATACTCATTTGAGCAATCATCATACTTATCACAACTTTCATCTTCTCCTAAGTCATGTGGACAACCATCCACCTCAAGACAACAATCTTTACAACCCATCACGCTCTTTGATGGGAAGTTTATAAAAGCAAGCACTCAAGTGGAGGAATCAGAAGATAGGAATGTCCTAAACTGGTTATAGAAAGATGAACCTTCACAGGTATCAATGTCCAATATATGCACAAATAAGTATGGCAAAGGTCAGACAATCTTGACAAAAATGGGATATGAAGGAAATGGTCCTTTGGGTAAAAGGAAAGAAGGCATCAGTGAACCAATACAGCTTGTTACAATGAACCCCAAAGAAAAAACATGGCTAGGCTACAGGGAAGACTTAAAAGAGGAAGCTACTCAAAGAGCTGTCAAAAGAATCTTATAGCTACAGGCTAGTGAGGATCATGAAACAAATTCTAATGAATATGAATGGGACTCTCTCTCTGAGGAATCTTGCCATGACAAAGAGATCGATGTAATCCAAAAGTACACACCAATATGTATGAAAGGACAAAGTTCTAGTTCTAGACCACTCAAATTTGGATCACAATATATCATTGACTCAAGTGAAGACGATCATTCTTTGAGTGAGATAGACACGTCGAAAGAAAGTAATATCTTAGACCTCATTGGACAATTTGACAACATGGCTATCCTAATGCTTACACCTTATGAACTTGACCAATCTAATGATTCCTTGTCCTTAATGCATCCTGAACTAATTGATTGGGATCAAAATGAGTCGCTTGACATACCCACCTTTTCAAACAATGATGCCCTTGTGAACTTCCTATGTTCCGATGATCTTGACACATATTATACCATTGAATCTTAGAACGAAGCTCCTGATGAAGGGAGTGTTAAACCTTTCAGTTGCAAAATGAAAAATATAATAAATGGATCTAATAGTGAAAACCATCTAATGACACTATTAAATCAGGAAAAAGTAAAAACAAAGAGCGTATCTCAAGGTGAAAACCTCCTTGAGGCACCAAGAGATGGAAGGTTTGACACTCTCCTAGAACACTATCAAGAGAGATCTTCAGTGCTAATAGAACCTACACAATCCATCAATGTTGGTATAGCTGAGGTAGTGAAGACCCTGCATTTAACGTAATCCATGACAGAATAGGAAAAAAATCTTTTCACCAAATTCTTTGAGGAGAGGCAAATAAACTTTGCTTGGTCATATGCTGATATGGCAAGCATAGATCTAGAACTCATTATGCATCATTTATCATTACCACCTGGCATGAAATCGGTAAAGCAAAAAATGAGAAAGATGCATCCCCATATTGCCCTTCTGGTGAAAGCTGAGTTGAAAAAGCTATTAGATGCAAGATTCATAAGATCTATTGACTTTGTCGAGTGGATATCAAACATTGTTTCGGTATCCAAACCAAAAAAGAGCATCAGGATATGCACAGACTTCAGAGATCTTAACAAAGCCTGTCTGAAAGATTATTTTCCTCTACCAAACATTGATCTGATTGTAGACTTGACTGTTGGGCATCAAATGTTATCACTTATGGATGGATTTTCAGGATACAACCAAATAAAGATAACACCTGAAGATCAAGACAAAACGGCCTTCACATGTCCTTGGGGCACTTTTTGCTGGAATGTGATGCCTTTTGGGTTGAAAAATGTTGGAGCTACATATCAGAGGGCTATGACTACCATCTTCCATGACATGATGCATACTTTTATGGAAGACTATATGGATGATGTGTTGGAAAAATCCTACACTAGAGAAGGACACTTAGAGATTCTAGACAAAATATTCACAAGATTGGAGAAATTCAAGGTAAGGCTAAATCCAAAGAAATGTGTGTTTGGTGTAACATCAGCTAAACTTTTAGGATACATTGTCTCAGCTAAAGGCATCGAGGTGGATTCTGCAAAGGTCAAAGCCATTATGGAAATTCCTCCTAAAAACATCAGTCAACTCAGATCATTACAAGGAAGGTTCCAGTCTATCAGAAGATTCATTGCACAACTAGCTGATAAAACTCATCCTTTCAACCACTTATTACACAAGAATGTCTCTTTCAAGTGGGATAACAAATGTGAAGCTGCCTTTAGTCAACTAAAGCAGTACCTGATGACACCACCTATGTTGATACCACCAGTCAAGGGAAAACCACTATTATTATACATTGCAACAACTAAGATATCTTTGGGAGCCTTATTAGCATAGGAAGATTCTACAAGAAAGGAAAGAGCCATCTATTATATCAACAGGACCCTAAATGGTTATGAGATCAATTACTCCTTTATTGAGAAAGCCTGCTTAGCGGTTGTATTTGCTACACAATAATTGAGGCATTACATGCTGACTCACACTATTAAACTCATTGCCAAAATTGACCCATTAAAGTACTTACTCAGCAAAGTTGCTTTGACAGGGAGGTTAGCCAAATGGGTCATGATATTGAGTGAGTTTGATATCCAGTATGTGGATAGGAAAGCAATCAAAGGTCAATCCATAACAGATCAACTAGCTGAAGCACCATTTCTAGATAACAATCCAATGAACATTGAATTCCCTTATAATGATATCCTAACCATATCTACACAATAGTGGCTGCTATACTTTGATGGATCTTATATACAACATGGATTAGGCACAGGAATCTTGTTTGTCTCACCACAAGGATACACAATTCCTAAATCCTATAGATTAATGTTCTCTTGCACCAACAACACAGCTGAATATGAAGCATTGATCATTTGAATCAAGATATTTGTTGAATGGAAAATTGCATAATTGCTAGTCTATGGTGACTCACAACTGGTCATCAACCAAGTCAATGATGATTATGAAACAAAGGATGATAAGTTTCTTCCCTACAAGAGGATGGTGGATGATTTCAAAAAGTACTTTGTTGAGATCAAGTTTACACAAGTTCCCAGAATAGAAAACAAAGCTACAGATGCAATGGCCACCATTGCTTCTCTCTTGTAGATACCTGAACAAAGAAGACATTATGAATTCATGCTAGAACAAGTGTCCAACCCAGCTTATGAAGATCCAGAATCCCAAGTGATATGTCATATTGTCGACCCTCAAAATTCCCTCTATGGAGAGATCCATACCTACTTGAAAGACAATATCCTTCCAATTAACTTATCCCGAAACCAAAAATGAAAGTTCATTCGACAAGCGGCTCGCCACACCCTAATAGTTGATGTACTTTATAGATAAGGTTTGGATGGTACTCTTCTTTGGTGTCTAGAATGTAACGAAGTTGAAACCACTTTACAAGAGGTTCACGAAGGTATTTGTGGAACACATTCAAGTGGCTTAACCTTAGCTAAGAAATTGTTACGATTGGGGTATTACTGGCCGAATATGGAGAAAGATTCATTTCAATATGTCAAAAGGTGTTCCAAATTTCAGATTCATGGAAACTTGATACATGCACCTACACAAGAGTTTCATCCTTTCATAGCTACATGGCCTTTTTGTCAGTGGGGATTGGACCTTGTAGGTAAGATTCACCCATCTTCCTCCAATGGACATAAGTTTATAATCACAGCCACAAAATATTTCACCAAGTGGATTGAAGTTGTTCCTCTAATCACCATCACCAGAAAATAAATCTCATCATTCATCCTGAATTATCTCATATGTCGGTATGGTGTTCCTCAATCTATCATTACAGACAATGGCTGGCCCTTTAAGAATCAAGATGTTCAAGAGCTCTGTGAAAGATTACATATCCAACATTGGTTTTCTACACCTTACTATCCCCAAGGGAATGGCCAAGCAGAGGCCTCAAACAAGACTATTCTAAAGATTTTGAAGAAAACCGTTAATGAAGTTGGACGTGATTGGAATGTTTAACTAAACCCAGCATTGTGGGCTTATAGAACCAGTATCTGTACCCCAACAGGAGCAACACCCTATTCTCTTGTCTATGGATCAGAAGCTATTCTACCTATTGAGGTTGAGATACCATCCCTGCATATGTCACTTAAAGGTATGATTTTAGATGAGGATTACAGAGTATCTAGGCTACAAGAATTAGAACTGTTGGATGAACGCCGACAACATGCAGTTGATCATCTAAAAGCTTATCAACAAAGGATATCTAGGAGCTACAATCATAGAGTAATACCTAGAGAATTTTAGGTGGGCGACTTAGTCTTAAAAGAAAATCCCCGTAATCAACAAGATCGAGAGAAGAAGGGGAAATTTGAACCTAACTGGCTGGGTCCCTTTGTTATAGTATTAGTCTTCGGATCAGGAGCATATTAGTCGTCCACACCAAAAGGGGATCTGTTTGACAAAACCCTCAATAGCTTGCATCTTAAAAGGTTTTACACCTAGCTCATCTAGTGCATTGGTCAAGATCCTAAAATAATACCAAAAACATCAGAAAATGTCCTAAAGAAATATCAAAAAAATGCAAAAATCCAAAAAAAGAAAAGAAAGAATCGTCCTCTAGCGAAAACCACTTCGGTGGCGCTTTGGGAAAGTACCTTGGTGAAAACTTGGAAAACAGGTGCCTTGCGTAAAATAGGAACTCTTCATCTATCTTGGGCTACGTGACTTGCTTTGCATCATTTATCTATCATGCTTCCATCTCTGCACCTGTCACGCTTCCATGTTCGCATCATAGCTTGATCCAGTGTTTGTATCAAGGTACTCCCCTAGCATTACTCGACCCATTCTAAAAATCAGTTTGTCTTATCATATCAACTAGGGGCATGTCCTACATTGGATTGGATTCTTGTACATTCTCAAGGTTAGAAAATTGAAAATCCCAAAAACATTCAAAATAGATCAAAATCCAAAAATGGGTCAAAAAGTCAAGAAGTCAAAAACATAGTCGTCCTTAAAACTACATCATCTTTGAGCTTTGAACATAGGCAAGGGTGATCTTTGATTATACCCTGAGAAATTTGAGTCAGTCTTTTCAACGTTCGCTATGTTCATATTTTCATCTTGGTCGTGTCGTCAGTCAAACTACGTGTGGTCTCTATGTGTATAACATGGCAAGGATAATCTGTTGATCAACTCGAGGCCCCTAGGATAGGTCTTTAGGTTAGGTCTTGGTCGTCATGGTCGTGTCACACCCCACTGGGGGAAAAATCCTATACTCACTAGGGGAAAATAAAATTTGAGCTTGAACCAACAAGAAAACGTCGTCGGACTAAAGCTACAACACAATCTTTAAATGGATGATGATCTTTCTGAATCAAGGGTTTATCACGTTAAACACGAAAGTTCAATTTGTTCTACTTTGATTTTTGATATCATATCTCTCGAGTCCTCGATGATGTATCGAACTAGAGGAGCAAGGAAGGAGTATGATTTTTCTTTGTCTGTTGTCTGTGAGTTTATCATTATTACTATGCAAGTTGTCATGAGACGTGCACTAAAAAGTATCACTGATGACATTCTGAATTTGCGTAGGAAAAAGATTAACTCTTGACTATTTACACAAGTGATGCTCAGGTCATCTCAGTTTAATTATACTTAGATGCTTCTGTTAACTTGCAATTTTAAAACATCATGGAAGTAGTACTCAAGTCATCTTGGTCTAAAATATGCCATCGATGCTTGTACTCACTTTCAACATTTTAAAGGCCCAATGATGATAAAAAGCGTGACAAATTGGTTAATATAAATGACAACTTTTGAAAACAAGATTTGCATTGTTAAGTTAGACTGCATTCATGTTAGTATTGCATGTGTATTTATGGGGTTTTTCAATGTTGAAACAATTCCACAATGGTGTCATCTCTATTATTAATGGATTGAGTACATTGGACATTAATCAAAAAACACATCATTTGCATATCTTGGAAAACATTCTCATTTCCTCTACATCCATACATTCCATCATGATATTTGCATCAGAAAATACAAAAGAAAGGACATACATTGCATATCATTTTCAACATCATGTCATCCACTAGGCTTAAATAAGTGAGTCTCTTCAAATTTCCAAGAAAGTTGGGAAATATGTTAGAGTTATGAAGCTTAAAAGATCAATCTACTATAATCTTCCCACAACTTTTGGAAGTTGGATAGACTCACTTATTCAAGCTTAAGGCATTGAACATTTGCACTCATAATCATTACATCACATTGCATCATCATAATAAATCACATCACATTGCATAATCATAATTCATTCATCACATTGCATAATCATTATCATCATCTAGAAATTAAATAAAGTCACAACATTGCATATCATAATAGGGAAATCAAGTGCATGTCAACATTTAGATCATAATCACCGCTGCATATCATATATCATCAAAAATGTCATAAATGTCCATGTGTACAAGAATATCTAAAAAGTAGGATGAGATACATCAAAATCCAAAAAGGAACTATATCATGGGAATCACGTCCTCAATATCACAAAAAGGTGTATACACAATGTCCAAGGAACATCACAAAATGCTATGTCAAACTCCCACCAAATGCTTCTACTCTCATGGAACTAGTACCCCCTCTACCCGATGGACCTGCACCTGGATCTCTCTTATCTCCAGGAAATGGTTGTGTGACACCCATGCTAGCAGTCCGAGAAAGAGATCTGAGAGAACAAGACTGTACAAAACTCTCTCATCACTCAGGAGGAACCAACTCATGATATTTACCTCTATAAAACTGCAACTCCTGAGAAATGTGTTGGATCTCTCTGAAGAAATCTGCTATACCTACAGATGGTGTTTTTTGTTGTATCCTCTCAGCAATAGCCTCAGCCTGCTCTATCTAGTGTCTGAAGGCATCCCTCTCTAACGTAAGTATGATCATCTATGCCTGCAACTGTTGTATCTACTACCTATATGTCCCTCTATCAATCCTCAAAATATCAATTTGTGCCTGACACTGTCCTAACTCATCCTAAAGGGACACAATCTATGCTCAAGCCTACGCTATCTCATTGTGATGTGAGGGTATCCCAATCCAAATCCTCGGAAGCACCGCCTAAGCTACGATGATGCTCCTCCTGCGCCTCATAACTGCAAAATCCAACAGATGATTGTCATCTTCCCTAGCATCATCACCCACTGCACCACCATCACTCTCCCCAGCATCATCACCTCTGCACCACCCTCATCACCTCTGCAAATACCATCCTCACCACCCTCATCCTCTCCTCTGTCTCCATCAACTAGTGGTACTGGCTCCTATGGATGAGTAAACCTAGGAAAGGGATGCATGTGGAAGAACTCTGAATAATCCTTGATCATCCCTACGTCTGTAATATATGAAACATAATCCCATAAACTAGGGGTCAAGGTATAATAATCTATACAGGATGTCTCATATGATACACATGGGCCCCACTCTAAAACATCCTGTTGTCGATGTGCATAATGGGAAACTCCCAAGGGCATCCCCTAAACCCGTCCAAACTGTCGACATACTCACAAATACAAGTAGCGCTCAAGAACAACAAGTATCTACCTAATCAAATAGCGGGATAATAACATATATGGCATCTCCAGCTAAACCTCTAGCCACTGCTCACAATCTAAGTACAACCACCATGTGACAGTCTCCAAATCATCCAAAACACGCCTCCAATCAGCAATCTTGCCCAACTTATGCTGGACATGTGGACCACTATAACTAAAAACATAGGATCTTCCGGGAGGTCAATGTCTCTCTCCCATGGGCCGAGTGATGGCTGTATGCTCCAATGCCCAAGTCTGCAGTAATGTGACACCACATGAAAAACTCATTGCCCCGTAATAGACAACCTCGTGCAAATCTTAATATAAGTGGGCTAACATACAGGAACCCCAAGCATACCTTGTACCATCAAGTGTCATCCTCAATAGCACACGACCCCAACCTGCTGAAAATCCCTTTGACCTACAATCAAGACAAAGGAATCCACCAATGAATCCAAAAAGCACATGGAAAAGGAGTGTATCTGCTGATCATCTCTATCCAAGGGATCCATCAGCCCATAACATACTCATCTTGACATAATCTCCGCAATGCAGCTATCCCACCCTGCTCTCTCTTGTCGTACACTACTATCTCTCCCATCATTGGGATCCGTAAAATATGATAGAAATCCTCAGGAGTCATGATCATCTCTCCAGTTGGTAAATGAAATGTGTTATGATCACTGTGCAATCTCTCTGCCAAAGCTATCAATAAACCTCTGTTGATTCTATATTGTGGAATGTCTAACAAGGAAGTCAACCCACAACGGGAGATAATCTCTAAGTCGGCTGATGATAACCAACAGACCATGTTCTAGGTCTTCGGGAATTGCTCCTGAGACTGGAGTACATCTCCATCTCCCTAATCATGAATACAAATCATTCAATTAATGTCATGTTCACTCAAAATCATCAGTCAATCAAACTAATGTGCAGTCATTCAAATCCACTCAATCAGAACAACCAACATCTTGATGAATCCTACCCATCGTTCCTTGCCTATCATGAGGATGATCTTCTATCAATCCTATCCATCGTTCATCGCCTATCATGAGGACAATCTTCTATCAATCCTATCTTCATTCCTCGCCTATCATGAGGATGATATGCTATCAATCTTACCCATCGTTCCTCACCTATCATGAGGATGATCTACTATCAATCCTACCCATCGTTCCTCACCTATCATGAGGATGATATGCTATCAATCCTATCATCATTCCTTTCCTATCATGAGGTCGATATGCTATCAATCTTACCCATTTTCCTAACTTATCATGAGGACGATTTGCTATCAATCAACCCATCGTTCCTCACCTATCACGAGGACGATACAAAATTGGTTCTATCATTTGATCCTCACCTATCATGAGGTCAATCATCAGTCTATCATTGATCCTCGCCTATCATGAGGTTCAATTAATCCAACCTCACCTATCATGAGGTTTATCAAATCAATCAAGTTATAATTGATCCTCGCCTATCATGAGGTCAATTATCATCATCCTATCATTGCATCTCACCTATCATGAGATCAATGGACATATAATCTATCAACATCATCAATCATCATCAACACAAAGGTTGAATGCGATCATCAAACATCAAACACAAGGAGGAAACATAAGGCATCAATTAATCAATTAATCAATCTAGCAGGCTCAATCTTCTTTTTTGAGAGATAAATTGTGTTTGTTATCATGGTATCATTGGTTTAACGTCGGATCATCATCACATCATTACAACATCATCACACAATCATCAAATCATCGACAAATCATCAAAATTCCAAACTTCACCGATTTATCTCTCGAGGGGGTATATATCGGTCAGTACCTAAAAATCAACGTCCGGGGCATCGTTTAGGGCATCGAAAACTTTTCTGAGCATTAGTATCAAGTTTTTCTTTGAAGCAACGTGTAAACACATTACTTCAAAGAGGGGAAAAATGTATACACCTAAAAACGGTCATCACCTTTAATTAATTAAATACTAGCGATTTGATTAATATTTCAACTACATATAAATAAATGCTCAATTTATTTATATTGTTCACCCTTCTCTAATTCTCCAAAATCTAAAACGCTTTCTTCTAAATTAATTAAATAAACACCTAAAAATGGTCATCACCTTTAATTAATTAAATACTAGCTATTTGATTAATATTTCAACTACATATAAATAAATGCTCAATTTATTTATATTGTTCACACTTCTCTAATTCTCCAAAATCTAAAACACTTTCTTCTAAATTAATTAAATAAACAAGGTTCCCTAAACTTGTTTTATTTAATTAAACTTCATTAAATCCAATTAGGAATTAGAGCACATTTCTACAACTTTTTGTGTGCCACCTCATCAAGGTCACATGAAAATAAATAACTCTAATTTTTAATTAGAATTATCCTCCACCAATTTCAAAAAGTACATGGTCTTTCCTTCCCACACTTCCACCAATTTCAAAAAGCACTTGGTCTTTCCTTCCCACACTTCCACCAATTTCAAAAAGTACATGGCTTTATTCCCCCACACTTCCAACAAATTTGGAGCACATGGGTCTTTGTTTCACACACTTGGAATCTCATACATTTGGCATGCTTCCAATTGGTCAAGGGGATTCTCTTCACACACATAGCATGTTGTCCTTGGTCAAGGGGACATTTCTTCTAAATTAAATAAACAAAAAACCCTAAACGTGTTTATTTAATTAATCTTCCCTAATCCTGATTAAGAATTAGAGCACATTTCTACAACTTTTTTATGTGCCACCTCATAAAGGTCACATGAAAATAAATAAGCCTAATTATTAATTAGAATTATCCTCACACACTTCCACCAATAAGAAAAAGCACATGGCTTTATTCCCCCACACTTCCAACAAATTTGGAGCACATGGGTCTTTGTTTCACACACTTGGAATCTCATACATTTGGCATGCTTCCAATTGGTCAAGGGGATTCTCTTCACACACATGGCATGTTGTCCTTGGTCAAGGGGACAACATCCTGATTCCTTTCATCTCCACCATCTATCTTGTCTCCTTTGAATTTGAACCATTGATAGGTGCCACCTGACAAAATGCTTGCAAAACTCTATAAATACACCCCTCATCCTTTGCATTTTCAACCACCTTTTGAGTAATGTTATAATGCTATTTTGAAATACAAATTGGAATAGTGTTATAATGCCATTTTCCATCCACACTTTGAGTATTGTTACCATGCAGGTTTTTTGTAGGAGCTTGGAGCTTTCATGGAGTCTTATACTTAGCTTGCATATCATATGTTACCTTGCATTCTCATCTTAGATTAATTAGTTGCTTCATAGTTACATTTTATCATCTCCATTGCATCATAGTTACATTTTAGGTTAGTTTGTTTTATGTTTGCATTTGAGCATATGCATAATCATAGATAGCTCATTATAGTTGTATATCATCTCACTCATCTCCACTTGTTCATCCATCACCAACATCATCCTTCGTTTATCGTTGCATTCATTATCAATTCCATCATCTTGTTTCATTTAGGAGCATACCACTAATCATTCCAGCACACATTTGCATGCCATTAATCCTTCCACCACACATTTGCACATATAAATCATCTTAGCTTGCATATTAAGCATCAAATCTCATTTTCTAGGTAGTCATTTTAACAACCTTTGTGCTCATAGAAATCTGAGGGCCAAACGGTTTAATAAATCCCTAGGAATAGAGAACATTGATACGTATTTGAAAAGTTTGATTGTATTACGAAATAGATTAGTTTTACTTGCCTCAAACTTTGAATGTAAACCGTTTCATTAAGGTTTGTGTTGACATTAGAATAACTAACTCACTCTACACATTTCGACACACGCACACCATTAACCCAATAAGATTAGGCACTAGTCAAATTTAGAGTATTTTATACAAAATTTCTATGCACTTGATTCTCAAAACACCTATAGTAGGAACTAGTCATAAGCCTTGCATCTACTTCACACCCACGTGCCATTGTGAGTAGATTTCCCAAATTAGAGATCATATTCAAACCTTCAAATTTGACTTATCATTTAGGTACACCTACCTAGGTTTAGTAAAGCCTAAAGAGTAGGGAGTTATCAATCATATTCACCTTCTTCGTTAGCCAAAAATGTACTAAGAGATTGGCACCATCCTAAGGATCAAAACCTACATTTTTGTGGCCTCACATAACCTACACCAATTGGTCATGAAGTTAAAATCTAATAAATTAGCAATGTGTGTCCTATTTTCATTGGCCTAGTTATTGTGTGGAACTTCTCTGTTATTTGGTCTTGTATCCCATTGTGATTTTTTGGGCCTCTCATTATATCCTGTATTCTGGTTTTGATAATTCTGATTTTGGAATTCTTATTTTGAATATTCCTCTAATTTTTATTGTTGTTTTGATTGGGATAATTGTTTTGATTTTGATAACTTCCTTGATTTTGGTACTAGTTTTTGTTTTGGGGAGGGTTTAATCTAAACTAGGCCATCTCATTTGTAACATGGGACA
The DNA here is from genome assembly GCA_007258455.2 of Sequoia sempervirens. Classification (NCBI taxonomy): domain Eukaryota; kingdom Viridiplantae; phylum Streptophyta; class Pinopsida; order Cupressales; family Cupressaceae; genus Sequoia; species Sequoia sempervirens. Next base: position 398,612,596 of record VDFB02047230.1, read on the forward strand.
TGGTTTTCTTTAGATTTTACAACTCTATTGATAGATGTGCAGTTTGTTCATTTTTTGTAGTTGTTGCAGCTTGATTAGTCTATTGTGTAGTTGGTGGGTTTGTTTGATGACTATGTCCTCTTTTGTAACTCTAAAGATGTTGCTAGAATAAATATAGAGTTCCAAGAGTTAGTGTTGAACTAGCTTGAGGGTGGTGGTTTTCGTTAGTAAACCAAGGAAACAAGGGTGGAGGGTTTCAACTAGTGGTCTATAAGTAGAATTGGAAATTCCTTAAACTATATTCATGAGTGGGGTTCCACTGTTCATTTCATTATTAATCACAACCATTTGGTTAGTAATCCCAAGATATCCCAATGAATGCAATGTCCCTCCCATACCTCCTAGTTGAGGGGTTATCTATTTTTTCAATTTAATTACCATATGGTATACTTTGTCCAACAAATCGATGTCTGCCTTAGGGTAAGTTCTTTGCAAGAATAAGCTAGTCACAGGGTCTATGGCCTTGAGGTATGATTGAATGACTATGATTTTAACAACTACATAGGGTGACTATAATCACATGTACATCCTTTGGAACCAGGTGTTGAATAAAGGAAAGGGTTCATGAGGTTCCTTTATAATTGTAGCGAGTTGATGGTATAAGATTGAATGGTTTACATAGAACTAAAATTGGTTAATAAATGTATTTTCAAAATCTATCCAACTGCTAATGGATCCAATGGGAAAGTTGAGGTACCAGTTATAAGCCACATCTTCCAACGAATAAGGAAACAATCTACAAACCACATTGTGATGTGCTATATGGGCCCAAGTGCACACATCTTTGAATGCTTGAATATGTTCTTCTACACTTCAATATTCCCCATGGGCATACCTAGGAAAAAACTATTCTACATTTTTAGGCATCTCATGGATTCCACCAAGGATGGTCTCTAGTGGTGAGGTATTTCCTATGAAGAATACCATTGGCAAAGGTGGGTTAGGTGGCTACAGTTGTGGTATAAGAGGAAATCCTGATGGGGTTGTTGGTGGCATTAATGGTGGTGGGATTGGAGTTCTATGTGTTCTAGGTGGAGTAGGAAATAGGATTTCTACAAACGACTCCTTGTTGGGAGTAGATCTTAGAACCCACTCAAACTTGTTTGATGAAAATCACCCAATTTACTCTAGTTCCTTTAGGCCCTCCTTCTAACACCAGTTCTATTGATGGTCAAAATGACAAAGCAAACATTAAGTAGAATATTTCTATCCTACTTCAAAAAAATATTGCTAATAATAAATCATCTATCTTCCAAGGTCTTGGTAGTTGGTTCACAACTGTACTATATCACCTAGTGGTCAACATGACTATAATGTTCAAGGGGCGTTTGTTGGTAAAAAGATATGAAACTGATTATTCTTAATTGATTGCACAATATATTTTAAAGAAATAGAAAAAAGATCACAACTTTTAGAATAGAAAAATATGAATAAGTGTTGTTCTCATATTCAAACATTCAATCCTATAATAAGCTTCTTAAAAATCAATACTGAAAGTAAATTGCTAAGAAAGACACAATGCTGAAAGTAGCCATTTTCACTCTATAGCTAAGAAAGACACAATGCTGAAAGTAAATTGCTTAGAAATGAATAACATAAATGTTAACCATCAATAAAAAATTACACCAAGCTGAAATACATGACAAAAAATGAAAATATGAGCAAACAAATAGGACACTACTATGTCTTCTTTGGCTGCAAGAACAACCACATAATGGAATTCTAGTGGTTGCAGGAACAGTCGGTGCTAGATTCTTAACTAACTACTAAAAAGAAAGTAATACTAAACTAAAGAACGGATTACTCACCAAGTGGAATCCCTTGGATAAGTATCATCTAAAACTAACGAGAACTCAGGTGCCCAAACTTAGAATTTCATTTCACTCACTGGAATTCATGAGTACAAAGGAATAGAATAACTGTATTGCTGAAAGCTTAAGATTGAAAGTACAATATAAAATCACACAACCCCCTAAGAAGGAGCATCAGATCCTTATTTATACTACCATCTAAACAAGGCAATCAACTCCATGAACTGGGAGGATTCCATTTAGGGAAAATAGAGAAAGTGGGGCGGTGGTTATGCATGTATGGAATCCAATTAGACATGCATGTCCAATCATGGATTTAGCACTGCAGTAACACACACATTTTCTCAACATCAATAATGACCACTACAAGGTGGTTACATTCAGTTTGGATGGGGAATCTCTTGTCGTCAACCTCCTTTGACCTTTGAATGATTCCCTTGTTGGATGTTATGGTGCATGGCTAGCTAGCGGTTTCTTCCTCAATTTAACATCCTCAAATTACATTTGCATGACAATGTTAGTATGCACAATAATTGCCCATTTGTAACCACCTTAAGGAACATTCACTAACCACATGCAAGATTAATACAAACAGTCCATATAGCATGCCATTATCATTAAAGGTTTGTAGAAATAAGATTAAGCCCAATGTCTATAGTTTGAGGAAATATCATAAAAGTATCAACACTTCACGTCAAATTCCATGATAACTTCAACAACTAGATCACAAATTCTACCCAAAATTAGTTGATAAGCTAGACTCATCACTTCCCCCAACCTAAGATGTTGTTGGTCCTCCAACAGAGGAAGGGTTGTTCTTTTTCTCGATCAATGCTCTGAAGTTTGCAATTGAAAACTGTCCCACATCAGAGCGTGTTGTGTGTGAATCAAGATCCCAAGTGAATCCTCCCAATCTATCCAATCTTCTCCATCTTTGTCTCTCTACAGCAATATCATATTGGTAGAACCTAAAGTTTGGTATAGGCCACATTAAGATGGGTGACTAAAAAGTTAGGGGAAGCTAGAATCACCCTTTTGTCCTTCCAATGTGAATATATCTGTCATATCTTTTAAGAGCTACTACATAGTTCTAGAAGGACTGAGGCTCATTCTACTTGAGATCATCAGTTAGGTTGTTCCATCTTTGTGAGAGGTATCTCTTCAGAGTTTCCTCTTTTTCTTTTGCCTTTGCCTCGTATTCACTATAAACTGCTTCTATCCAAGGCATAATCCTATTACCATAGCTAGGTCTAAAAATAATTTTGTGCCATTCCCTAAAAATATCCCCTAGATTCCTTGATTCAACCCTAATGGATAGGGGGATATTGGATTCCATTTGCTTATAAGCCCCATATTGTTGTCCCCAACTAATCTCATTTTGCACCCAGGACATAAATTCCCTTAATTGGACATCCCCAACATACAACAATAGATTCCAATCATGGTCTTGAGTTACAACATAATTATGTAAATAAAATTTAATAGCAAATTCTTCATTTTAGGGGAAGCAATCCGATAAGCATTGAAAAATTCAACAGGGGTCTCAAACCTGAGACAATCCTTGCTAGCTTAAAAGAAAGATATTTCTCATTCAAATGTAGAGCATAGACCCTTGGAGGAGTCCTGCATTCTAAAATATGTGGTACCAAAGCTGCCATATCATTCACCTTCTTCTTTAAGGTGGAAATTTTTGCATCCTTATCTTCAATTTCCTCATCTCTCTTTTGAATTTCCTTCTTCAGCCTATGTTTTTCCTCTTTCCATTCCTCTTCTCTTCTTTGCATCTCTTTCCATAAATGCATGGCTACCTTGTGCATTGAAAAATTAGGGGTGTTATGTATTCCTACTAGCATCTTCTATGGCACTAATGCTAACTGCAAGGATTCAGGTTGTCCCATCAATTCTAGCTACAGGGGTACCGATTGCTCACCCAATTCTTGTTGTGGCTACAACAACTCTTGCTCTTGTTCTTATTCTGGCTTTTGCTACAAGATCTCTTGTTGCTAGATCTCTTGCTACCAGCCTCTTGCTGTAGGACCTCTTGTTGCAGGACCTCTTGCTGCAGGTCCTCTTGCTATAGGACCTCTTGCTACAAGAAATCCTGATTTTCCTCATACTCTTGATTTTTGACTTGCTCTGCAATACTGGCAAGATCAGCCAATGTTATGTTTGTTGTTGTCTTAAATATATCTTCTTCCTCGACATTCTCCTACTCTATTGGAGCTTTTGTGTCCCCTCATAATATTTCTCTTGATTTAGGGCTTTCTTGCAAAGGCATACCAAAGGCTAGCCCAGTTGGTCTTGCTTTTCTAGGAGGGCTCTCATGTTTTTCTTTAGCTATAGGATGAATAGTGTCAGCCTTTCTCTTCTTAGAGCTTGGAACCTCTTTTTCTGTCAGCTTCCTTTTGGCCTTTCCTTTTCTCATTTGTACTTCTCTCTTTTGTACCCTAGTTTTCATTAAAATGCCAAGTGGAACATAATCATTAGAGTTATGGGAAGAACTTTCCTCGTCTAAGTGCTTTGTCCCAAAAGAGCTAATTTCTATGGTTTTTTCTACTATAGGAGGGTTTAAACTAGGGCTTGTGCTAGAGGTTGAAGCACCAAGAGTGGCTTCAGCCATGCTCAATCTCTTGCTAGACCTACGAGGTTGAGATAAAACCCTAGGTTGCAAATGCTTAGGTCTAATTTGATCAATTTTTATGAATTATTCCCATGTCATTCTAGACACATCATGCAAAGACTTCTCAACTAACAATTTAATCAGACAATGGTGGGAAACAGAATTGTCCCTACATTTTTGAGTCTCAACCGCCATGATTGAAAGAAGGTTGTATAGCGTGTTCAACACATTCATCCTCCTTCTATGCCTCATGTGATTCAAAATCTTGAAGTGCACGGAATGCAAATTTGACTAGTGACCTTCATAGGTGACGTACTTTATGACATAAATAGCTATTTACTTCCTTGGCTCAGGCAGAAACATTCTCTTCACGCCTTGTTTATGTATGCTCTTGATGGAGGGTCGTTCGGCTCTATAAATTCAGCACTAGCTGATCTGGCATCTTTGGAAGCAGGGTAATTTTCACCATTAGAAGGTAACCTTGTGACTTCTACAATTATTTCTTTAGTTGATAGGACCTCCAACCCTTTTACCATGGCCTTCGCTTCATACAATGTCTGGGAAAACTCTAGTGCATTGTCTTCATCAAAATCATCCATCTTTAGAAAGTAGTCTATCCACTTGCAAATTCTGAATTAGGCCAGGTAGGTTGCATCTTGTAGTAAAACATCATGCATGGTGGGCTCATTTCAAATTAACCCACCTCCCATTGTCTACAATCAAACAAAACACTCTTTGGTTTCCTTTCTGCAATTCTGTCTAGAAACCAAATTCACCTTCCTGCAACACTTGCTAACTTTCCAATGCCAATGTTGATTGAATTTTCCCTTTCTAATTTATCTTTTTTTTGCAACTTGAGATATGACAGGGTCAATAATGGCAAGGAAGGAGTAATAAAGGAAAGCTATGATGGAGAGAAATGGCGACAGCAGTTGGTGTCACCTTACACATGTGAGCCATCCTCTAACTTAGATTTCAAATTGGCTCAATTTAAATTTTGCTGACATAGACCAACATGGACTGACACATGGGAAAAATATTCACATCTTTTTCCTTCCCCCAACCTAAATTTTGGCATGCATCCTCACATATGGAATGATGATTTGACAAGGTAGGGAATATTAGCCAGCTATGGTGAACGTACATACTAACGTACAACAATTAAATGAATGTACTTAGAGATAATTAAGATATAGAAATTAATGCGCACATACCTAAATGTGTGGAGGATTCGTTGCAAAGATTGTGAAGAAAGTACCATTCACCTTTTTAGGAAATAAGTTGAGAAATTAATGAAGATGAGGTGGAATGAGGTGGAGTAAAGTGATGGAAGAGAGAGAAAGGTGGAGATGGATGGGTGGATGGGCAGATGGGTGAAGAAATGGACTCCCATGGAGGTGGAATTTTTTATTATGACAAGTACATACCTTAATTATCCAAAAGGAGGGACACTAGGTCCACTTCCTTTAGTTGCAGGAAGCTCGAATGCTACATGTTGAGTGAATTGTTGTAGGAACTCCTCCTTGGAAGTTGGTTTGTGATACAATCTAAGGCGGTGACCATTGACAAGCAGCTTAAATCTAACTGGGTCAATAGTAATGAGTTGTACAACACCATTAGGAAATACTTCAACAACCTTATATGGTCCTCGCCACCTTGTTTTCAATTTTCCTACATTGTCCTGATATCTTGAGACAGAGAGCAAGGCCCAATCTCCTGGTTGGAATTTCTTGTCCTTGGTGAATTTGTCATGCCACTTGATTTTGCACTACCTTTGTGTGATGTAGGGTTTCTCTTCTCATCTCATCCAAAGCATTTAGCTTCATTATTCTTTCTCTTTATTCCTCAAAGATATCCACCCCAAAATCTATTGCAGACCTAAGAGTCTTATGTTCAAATTGAATGGGCATCACGGTTGTCTTTCCATATAGCAACTCAAATGGAGTGAAGCCCATAGTTCTTTTCCAAGTAGTTCTGTAGGCCCAAACAACTTCTGGTAATCGGTTTTCCCAATCCTTTATGTTGATAGTTACTATTTTTGTCAAAATAGCTTCAATTTCTCTATTAGTTATCTCAACTTGGCCATTAGCCTGGGTGTGGCAAGGAGTAGATTTTTTGTGTCTTATGTTGTACTCATTGACTAGTGTTGCAATAAGGTTTGATGTGAATTGAGCCCCTTGATTAGTCATGATCTCTCATGGAACTCCATACCTTGTGAAATCTCCTCATAAAGAAATTTTGAAACCTTGTTATCTCTAGCAAGCTTCATAGACTTAACTTGTACCCATTTAGTTACATAATCAATGCATACTAGGATATAGGACTTATCATTTGATGGAAGGTCAATGGGTCCTACAAAACCCAATCCCACTTGTCAAAGGGAGTGATTACTACATGAGGGTAAAGTGGCATCTCATCATATTTGGTTGGCCTACCCATTCTTCAATATCTATCAAATTTTCTTGTATACCTTCCTACATCCTTGTGGAGTGTTGGCCTATAATATCTCATGTTCAAAATCTTCATTGTTGTCCTCTTGGCTGCGAAATGTCCTCCACATGGTTCGTTGTGGCATGCATGCAAAATTTCATATGTCTCATCTTCTCTCACACATCTCCTCATGACATGGTTTGGTCCAGTATAAAACAAACATCCAATAATCCACGAGAAAGGAAAATATTTTTCAATGAGTTCCCTTCTCTCTTTTGGAGAGAAGTGAGGAGGAACTCTACATGTGACCAAATAATTAGCTATGTCAGCATACCAAGGTGTTTGTACACTGATAAAGAATAGATTCTCATCGGGAAAAGAGTCATCTATGGCTTGATTATCACCTGATGTAGTCAACCTTGAAAGAAAATCTGCAACAACATTAGTCTTCCCTAGTTTATCCACAATGGTTATGCCAAACTCTTGCATCAACAATAACCATCTTGCCATCCTAATAGAGATCAAAGACTTATTCATGAGATATCTAATGGTTGTATGATCAGTGTGCACAAAGATTTCGTAACCTGTTATGTAATTCATGCATTTGTTCAGGGCATAGATTACTGCCAACATTTCTTTCTCTATCACTATATAGTTGAATTTAGCTCCCAAAAAAAATTTACTAACAAAATAAATGGCATTTTCAATAGCTCCTTTCTATCCTAAGACTACTCCTATGACATAATCTAATGCATCAATATGAATGTGGAAAGGGCACTCCCAATTAGGTCCTTTGAGTACAAGAGCATGAGTCAAAGCTACCTTCAAGTCAGAAAATGCCTTGTCACAAGCTTCAGTCCATTGGAATTCAACATCTTTAGTGAGAAGAGTATACAATGGTGTTGTTATTGTTATCACCTAAAGTTGCACCCTTGTTGAACCTGATGTTCAACACCTCAGTGTAACATGGGAAGACCTCCAAAGCTGTGGGTCACTTGTAGAAAGAGGTCAACCTCCGGAGAAGGACAACTTCCTTTGGCGCCACCTAACTACTGATATGGGAAGGAAAAGGGAGAAGGAATGCATAAAATAAAGCTAAATTATAAGGTGATGCACCGAAATGACAGGAACAATGAGATACTCAATTTACACTTGAATACTGACGATGAACATAAGATTACACATCAAATTCTATAATCCTTGCACTAACGTTTCACAAACAGGTTTGATTCACACACTTTTTCCAGAGAGGAAAGAAAGATTTTCACAGACTAGAATCCATGTGTGACTAAGTGAACACAATTTGTGATTTTTATAATGGTACTTTTGCAAAGGATGGCATGAAACACAGGATAAAGTTATGAAGGAATGAAAGAAATTCACAAAAATATCTTCATGATGAACCTGAAATGCACAACACTTCTACAAGAACAAGATGGAAATCCGAACACCAATAGTCACCAAGGAAAACTTTATATATCATGCTCCAAAATGAGTTACAAAATTATACTAATCCGAGAGAGGACTGTAGAAGTCACAGACTTCAGAAAAGCATCAGGAGAACTCCTTTACAAAGAGGAAAAAATTCCTTATATACAAAAGTGTATCGGCCCCTCGGGGCTTACAAAAATATCTGTCCTCGGGATAGATCTCTCCTTAGATCTTTTGATTGAATTTAATGCTGCAACCTGTGTGTCCATGTCGGTGAAGAGTCATTCCTTGGAGAAGCCTTCAGATCTTTTGCAGCTACCACATTCATTTCTGATCCTCATGTCCACCTTTGAACCTCCCTGTCAAGTGCTTTGAATGCTCCTGAGCTCATAACAGATACATGTTGCTTTTCATCCTATTGATCTTCTTCATCTAGTTCAACTGCCAACGATTCACTCGTAGCTTTCTCTGATTGGTTGAGCACACTCCACGTAGATTCTTCGGGTGGTCAAAAGCTCCTTCTGTAGAATCACATGTCGGTGAGACACTAATTGTGTCTCCCCGATGTGATTAAATCTTCCCGTGGTTATTAGCATAGCTTGAAATCATTGATGAGAATTCTTAGCGAGCCCAAAAGTCATGCCGATATTGCCCGAAACCATCGGCAAGACACATTCTTTAGCTGAGACATTATGATGAACTCCCCATTCTTTAGCGAAGGCATCCACTTTAGGGAGACTCTTTCTGGTCTTTGGGACTTCATTGTTAGGCTGCTTTCCTTAACCCCGCTGAATTCACTTTGGCAAGACTATGTTGGGTCGACAAGATTTCATAGCGAACCCTTCAGCCTCTTGGCGATATCCAATTTCACTTCGGCCAGAGCTTGCTCGGTCGGTGAGACCACATGTTGAAGGCACCTTGCTTTGGTGAAAGCTCATTTTTTCTGTCGGGGAGACTTCGTTATATCGGCAAGACCACTTGCCGATGTCAAACTTTCTCAGTGAGCTCTTGTTGTTGTCGACGAGACTCTTACCGAAGGAAAAATACATATAGAGACCCCTTCTTTCAGTGAGACCACCTTCGTTGGTCGAGACATCACGGCGACTCTACTTCCCTTCACCGAGCTCAATTTATTTCGCTGAGACTCCGCTCGGTTGTTGAGACATTATGTTGAGCTTCCCACCTTTTTTCGAGGCCTCCCTTCCTATCGGCCAGACTTTCATCCTTTGGCAAGATGTTATGCCGAAGGTGTTATGTTTTCCTCCCCACTGACGGCCTTGTGAACAATTGTCGGCGAGACCTTTGTCTTCGGTAAGACCTCCTACCGAAGCCCCCCACTGATATGCCGAAGACATCTTCCCTTTTGCCAAGACTCCACTCTATTGGCCAGACCTCACATCGATATGACCTTCTTTGGTAGGACCCCTAGCCTTTGGCGAGATATTGTTTAGTTGTTGGGACTTCTTGGCGAAGGATTTAACTCTTGGCGAGTTCATTTTAGTCACCCCGAGCTCTGTGTTTCTTTCTATTTCCCTGAGCTCGGGCCCTTTTGCTTTGGCAAGACCCCTCTCCTTCGGTGAAACTTTTCACCAAAGGCAACATCTCTCGGCGAGATCCCCTGGCTGAACCTTCTTCGGTGGGGTCCTCTTAGTCGGCAGGACATTTTTCCGAATGTATTCACTCTCGCCGAAGGCACATCCTATCGATGAGAGATCTCCTAATCGCCAGAACCTCGTGGCGATGAAATCTTGCTTTGCCGATGCCACTTTATTCATTGAGGGTCTAATGGATCGGCAAGACCACATGGTGAAGAAGACCACTCCTGTTGAAGTGTTTACCCAATGCGATTAGTCAGTGAGACCCAAAGGAGTCACCGAGACTTCACCCCGAAGGAAAAACCTCCCGCCGATAGGCATATTCTTTTGTCGCCGGGACGATGATCGATGTCTTGCCGATAGGAACCTATAGGTGAATTCCACTCACCATGATAATCCTGGGGTCTTGCCGATAAGCAATATAGAAACATATTTAACCAAATGCATTATGGGTCGGGGAGACCTAGATAATCTCATGCCGATAGGATCCCAATGTGAAACATTCAGACTTGATGGAACCCTTGCTAGTTGGCAAGACATCTAGAAGGTCTTGCCGACTTTCTTCTTAAAGAAAAAATTATGTCAAACTTGACTGAGGCCGACCTTTTAAATGAGCTCCTTGTGAAATGTCACCAGATGCATGAACTAACCCTCAATGCAAATGTCCCATTTGTCCCTTATGAATATCTGAAACATAATCTGTCTTGCCTGATTGAGCCCATAGGTAAAAATTGGGTAACATTTGTGACGACCTTTGCTAGATGTTTTCCTGCTAAACACAGAAACCAGTGGCCTAGGCCTATCCATTGGGCATGGAGTCATTTAATGAAGCTCAAAAAAAGACCCAAAGCAACTTGTACATGGTTACAACTCACATTAGTATCTCAAGAAACAGATCGCCTGGTGACTTTATGAAAACAAGAAAACTTCAGAAGGGAAACTATTTACTGTACTGAAATAGCACTTAGGGAAAACAAAGATGCATTTGAAATGAAACTAACCTACCCTACCCTACCCTAACCAGTAAGAAATTGGTCAAACAAAACCATTCACTGGATGACTAAAATAGCTGCCCTTTCTTCTAAATATGCAGTAGCTTACATGCATGGTGGTAGCTAAAAGAAGACAATATACTGAGAAATGTTCAACAAGATGATGCATCGTTCCTTGAAAGAGGTGAATGAATTCACTTACTTCACTAGATACACCATATGCATTTTCAACCAAAGGAGGACAAGTGAGTTGAACATACTCTTGTTTGGCTGTCAGTGCACCTTGGATATCTTCTTTTGTTGTACCTTCATAGATGGGTGCCTCATTGGACTCCATCCCGGCTAAGTATCTAATTGGACAGCCTCTGATAAGGGAAAAACTTGTACTTTCCTTGTTGGCCTCTTTTTGATGTTTAAAGACCTTATCTTTTCCCTGGAAAGATGTTGATTGGAGGTAAGATGCAGGTTGTTCCTTGGCTAGTAAATTTTGACCTTCTTGGCTAAGGAGTTGATATCCCTGTTGGATAACTGAAAACAAATCCTCAAACTGTTGTTCATTATGCTCTTTGTCCATGACATAATATAACTCCTCCTCAACAAAGTGGGGCAGCTAATCAAATGAGTTCATAGGCTGCAAGGCATTATCCTCTACAACTTCTTCAATAGTCTCACCAACTTGAATGGGCTGATCACATGCTTCCCTCTCATATGATATTAGTCCATCATCTATGTTGGAACAAAATTTTCTATGATATCATCTAACTCATAATTTTGCATTAAATCTAGATGAATATTATCATTTAGTTGCTCCATACCAAGCATAGATGCTATCATGCATGTGAGATCTTGATCTTCATCAAAAAATTGAGGAAGCTCATTGAACAAGTCAGCAATATTCTCTGGCCATTCCAAATCAACTGGTAGAACGGGAACCTGCATGCTCTCTTCAGCTTGCTCAACAAAACTAGGTAGTTGGTCAAGCAAATAAACCAATTGTTCTTCTTCGTGTGGCTCCCTTTCCAGAGAAACTTGGGAATCCCCTGTCTGCAAGTGGAGATCTTCAACTAACAATTCATGCCTTCTACTTTTAGCCATCTTATAAACAACATTAGAAAATATTTCAAATGAATCAAAATCTAAGGTGTTCAACAATGTATTTGATTCAACATCGTCTTGACATATGCTATTGTTGTTTTTCTAACTGTCATCAATCAACAACTTCCCAAAATGTTTGATGTCTTCTAGCTGCTCAATCCTTTGCTGCTGCAATTGATGACACTTAATGGCTAAATGTAAAGGATTTACCTTTTTAATCCTTTCCCACAGGAGTAAGCTGTCTAGATCAATGGGATGCTCTTCCTTAGCTGCAACACTCTACTCCTTCAAACTCCCCTTAAGTTGCCTCTTTTGAAATTCCTCCATTAGTCGGTCCTGATAAACTGAGTAAGCTTGTGTATTCCGCACCTGAGTAGACAACAACTTCATTTGTCCTTCCTTAGTAGCTATTTCCTGTTCGAGGTCTCCCTCAAACTGGATTCTTTCTACCACTCTTTCTTGATCATAAAAGAAGGCATGTTCAGCCATTTCTTGCTACTGCATAATGGTACCTTTATGCATCTTGATATCAACGAACATCCTAGATAAGCATGCAAGCACCTTACCAATATCATTAATCTCCATGTTATGAAGACCTTGACCTAGATCCCACAGCGTACGGTCAATCTGTTGGAGCAAGCCCAACATGTCCTGGTATGGATGTGTAGGAGCAACATACTCATGATATGGAGGGTAATAATAAGCATCTTCATGAATATTTGACATCTTTTCAATCAAGGAGCTGGAAACTCAGAACTAACAGATTATTTTGAGACATACCAAGACTTGTGCCTGTAAAACTAGAAGGTTTGAGCTCGGAGTCGCCAGGTGTTATTCAAACTGCCTCCAAAGGTTGAATGATACTAAGGTAGACACCAAATCTCTCAGTATTTTGAATTCCACAATGATGCACTGGTACACGGAGTCGCCATGATATGTTGATGTTAACCTTTGAAAGGCCTGAATCTTACTGGCTGCATATCAAAAACCAATAATAGACATGTAATTTTTAAATTGTTTGTTCGACAGTCCCACCGGGCGTGCCAGAAATTGTTATCACCTGAAATTGCACCTTTGTTGAACCTGATGTTCAACACCTCAATGTAACATGGGAAGACCTCCAAAGCTGTGGGTCACTTGTAAAAAGAGGTCAACCTCTGGAGAAGGCCAGCTTCCTTTGGTGCCACCTAACTACTAATATGGGAAGCAAAAGGGAGAAGGAATGCATAAAATAAAGCTAAATTCTAAGGTGATGCACTGAAATGACAGGAACAATGAGATACTCAATTTACACTTGAATACTGACGATAAACATAAGATTACACATCAAATTCTGTAAGCCTTGTGCTAATGTTTCACAAACAGGTTCGATTCACACACTTTTTCCAGAGAGGAAAGAAAGATTTTCACAGACTAGAATCCATGTGTGACTAAGTGAACACAATTTGTGATTTGTATAATGGTACTTTTGTAAAGGAAGGCATGAAACACAGGATAAAGTTATGAAGGAATGAAATAAATTTACAAAAATAACTTGATCATGAACCTGAAATGCACAACACTTCTGCAAGAACAAGATGGAAATCCGAACACCAATACTCACCAAGGAAAACTTTATATATCATGCTCCAAAATGAGTTATAGAATTCTGCTAATCCGAGAGAGGACTGTAGAAGTCACAGACTTCAGAAAAGCATTAGGAGAACTCCTTTACAAAGAGGAAAAAATTCCTTATATACAAAAGTGTATTGGCCCCTCTGGGCTTACAAAAATATCTATCCTCGGGATAGATCTCTCCTTAGATCTTTTGATTGAATTTAATGTTGCACCCTGCGTGTCCATGTCGGTGAAGAGTCATTCCCTAGAGAAGCCTTCAGATCTTTCGTAGCTACCGCATTCATTTCTGATCCTCATGTCCACCTTTGAACCTCCCTATCGAGTGCATTGAATGCTCCTGAGCTCAGAACAGATACACATTGCTTTTCATCCTGTTGATCTTCTTCATCTGGTTCAGCTACCAATGATTCACTCGTAGCTTTCTCTGATTGGTTGAGCATACTCCACGTAGATTCTTCGGGCGGTCAAAAGCTCCTTCTATAGAATTGCATGTCAGTGAGACACTAATCATGTCTCCTTGATGCAATTAAATCTCCTAGTGGTTATTGACATAGCTTGAAACCGTCGATGAGAGTTCTTAGCAAGCCCAAAAGTCATGTCAATATCGCCTGAAACCATCAGCAAGACACATTCTTTCGCTGAAACATTATGATGAACTCCCCATTCTTTAGCGAAGACATCCACTTCAGGGAGACTCTTTCCGGTCACTGGGACTTCATTGTCAGGCTGCTTTCCTTAACCCCGCTGAATTCACTTCGGTAAGACTATGTTGGGTTGACAAGACTTCATAGGGAAGCCTTTAGCCTCTTGGTGAGCTCTAATTTCACTTCGGCCAAAGCTTTCTCGGTCGGTGAGACCACATGCTGAAGGCACCTTGCTTTGGTGAAAGATCATTTTTTCTGTCGGGGAGACTTCATTATATCAGCAAGACCACTTACCGATGTCAAACTTTCTCAGTGAGCTCTTGTTGTTGTCGATGAGACTCTTGCCGAAGGAAAAATACATATAGAGACCCCTTCTTTCAGTGAGACCACCTTCGTTGGTCGAGACGTCATGGCGACTCTACTTCCCTTTGCCAAGCTCACTTTATTTCACTGAGACTCTGCTTGGTCGCTGAGACATTATGTTGAGTTTCCCACCTTTTTCCGAGCCCTCCCTTCCTATCAGCTAGACTTTCATCCTTCGGCAAGACGTTATGCCGAAGGAATTATGTTTTCCTCCCTACCGACAGCCTTGTGAAAAAATTTCGGCGAGACCTTTGTCTTTGGTAAGACCTCCTATCGAAGCCCCCCACCAATATGCCAAAGACATCTTCCCTTTTTCCAAGACTCCACTCTGTCGGCCAAACCTCACATCGATATGACCTTCTTTGGTGGGACCCCTGGCCTTTGGTGAGACATTGTTTAGTCACCGATACTTCTTGGCGAAGGCTTTAACTCTTGGCGAGTTCATTTTAGTCACCTCGAGCTCCACGTTTCTTTCTATTTCCCTGAGCTCAGGCCCTTTTGCTTCGGCAAGACCCCTCTCCTTTGGTGAAACTTTTCACCGAAGGCAACATCTCTCGGCGAGATCCCCTGGCTGAACCTTCTTCGGTGGGGTCCTCTTACTCGACAGGAAATTTCACCGAATGTATTCGCTCTCGCCGAAGGCACATCCTATCGGCGAGAGATCTCCTAATCGCCGGGACCTCGTGGTGATGAAATCTTGCTTTGCCGATGCCACTTTATTCATTGAGGCTCTGATGGATCGGCAAGACTTAAGGGACTCGGCAAGACCACATGGTGAAGAAGACCACTCCTGCCGAAGTGTTTACCCGATGCGATTAGTCAGTGAGACCCAAAGGAGTCACCGAGACTTCACCCCGAAGGATAAACCTCCCACCGATATGCATATCCTTTTGTCACTGGGACAATGATCGATGTCTTGCCAACAGGAACCTATTGGTGATTTCCACTTGCTGTGACAATCCTCGGGTCTTGCCGATAGGCAATACAGAAACATATTTAACCAAATGCATTATGGGTCAAGAAGACCCAGATAATCTCATGTCGATAGGATCCCAATGTGAAACATTCAGACTTAATGGAACACCTGCTAGTCGGCAAGACATCTGGAAGGTCTTACCGACTTTCTCCTTAAAGAAAAAATTATGTCAAACTTGACTGAGGTCGACCTTTCAAATGAACTCCTTCTGAAATGTCACTAGATGCATGAACTAACCCTCAATGCAAATGTCCCATTTGGCCCTTATGAATATCTGAAACATAATCTATCTTTCCTAATTGAGCCCATAGGTAAAAATTGGGTAACAGTTATTTTGTTGAAATCCTTGATGAAACACCTATAATATCCTGCATGGCCCAAGAAACTCCTAACATCCTTCTTTTTGTAGGTGTGGGCAAATTTGTGATCACCTCAATCTTTGCAAGATCTACTTGAATTCCTTTGTGAGAGATGTAGTGGCCAAGAACTACACCTTCTTGCATAATCATGAAGCACTTTTCACTGTTTAAGGACAAATTTTGGTCTTCACATCTTTGTAGGACTCTCCTGATATTTTCCAATGCTTGATTAAAATCAACACCATAAGTAGTAAAGTCATCCATGTAAATTTCCATGCAATCAAGAGAGATATCTAAAAATATGCTAATGACTTCCCTTTGAAAAGTTGCAGGTGCATTGCATAAGCAAAATGGGAGTAATGAGTAGGCATAGGTCCTCCATAGACAAGTAAAGTTGGTCTTCTCCTAGTCCTCTAGTGCAATTTGAATCTGGTTGTAGCCGCTGAATCCATCTAGAAAAGAAAACTATTGCTTTCCTACAAGTGTGTCCAAAACTTGATATATGAAGGGTAAGGGAAAATGGTTCTTCTTGGTGGTAGCATTAAGTTCCCTATAATCAACAAAAACTTTCCATTTCCCTCCTTTCTTGGGCACAATCACTATTGGAGACACCCATTGGCTATCTGAAATGGGGTAGATAAATCTTACATCTAGCAACTTCTACAGTTCTCCTTTTACAATTTCTCTCAGTGCAGGGTTAATTCTTCTTTGTGGCTGCCTCACTGGGGTGCAATCATCTCTGATGTAAATTCCGTGTGTGCAAATTTTAGGGTCCAATCCCTTCATATCATGATAATCCCACACAAATGCATGTTTGTGGGCCCTTAATAGGTTTTCCAATAGTAGTTGTTCTTCACTCAGTTTTTTGTTAACATTCAGATATCTTCCTTCTAACACCTGCACTTGTGTAGTTAGCTCTATCATGGCTGCTTCATTAATGCATGGTACCTTTAGTTCATATGGTGGCAATGTATGGGTCATACCTATTGCTGTAGGAAGTATGACTACAAGAAGAGTGGTTGTAGGAAGAATTTCTACAAGAATGGTGGCTACAGGAAGAGCAAGTAGAAGTGTCTTGACTAGAATAGCAGAATGAGAAGATGATGCTTCTTCCACTTCACAATGATTCTGAATGATGTTAGCAATACTTCATCCTTATCTTGAAGTTGTATAAAAGAGCTTCTGCCTAGCATCATAAGATGCACCACAAAATTAACTTCCTCGGCCTCTTCACCAACATGTGGCCATATGGGATCATTCTCATCATGAGATGGATGGGAAGGAGGATAGAGAACAAACTTTTTGGTGCTCTTCCCATCTAAAATGGTCATGTCACCTGACCAACATCCAATATATGCATCTGTAGTTGCTAACCATGGTCTTCCAAGAATAATGGGATACCTGCCTAGTGTAGCTTTAGGAGAAAGAATCATGAAGTCTGTTGGGTACTCCCAGGAGTCTAGAACTACCACAAGATCCTCCACTATACCATCAGGCTTGATAGAACTATCAACAAGTTGCAGGACAGTAGGAGTAGATCTCATGCTTGCAACGTTTAGTTGTTGCAGGATGTCCTTGGTCATTACATTGATTGTTGCCCCTAAATCAATCAAAACATTCTTTATTTGGATCTCGTTTATAACAACTACTACTGCAAGACTACCTGGGTCATTGTACTTAGGAATAGTCACTTTTCCATGCATGATGTTAGCTAGTTGTCCAACCAAATGAACTATAGTTGGGTCCTTCTTTTTCCTACCTAGCTTCTTAAGGAATACTTCCTTGATTGTCTTGCCATAGATTGGGACATCCTTTATGGCTTAGAATAGAGGGATCTTGATGCATTTATGATTTAGTTGATCCAGGATGTCAAAAGTAGTATCCTCTTTATCTTCCTTTTTCTTGGCAACTTCCAATCTTTGAGGAAATGGTGGTTCTTGTTTAGTCTACCTAGTTAGGACTGGTTCGGGATTTTTAGGTGAACTTAGCTAAATGGGATCATTCAGAGCTTCCTCTTCCTCTTCCATAGGAAGCTCAGTGATAATGGGCTTGGAAGGGGTTGGTAAAGTAGTTCTTGAATGCAAGTGGATGTAACTTACACTCACAACATATGCAAGGAATTGATTTGAATCAATAGAGTATACAGGCTACTGCTATGGTTTGTTATTTGGATTGAGCGTGGGCTAAGTAGGTTAAGGTGTGTTTGAGCTTGAATTAGTACGTGGAGGAATTATAGTAGGTTGTTGGGGCTGAGAAGGTGGTTGCATGTAACTATTTTTTTGGGTTGGCCATTGTTGTCCTCCCCTCCATTGATTTGTTTGTTGTCAATTACTGGAGGTGGTTGCCAAAGCCCTTGAGGTTGCTGCCACTGGGGTGGAGAGTTTTGATGATTGGGCCAAGAATTTGGAGGGTTACCCAAGGTTGTGGTGGATATCCTCCATAGCTAGATGGATATGGGAGTTGCCATTGGTTACCAGACATGAATAAGAATTGAAATATGGCCTAGCATAAGATAGTGGATCTGGTGGCATACCTTGTCTTGGAGCCCAAGGTTTCCTTTGTGCAACATAGTAGACTTGATCTTCTTCAATCTAGATTCATTTGAACTCAGGTGAAATTTTCTTACTTTCAATATTAGCTACCATCTTGCATTTGCAGTCCTTCTTCTTCTATATGCAATGGGGGAAATACTCTACCAACATTGCCTCTGCCTCCTCTTGTTTTTTCTTGGCCTGAAATGTATCTAGCTGAGTAGCTAGATTGTTTATGATGTCTTTCTTGAAATCTTCTAGGAAGTGTGTGATCTCCATCCTTGAGACTCCACTGGTAGATGATTTACCATAGAGGATTGGTAAGTTATTCCTTTCTTTAAAGTTTCCCTAGAGTAGTTCTGGCATATTTTCTTGATGTCTTCCCAAGGAACTTGGGTGATATCTCCTCCTGCCATCAAGTCCAAGGCATCAGTGCAACTCTCATTGATTCCTCTTAATAGAAGTAGATTTTGTGATTCTTCATTGAGGGTATGGTGTGGAGATTTTTGTAAGCAGAACAAAAACCTTGAAATGTAATCCTCTAGGCTCTTATCCTTCTTTTGTTGCATCCTGAAAATATCATCTCCGCTCATGTCATTGCCCCTACAATATTCTTTGTATTTCTCAAGGAACTTTGTCTTCATGTCTTCCCAAGTTTCCATAGTATCTCTACCTAGGATCATGGACCATCTTAATGCAACTTATTTTAGAGTGGTAGGAAATATTTTAAGCCTATGGGCATCGGTGGTATAATCATAACTCCTACAAAGTATGTCAAACTCAAACAAGAAGGTGTCAAGATCTTCTGTGACAAGACCATAAAACTTGGGGAGTGCTAAAGCAGGGATATTTTTGATGTTGTAAACTTCATTTTGATGGGAAATAGGGAAATGAAAAGCTTGTTGGTTAGGTATTATTCTATTTGCATCACCCATTCTTGTTTGATGTAATTCCAAAGAAAAAGGGTTCTCAAGTTGATTTTGGTCCTTAGAGGAAACTTCAAAGTTAGTCAAATCAAGAAATGCATCAACAAAGGGGTGTTGATTTTCTTCTTCTTCTTCTCTTGGAAAGTTCTAATATTCAACTAGCTGGAATGGATTAGGATTGTTAGGAAGAAATCTCCCATAAGTATCCAATCTCTTTCATCTATGCATGTGGTATCAACTCACTATCAGTTAGCTCACACAAATAATTGGTAAAGAATAAGGGGGGTCATTACTTCCTAAATGAGGGATATTCTAAGAACAAATTTCAAAAATAATACAACAAGAAAAATATCAATGACACCAAAGAACTTTCTAGTTTGACACCATCCCAAACAATGGCACCAAAAATGTCTGCCTCCTACAATGATTTAACAACTAGGCCTTTACAACCATGATTCAGAGATGGGAAATATAAATTAAATAGCCATTTCAATCATCATGAAGGTACATTTAAATTTTCAACCCAGGGACATGAACTTGAAATGGGTTAGCGTAGTATGTGCACTAGGAACCTCAAAGTAGCCATTTTCATTGTATAGCTAAGAAAGACATAATGCTGAAAGTAAATTGCTTAGAAAGGAATAACATAAATACTAACCATCAATTAGTAATTACACCAAGTTGAAATGCATGACAAAAAATGAAAATTTGAGCAAACAAAAATGATACTACTCTATCTGCTTTGGCTGCAGGAACAATCACATAATGGAATTCTAGTGGCTACAAGAATAGTCGGTGGTAAATTCTTAACTAACTACTGAATAGAAAGTAATACTAAACTAATACTAAACTAAAGAATGTATTACTCACCAAGTGGGGCCCCTTGGATAAGTATCCTCTAAAACTAATGACAACTCAAGTTCTCAAGCTTAGAATTTCATTTATGTAAGAGAGGGGGACCACCGCATGCAAGAACCCAGGTCACAAAGGGTCAAGATCTGAGGGCCTACCCTAACTTACCTAAGCTAAGTGGATGTTTAGGGTATGATGATGAGAATGATGAGGATTTTAGAGTCATACGATCACTCTACGATCTTGAAATTTCAAGATGGACCTAGGCGAGTTGATCTTTAGGTCCAACTCTGTGCCTTAGGGACCTCTCTTCCTAAGGATTTTAATGCGGACTTCGGATGATAGCATGGCCCGTTGGCATCTCAGAAACACGTTGTAGTCCATACAATCAGACAACAACCAAGACAAGGTTAAACACACTAAAATGACTTATCATCCTAGCTTAACTACTTCTAAGGGGAAAAAATAACAATATGAAATATGAAAAGTACAAGTGAAGGTGATAGAGTACATATACCAAAGCCAAGGTGATGAAGACAATCTCATAGAAGACCCTGTTTTCCAGCTAGCTCCTCAAAGTGGGTCCACCTACACATAGCAAGAGAGAGAATGTTGGGGGGTGGCTATATAGGGGCCTACCTCAGTCAGACCCCCATTTAGGTGTTCCCACCTCCATGGAAAACCAATGGAAAGGAGATAAAGAAGTGATAAAATACGAGCACTACAAAAATAGTACTATGCTACTCAATCAAATGATAGAAGAGAGGAGAGGGAAGCTTACCACCTCCACCAAGAGAACTCAAGGATGCTTGGGGGAAAAATGAGACAAACTCAAGCCTCTATTGCAATGGTGTGGTCCCAAACTTGCTCTACCGACATGGTGGAGTGTGATATGGTTGCTATGGAATGCTTAGAATGCTAGAATGTGGGTGCAAAATGAGCTTGAAGTGATGTAGAGTTCTTCCAATCTTCATCCAACCTCCTAATACGAGTTCAAAGACTTGATTATGAAGGAATGAGGAAAGAAATGGCCATATTCAGTTCGGGAGGTCAAAGGAGGCATTACAATTTCGCTGCCAATGGGAAGAGTAACACCCCTGTTGGCTCAGCTGCAAGAATCTGCTAGGGACATAAGCACACCATGTAGACGTATGTGCCCCGTGCGGGCATCCCCGATATAAAAACCTCCACCGACACACAAAAGGGGGCACCAAGTGGACTTCCATCAGTGGGCTTAAGTGAATTAAGCCTCTGACTTAGGTTTTCTAAAGTGTAATAAGGCAAAAGGAGGAATCACACCTAGAGTGCAAATTCACTCTTATACATTTTTCCCCCACTTTAGAAAGCACAAGTAACGATGAGTGCTCGGTAAAGTAGATCAAGAAGAGAGTAGGGTTAGAAAAGTATACCTAAACCATTGAGGATGCAGACTATGATCTGGTGAACCCGAAGATGCAAGGCAAACAAAGGACTTCACAGTTACTTAGAACTATGAAGTTGGAACAATAAAGTGCCTTACAGGCTTGTAGACCTGCAAGGAGGCAACCCTAAAGATCTCACATGGAGGAAGCCCCAAGGAAGTGGTGACATGTCTACCCGCAAATAAAACATGTCAAAATTGGTGACAAGTCCACCTGCAGATAGAGCATGTCTAAAGCATTGATACGTCTACCCACAGACAGAACGTATCTAAAAGTGGCAACATTTCTACCCACAAATAGAACATGTCTAAAACGTCAATGTGTCTACCTGTAGATAGAACACATCTAAAAGAAGTGACACGTCTACTCGTAGATAGAACATGTCTAAAGCATCGATACGTCTACCCATAGATAGGGCACATCTAAAAGCGGCAACATGTCTACCTGTAGATAGAATATGTCTAAAGCTATCAGTCAGGTAGACCAAAAAACTTTCAAAGGGGTCCCTTAGGAACCCTTCAAAAGGAGAGGGGTCCACTCAAGGGATGCATAGTTTGAAATGGAAAGGTCTAGTCAGACTGCCCCCAAGCTAGACACAAAAGGACAAATAGAACGAGTCTATTCGGGTTGCCGCCAAACTAGATGTGCAAGATTCCATTTGTTACAAAGGATTTTGAAGAAAAGCTCATTAAGGAACCCACTATGAAAGAGTGGGGGTCCACTCAAGGGACACGCAGTTCAAAAATCACCACCTTAGAGTGATTCGTCATCAAGGGATCCTTTCGAAAGATGTTCACTTCATCAAGGAATTTGAAAGGAAGGTCATACCCCCACGCGAGGGGAAGTCAAACAGTTCCCACTTCGGAGGAAGGTCTTTAGGTCCTTTCTTTACAAACCCATGATGAAGGAAACACATTATGTTAGGATTCCAAGTTGAGAATGTGCTCCCAAGGAAAGGTATTGTGAGGACTTTCAAGAAAAGATTCGTTGGCGATGAATTCATTTTTTGAAAGTCGAAGTGTTAAAGGAGAGCGTTGTCACACATAGGAGGGACAACTCAAGCAAATAAGAGAGAAAGATAAAGAAAATTTGAGAAATACAAACAAAGGGCACAAGGGGATCTGGTTTAGTGGGGTTAGATCTATCTGAGCTCATATAATAATAGGTAACCACAATGCAAGGTGAAAGATCATCAATCCCCAACTAGATCAAGAAGAATGCATGGAAAACAAAGTAAAAATAAAAAAATTGGGTCAACATGGAAGGGAAGCCTAAATGCCCCTAATGCTTTGCATCGTCCCCAATTTACTGAAAATCAAGCACAAACATGGTAGAATGATGGTACAAATAGATGAAGGTTGACAACACAAAAACCATGCCTATATCCAAGCACCAACAGGGGTGACAAGGGTCATCTAGGCACACATAGCATGGGTACGGGGGAACACATCACAAGACACACACACACACACACACAAGATTAAGAAAAGGGGGCCCTTGTCCTAACACTGCTTGGCCAAGAGGTCGTCCGATCCCCAATCCAAATCCTCATAAGGGTTAGGAGGATGAGTCTGCAAAGGTGGAATGTTAAGAGGAGGGACATTTGACCCTCCCACAACAAGGGCCAAGGAAGAGGGCCCCTCAAGGTCCTCTCCACTGAGCTCTTGTGGAGTCAACATCAGTGATTTCATGAAGATCACCGATAGGGTTGGGACCTCATCCATAGAGTAGAACATGCACCCCATGGGAGTGCTATGTCTCACTTCAGTGGATGGGATGGGATATTCCTGAAATCCACTGCTAGGCTCACCAAATGACTCAAGAGTAGTGACAAACTCAAGAGAGGTTGAGACCGGTTTTGTCACAAGGATAGAATAGGTCATCACAGGACCACCTTGTGAAGGTGGGATCTTTCTACGTCCTCTATCGTGAGAAGGACTAGCCCCTTTCTTTTTCTTCGTAGGAGGGGATGAACTCCCTGTAGATGAAGCTAGAGGTGCAAAGGAGGAAGAGGATAGAACCATAGTGGATATGAACAAAGTGTTAACCATATCCATGGGTTTTGGGAAGGGTTGAATATCTAGAATGGACATCAACTAAGGTGGCTCTGCCAAGGGAGCGATGAACACTTGTACCCAATTAGGGTTAGGTGCTTTCATGCTCACAACGGAAGCCAGGAATGAATCAGGCAGAAGAGGCACAATAGGAGAAAAGGAAGACAACGTTGCAAAGGGCCCTAAAGTGGGAGCGGTCATTTCTTCTTCCTTCTTTTGTGAAGCATCCTGCTCAACCAGGAGAGCCTTTCACCAATGCTTTTGTTCTCATGCAAGTCGATTCCTACAACTCTTAGAGTTAGAAGCCATAGCTTGTGAAGGGACAGGAGTTTCCTGCTCGACCATAGGGATGTCCACTATGGCTATTTCGAGTGAAGGAATGGGTTCTTGTGCAGGAGCAGGGGAAGCAAGCTAAGGAGTTATGGGAGGAGTCGACTCAAGAGCCTTGGCAGTGGGCTTCTTTCTGCTCACTACCTTAGGAGCACTAGGAGTAGGAGGTCATGGATCAAATTCTCTGTGAAAACCTTTCTTTATGTCGTACAAGTAGTACCATGGTCCTAGAAATTCATTAGGAAGGTCTGTGATTCTGATCTTGGGCCTACACCAAGGAGGAATCATTGAATTTGATAGATAGCCATCGGGCTTATTCATCCAGTACTCTTCCCAAGAAAGGGGAGAGGACGGGGCACTCTGTGAAAGGGCCATCTTCCCTTTACCTTTACAGGAAGAAGAGGGAGCCGCTATGGACTTCTCCTCCTTCTTTGGGGAAGAGGGAGTGGATGGTGTAACCTTCTATTTACCTTCATAGGAAAGAGAAGGGACCGACGTGGACTTCTATTTCTCTTTCGGAGGAGTAGTCATGGGTGTAGGCCTCTTCTTCTCTTCCTTGAGGGAGGAGGTAACTAGTTGATCTACCATAGGAAGGGTCAGCTTCAGCTCCCCTTTTCCTCCAATTTTATACTTCACATAGTTCTTATAAAGTAGGTCCATTCTCAGAGAAAGTAGACCAACTAGAGAGGGCCAAAAGTGATCCAATGAATACCCACCAAGAGATACCAAAGGCTGGTATCCGACATCATGCACTACATGCACGACACCCTTGTGGGAAAACTTTAAGCACTTTTGGATAATGGAAGCGATCACATTCATGGAATCCAACCAAGGAATGCCTAGCTTCACTCTAAATAGGTCTAACTTTGGAATAACATCGAAGACCATGTCAACAATCCTAGGTCAAACTAGGATGGACAAAGTGATCAAGCCATAAGATTTGAGATTCATACCATCATGGGTATGGATGGTAGATCTTGTTTCTCCTTATTTTTCTTTTTGTAGTGAGTTTAATACCAATGTTTCCTCAGTGACAACATTCACATGGCTCACGAGGTCTATTAGGACTTCTGTCACAATGTTACCATTGATACGAATGGGAATGTAAAGTGGTGAGGGCTTGTTGTTCAAAGGTAGATCCTTTGCTATAAATGTAACATCTGGCAAACTGGGTGCGAGTGAAATAGCGGAAGTTACCATGACCGTATTTACATAGGCCCTGGGTTGAGAAGTAGAATCAATGGGATCGATAATTATGTTAGCAGAATGCGATGGAAATGGGTCCATGTATATCTATAATTCACTATTTTCTTTCGCCACTAATTTGTTCATGTTTTGTTTATTCCCATCGAGACAAATGCTACCTTCCTCGATGTGATCTTGTATTTCATGGCACAACCACATACAACATTCGATATCATGTCCATTAACATGATGGTACTAACAGTAAGTGCTCCTGTCATACTAGTTAGGGTAAGGTTCCTTAACGGGATTAGGAGCCAATAAAGTTATGATCTTATCTCTCAACACCTTCTATAAGACGAAGGTATAGGATTCTAGTAACTTTGTGAACTTCTAATTGCATCTAAGGTCATTGTCATTAGCATCGACTACTACATTCGCAATGGCATTGCCTTTTCCAGAGATTGATACAATGAATTTCCCTTTAGAACAAGAGCACAAGGAATATCCCCCAGACTAAGCAACCATCTGTTGGTACTCTTGTAAAGCTGCACACAAATGCATGAAAGAAGGATGCTTCATCAAGGTGAACTTCTCTTTCCTTTCCTTTGTAAGTTTCCTATGAATACCTTCTACACGTTAGATTCAGGCAGTTGATATGAGATTTGTGAAAGAAGCACTTGATAATGCACTATGAAATCAGTGATCTTATCATTGTTTCCTTACTTACATCAGAGGAGATCCAAGAAGGTCATCTTCAGCCTGATGTTTTCTTGGAACTATCTAAGGAATTGGTTAACAAGCTGATCAAATGAGAAAATCGAATTATCAGGCAAGGAACAATACGAATCAAGTGTTGTGTCCTTGAGAGATCAAGGAAATAAGTTAGCCATCAAAGCATCATGATGGAAGAAGTTGGTGCAAAGAGTGTTAAAGGCAGACACGTTTGTCTACAGATCCCCCTTGCCACCAAACTTCTAAAACTTTGGAATCTCCATCCCCTGAGGGAAGGGAGTGTTTAAGATAGTAACCGACAATGGGCTATGTCAAAAGAAGGGTTGGAAAATGGTTTGGGTCGAGGCCTGGGAGAGGTTCACTAACTGACTCTACATCTTACCCATGCTTTGAAGTAGAGTGTTCAGAATAGGGTTGTTAGAAGATAGAGGGCCAAAGGATCCTCCTCCTCTAGAACCACTACTAATTCCACTTCTAGAACCACCACCAGTGTGACTTCCACCAGAGCCACTACCAGGGCCACTGCCGCCGGTAGGCCCTCCACCGAAATCACCACCATGACCTCCACTAGAACCACTTCCACTAGCACCACCTCCACTTCCAAATCAACTGCCACTAACAAATCCTCCACCCCCGGAGGTGACAAAAGGGGTAAAGCTAAAGCCCAATGGAACCTTATGCACTTTGAAAGTTTCTAGTTCATTAGGGATGGAAGGGATACTAATGGAAGGGACTGCATCGATCATGTAAATTGAAGTAGGAGGCATTGATACCCCTAATTGTCTCTCGGGCTCTCTGAAGGTGACTCCTTCTGCAAAACCAAAGTTTCCCAAAGGAGCACACGCTTTGGTGATACCAAAGAGACTACTTAGAAGTTCAATGCTTGTTCGATATTTTCCCATCATATTTTTTAATTTTCTAAAAACCTAAGTGGCCCTAGCCATCTTCAAATTTCTTTCCAAATGGTGTTTGCGGTCACCCAATCCTTTAGTGAGGGAAAATACATAATCAACAAGAATTTGAACGTCCTCATGCTCATCCACCGATGATGTTGTGAGAGACGTAGGAGGAGTGGGAATGTGATCAATCTCGTTAGTGAACCCCATCTCATTCCTCAATAATTGTTCTTGTGTGGCCAAACTAACAACGTGACTAGAGAAAAGACTTGTAGAGATACCAAGAGAGGCCTTCATTCTATCCATCGGGAGGTGTCATATACTTCTCCTCACGATATTCCTAGAAGTCATGGACTAGGTTTTGATGCTCATAAAACTTCACAACACACGAGGTCACAACAAACATGAAATATCTAAAGGGAGTATTAACACCAAAAAATGAATAGACGTTGGTTCACGTTGGATTCACCAAAAATGTAAGAGAGGGGGACCACCACATGCAAGACCCTAGGTCACGGAGGGTCAAGACGTGAGAGGCTGCCCTAACTTACCTCAACTAAGTGTGTTTAGGGTATGAGGATGAGAATGATGAGGATTTTAGAGTCCTACAATCACTCTGTGATGCTAGGCGAGTTGATCTTTAGGTCCAACTATGTGCCTTAGGGAGCTCTCTGTATGAGGATGTTAGTGTGGACTTCGGATGACTGTGTGGCACACTAGCGTCTTAGAAATGCATTGTAGTCCATACGATCAGACAACAACCAAGACAAGGTTAAACACACTAAAATGACTTATCATCCTAGCTTAACTACTTCTAAGGGGACAAAATAACACTATGAAATATAAAAATTACAAGTGAAGGTGATAGAGTAGATATACAAAATCCAAGATGATGAAGACAATATCATAGAAGACCCTATTTTCTAGCTAGCTCCTCAAAGTGTGTCCACCTACACACAACAAGAGAGTGAATGTTGGGGGGGTGGTTGTATAGGGGCCTGCCTCAATCAGACCCTTGTTTAGGTGTTCCCACCTCCACGGACAACCAATGGAAAGAAGATAAAGAAGTGATCAAACATAAGCACTACAAAAATAGTACTATGCTACTCAATCAAATGATAGAGGAGAGGAGAGGGAAGCTTACCACCTCCACCATGAGCACTCAAGGCTACTTGGGGGAGAAATGAGAGGAACTCAAGCCTCTGTTGCAATGGCACAGTCCCAAACTTGTTCTACTGATGTGATGAAGTGTGATATGGCTGCTATGGAATGCTTAGAATGCTAGAATGTGGGTGCAAACTAAGCTTGAAGTGATGTAGAGTTCTTCCAATCTTCATCCAACCTCCTAATGCAAGTTCAAAGACTTGATTATGAAGGAATGAGGAAAGAAACGACCCTATTCAGGTTGGGTGGCCGAAGGAGATGTTACAACTTCACTGCCAATGGGAAGAGTAATGCCCTTATTAGCTTAGCCGCAGGATTCTACCAGGGACAAAGCATCGTGTGGATGTCTGTACACTACAGGGGTGTCCCTGAAAGAAACACCTCCACCAACACACAAAACGGGTGCCAAGTGGATTTCCATCAGTGGGCTTAAGTGAATTAAGCCTCTAACTTAGGTTTTCTAAAGTGTAATAAGGTAAAAGGGGGAATTGCACCTAGAGTGCAAATTCACTCTTATACAATTTCATTCACTATAATTCATGAGTACAAAAGAATATAATAACTATATTGCTGAAAACTTAAGAATGCAAGTACGATCTCAAATCGCGCAACCCCCTGAAAAGGAGCATCAGATCCTTATTTATACTACTAGCTAAACAAGGCAGTCAACTCCACGAACTGGGAGGATGCCATTTAGGGAAAACAAAGAAAGTGGGGTGGTGGTTATGCATGCATGGAATCTAGTTAGACATGCATGTCCAATCACAGATTTAGCACTGTAGTAATGTGCACATTTCCTCAACATCAATAATGACCACTACAAGGTGGTTACATTTGGTTTGCATGGGGAATATCTTGTCATCGAACTCCTTTGACCTTTGAACAATTCCCTTGTTGGATGTTATGGTGCATGCCCAGCTGGCAGTATCTTCCTTAATTTAGCATCCTTAAAATATATCTACATGGAAATGTTAGTAAGCACAATAATTGCACATCTGTAACCACCTTAAGGAACATTCATTAACCACATGCAATATTAATATAGATAGTCCATATAGCATGCCATTATCATTAAAGTTTTTAAGAAATAAGATTAATCCCAATGTCTATAGTTTGAGGAAATATCATAAAAGTATCAACACTTAATGTCAAAGTCCATGATAACTTTAGCAACTAGATCACAAATTATACCCAAAATTAGACCATAAACTAGACTCATCAAACACATCAACAATCATACATAATAGAACACCAGAATTACGTGGAAAAACCTAATCAAGGAAAAACCACGGTGAGGATTAATTCACATATATATGAATAACAACACCAATTACAAAAGGCTCACTACAAAAAGGGGTCACCACCCAAAAGAAAAGAATGTCTCACTAGCAAGGGCTCACTGCACAAAGGACTCACTTTTCATAATAGAACATAATAGAAGAAGACTATTGCAAGGAGGTTCACTACCTTAGAGGAATAGGAAGATCCACCACAACAATTCTACACCATCCATATCCTTTGACCCACTACCTTTAACAAATTCAGGATCACTGAAAATGTAGACACCTTCTCCTCGCTACTTCCAATAGCCTTAGGCATTTAAGATCACACTCAAGTCTCAACACCTAATAACATTCACATCACTACACACCACACACATCTCTAACAATAAACCTTGCTTATATATCAACCACGACCTCAAACAACTTCTCTAGGTCGGCCTCAATGAAACATATACACTTCAAATGTTCAACCACTGAATAGGTTGACACCAAACACTTCTGCAATGGAAATAATTAAAGGTGGACCACACCAATGGTTAACCAAGACCCAAATCTACACTAACATGCAACACCATGTTTCTACAATGCATGAAGCATATTTGCAAGTAACAGTAACACACCAGGTCAGCCAAACCTACATTAACACTACCAAATAATCAATTCACTCTTCACCAAGTCCAAAAACATGTTGCAAACCACATAGAAGCACTACAAAAAATCTTTGAATATTCCATCACCATTAGAATATTTAGCAACACTACCACAACCACCTAAAATTGAGAATACTAACATCCTATGCAACCAACCACATTGGCATAGGCATGCAACTCACTAACCAACCTTGTGGAACAAATGAACACTCAACATTCTAGGGTAAGGTAGATACAAACAATTTTAGCACTTTCCCAAATCTGTAAGACAAGAAACCTCAACATGAAGAAATGCAAAGCAATTCCATTTCTCCCAAACAACCTTCTTCACACATAACACACTATCAGACACATCTTCCACTACCACATGATCTAGAACCTGAAACTTTGGATGTGACACCTCCGAACACTTCTTATCATCTCATCAAAACTACACAAGCACATATTCAACCATGAAGAAATGTGGGGAAAATACAAAACACAGCTATGTCATCTTGTACACTCTCTATTCAATTTTTCTCAAATGTACTTGGAAACCAAGTGAACCAACTACATCAGCAACACCTTCTCAACACTACAAACACCTTCTCATCACAACCACACTAGAGGTTGAAAAAATATCCCCATCACAGACATCTCCTCATCAACACCACACTATTGGTTGATATAGGTTGAAATAAATGACAACACTAATGAAAACATAATGCAACAATCTCCCCATCGACATCAATGACAACACTACTCTCCAACAATCTCCCCCTTTATCATTGATGGAAACACCAACTCTAAAAAACCACCAACAACAAAAGAAATCCTACACTAGTACAGAAACAACAATATATGATTGAAAAAACTACTAAAAACTACTTATAAATGACTCAACATGGTCACGTAACCTTTAGCAGTTTATTACCAGTCATTTATAACATGACTAGATTGATGACTAAACCATTTTTAGTCATTTATTGGTTGTTTTGATTGATCGATTTGGTAGTATATTTATTCGTTGATTTAGTCATTGATTGTTGTAATATAGTCACTTAATTAGTCATTTTTTATTCACTAATATATTTAGTCATTGATTGTTGTAATCTGGTCACTTATTTAGTCATTTTTATTCACTGAATTTTGTCCATTGATAATGTATTTAGTCATTAATTTTAATCATCATTTTGATCAATTTGGTAGTATATTTAGTCATTTTTATTTCATAGTTCATATATTTAGTTATATTTATTCATTGTTCACTTATTTCTATCAATTGGTAGGATATTTAGTCAATTTAATTATTAATTAATGTCAAATAGTAGTATATTTAGTCATTTTAATTGATAGATATTTGAGGATTTAACCATAAAACATAGAAATACACATCAATCATCAATTGCACACAATAAGACAACCATTGAAAGGGAAAAATTATTGAACTTTATTAATAAAATAAAGGTGTTCTAGTTATATTTTAGAAATAGAGTATTACAATTTTTATTTTCAATCACAAGACTGAAAATATAAGTTACAATGCACATAAATGACAAAAAAGAAACTTCTCTAGAAAAATTTTGCAATGATGGAAACACATCCTTGGAGCCCTTCAATGTGAGCACATGCCCCTTTCATCTCTTAAAACTTCTACAATGTGGGTAATCTTCTTGGAGCAACCTGTAACATGTAGAATCCAAGAAGGAGAGTGTTTATCGTGTCCCATATATGAAGCTCTCTCCTTCAATGTAGTCAACAATAACCCCACTAGAATCTTTCCTCCTTCATATGCAACATGCCATTTTATATGAGCAACAAGGTGGTACCTTTTTCACAATGAATGAAGCTATACCTCAATACAACCAAGAAAATTACTATTAGTCTCAATTCAAAAAGAATAAAAGTGCATTGTATATTGCAATTTTACAAAAGTAAGTCCAAACACAACACAAAGATAAATCAATTAAAAAATTGTAGAAGACATATCACATCCACAAACATAGGAGAGCTATGCAAAATTGGGGAAATTGGCTTGGAAAATGAAGGCAGCAGGGTATTTCTAGATTCAAGAATTTTACTTAATGTTGTGGAATAGAAGAAAAAAGAATCATTTATCTGCCACCATAGTGAAAAGTTATCAATTGCATTTGGTTTGTTAAACATGGCCCTTGGTACAACTATTAGAGTTGTTACGAACCTTCGAGTATGTTCTAGTTTTCACACTACATCTAAATTCATCTCCATGATTGTTGCAAGAGAAATTGTTTTGAGAGATGTGAACCATTTCCATCATTTTAAATAGGGACAATGTTCTTGTTGAGAATATTGGTGATGCTAAATGAAATAATTTGAAAAATAGGCTTGCACTTTAATAATTTGCACTACATCAGATATCTAGTAATAACAAAGGGACATCCATCAAAGCATAACAACAGTGATTTTTTTGTCATATGTTTTAGTTACAAGTTCCCTACTAGAAATACATGAAAATGTGGAAGCATAAACAAGGCAAGCAAACCGTTTCAAAAAATGTCTCAAAGAAATGTGATATCATGGAATGTCGTGATTGAAGGATATGTTCAAAATGGATTTTTCTAAAAAGTCCTAAGAAAAGTTTAAGAAAATGCAACCAAAGGGTGTAAATCCCAACTGCTCAACCTTTGAAAGCATCCTTCCTACTTGTGTGTGAATTAGAGCTTTGGATGAGGATATGAACATCCATCAAAAGCATATTTGCAAGTGATTTTTTATCAAATATTGTAGTTGTAAGTTGCACTCTGAATCACCAATTCCTTTACAAAACCTTCTACACAACCACCATAACACTACACGACTATTGTTGGGCCTCCGCGGTGATGTGGTGAGCTTTCCCTGCATCACTATGAAGACCCAACAATAGTTGTGTGATGTCGCAATGGTTGTGTAGAAGGTTTTGTGAAGGCTTTGGTGACCCGAAGTGCAACTTGCAACTATAATATCTAGTAAAAATTCACTTCCAAATATGCTTATGTCTTAATGAGAAATAATCACTCATATAACCAATTAGTTGGAAGAAAATTGGGAGAGAGCATGAGTGCTCAGTTGGCAATAAAAATATTGAAAGCACCTTCCTTGAATGTGAGTGCAATTCAAGAAGTTGGTTTAGACACAAACTTTTCTCAGCAAATGATACTTAATCTTCCTCAGAAATGTGGTGAGTGTGCAATATTTTCCTCCAAGAGAGTATCAAGGATAACAAACTATCATGGAGCCATGTATCATCCATTTGTTTTCTCCTTGCTGGCTACCATAGTAGTTTGTGTCTGTGTATGTTTTCTATTCAAAGGACCCCCAAAAGTTAGTTCAATTCCACCATTCATGTAGGAAAACATTGGTTATGGTGCATATTAAAGCTAAGTTGCTTTGGGTGGGATGTTGGTTCTACATTTTATGTTGCAAGAAGTTAGATTCTATGGATATCAAGTCTCAAAATTCTACTCTCAAATTGTGCCTTGTGACATTGAGTGTGCTACATCATATTACACATTCAATCAAAGCAGATGACAATTTATTCCATTAGAAAATGAGGGGATCCTTCTCACCAGTGGATAAGCTACTATAAAGAGCCCACAAATACTAATATAGGCTCTTGAGGAGTGACCCAGGAAGAATGAGAGCAAGGTTTCCAACCTTTCAAGGTTCTTGTTGTGTGAATATTATCATAAATGTGTATTTTGAAACTGTGGCAAAAAAGATCCTATGTATATAATCATAGAGATGCCAATCTATATTTTGAAGCAACTTATGGTATTTTGCATAGTTGCAGACATTCTTTATAAGGCTTAGTTTTGGGTGGGAACAAACATTTCATGACATACCTTCTTTCTAATTGTGGAAAACCATTAGAAAGACACATTTGGGCTGCAAAATATAGGGCATATATACTCTTAGTCATTGATTCTTTGTGTGGTATGGAATTAGGTGGATACCGTGGAATAGAGTACATTATACAATGTCTTATGGACCAAGGAAACTTGTGTCAAGATATGAGCAGATAAATGATTCTTTTACTATCAAAATAGTATACCTTCCATTCTTAGTGTATCTACTATCATACCTCTCACTAATACTATTATTTTATTGACACCGTTATCCTATTGCCTCTTCAAAAGAGCTCCATTTGAAGGAATCTTGACTACATATTATGCACAACAAAACTCTACAAGTGCAACAAGAGGTTTGCAAGACAAAATATGAATTCAATGAAACATTACTATCTAAGCAACATAATATCTTCAAATGAAGGAGCACTATAATTGTGACTGAGAAAAAACTATGTAAGAATTGTTAGCATTGAGAAATGAAGAAGATAACACATTGAATTAGGTGATTGATATCATTGAAAGGAATATCATTGTTAGAGAGTTGCAAACTATGAATTGTCCTTTGTCTTATAGGATTGAGAAAGGAAGAACACTATCAAACAGTGATTGAATCATAACAAATAGTCCAAAAACAATGAAAGTTATTGTCAAATGGTGAAAAAGATTTGTCCTCTAAGTCATTTACACATGGTGATTGAGAACACAGTGAGTAAGAAGTAAAAGAGCACTAGATCATAGCACTGCAAAATGGTCATGAGTTATGCAATGAACTTCATTTTTCTTTTGATCGGAAAGGGGATCATAGTAATAACCAACATACTAATGTGCACATAGAATGTTCATGGAGTGCAAACTTCCTTACAAAGCAATTACAATAACAAAGTTTAAGGTGAATTGCACCTACTATTTTATGTTGATATGGATATGTTCTAACATGTAGTTATTTTTGTAGCATAACAAATAGGGTAAATATTTGTTCATATACCATTGTTTCAAATTCAAAATTGCTATACATTAGTCTAGGAGAAAATCACGAGGAGAGTCGATACATAATACACCATTGTTTCAAATTCAAAATTGTTGGTTCTTTAATAATTGTTTGCTTCATTTATTTGATCTAAGACAACATGTTGTATAGAAGATGCTCTCAAAATCATAGTAAAATCCTTTATTCTGGTAAGAATGCTCAAAATCTTCCCATCATAACAAAAAACAAAAGAATTAGTTATTAACCTAAACTTTGCAAGAGTTTCATCAAATTCTACTTTTCCACTCTCTTTTCCATTCTGAATTTTATTCCCAATTTCATCCATGAAGAACTTCCTCAACCTATAGATCCTATTGTTAGCCATAACTTTACCAAGTGTCAAGGATAGCTTCAAGTTTTTACCCAAGAAACAATTGAAAAAAATTGGCCTTACCAGATATACTATGTTGAAAATCTCTTTGAAGTTATTCTGGAAAAGAGTTCCTGAGAGTATAATGTGTAGCTTTGAATTAACCTTTTTGCATGAATTCCATATCTTTGATTAGCTATTTCAATTTTGATGGCATTCATCAAGAACGATCAGACCTATGCTCTCTAAAAGCAGTTTTCCAATATGCTTAGCCTCTTCATGAAGGCTCACATTTGTCTCACAAGTGAGTGGCATAGAAGAAAAAGTATGCTTGTTATTGGCTACAATATTTTTGTATACCTAACTTATGAGAAAAATGTGAGCCTTCCTAAAGAGGCTAAGCATATTGGAAAACTAGTTTTAGAGAGCCCAATTATTCTTGTTCTTGATGAAGGTCATCAAGCTCGAAATAGTCGATCAAAGATATGGAATTCATGCAAAAAGGTTAATTCAAAACTGTGCATTATACTCTCAGGAACTCTTTTCTAGAATAACTTCAAAGATATTTTCAACACATTGTATCTGGTAAGGCTGAATTTTTTCAATTGTTGCTTGGGTAATTCAAAACTATGCATTATACTCTCAAGAAATATTTTCTAGAATAAATTCAAAGAGCTTTTCAACGCATTGTATCTAGTAAGGATGAATTTTGTAAAACCTTGAAACTATCCTCGACACCTGGTAAAGTTATGGCTAACAATAGGATCTATAGGCTAAGGAAGTTCAAAATGGATGAAATTGGGAATAAAATTTAGAATGGAAAAGAGAGTGGAAAAGTAGAATTTGATGAAACTCTTGCAAAGTTCAGGTTGATGACTGATGCTTTTGTTCATTGTTATGATCAAAAGATTCTAAACAGTCTTCCTATTGGAAGTTGAAGATTACATCATATGGTTGTCATAAATGTCAGCAAGTTATTATTGATGTCAACGTGATACATCATGTATGACTAGTTTACCAAAAGTTATTTCACATTGAAGTTGATTGTTATGTGTGAACTGACATGTTTTTTGGTTTGGTTCCTACCGTGTGACAAACTATGATTTGGATATTTGAAGATCTTGGCTGACTTGGCATATGTAATACTTTATGGATGTTTTGACCAACCTAACCGATATGCAAGATACATATGTGTGTGTGTGTGTGTTCAGAAAAGATAGAGATGCACGGTTATGCAAGAAGGATATAGAGACAGAAAAGTGTGTGGATGCATTAGATTAGAATAAGTGAATCAGGCAAAGGAAAAAAGTGTGTGATAAGAGCAGAAGTATTGAGTGATTACTAATATGCAGTACTGCCTTTACAGAGCCTCATCCAGAATTGAATTCAGCACAAGAAAGGTGTTATTCATTAGTTTGATTTTGGTGGTAAGCCATAACTTTTGTATTTCTAGTAGTGATCCAACTTCTTTGTATCTCTATGGCAATGATCCCTATGGGTTGTAGCCCTGTGGAGAGTGAGTCTGGATAGTGAGTCTTTATTTTAGGCAATAAGCCTTAACTCAAGCAGTGATCCTTTTGTAATCAATTTTGATATTCTCTATAGTGTGAGTTAATCCTCATCGTGGTTTCTCCCTCATTAGGTTTTACACGTAAATCTAGTGTTATTATGTTTGAGCACTTGCATTTGGTGGTTAATCACTTAATCAATCTATGTGTTAGTTCTGGTAATTGAATTTAAGGTTATAATTTGTGATAACTGATTCACCCCGCCCCCCTCTTAGTTGTCCTATCCAACACTTCCCAAAATAAAGGATTTTACTGTGATTTTGAGAACATCTTCTATACAAGTTGTCTTAGATCAAATAAATGAAGCAAAAAATTATGAAAGAACCAACAATTTTGAATTTGAAACAATGTTATCTTATGTATAGAATCCCCCTATGATTTGCTCCTAGAATAAGGTATAGCAATTTTGAATTTGAAACAATGGTATATGAACAGATATTTAGCCTATCTATTATGCTACAACAATTAACTATAGGTTAAACCATATCCATATTAGTATAAAATAGCAGGTGCAATTCACCTCAAACTTTGTTGTGGTAATTGCTTTGTAAGGAAGTTTTCCCTCCATGAACATTCTCTATGCACATCGCCAAGCATTTAAATTTCTTAACCAAATCTCCAAAAATGAGTATCTCATCATTGCATGACTCCTACTTTTTCTTTGAGTATGATAGTACCTGAGCTTCTAGTGTTTCTAGATGGCACCTATAGCAGAAAAGTGTAGTCTCCATTTGAAGGAACCGTCTTTGGAGCTCTTCCCTAAAATGAGGTTTGAAAACATTAGAAGAAAAGCAATACCATAATTCCAAAGTAACAATTTGCATCAAGCCAAATGTTAGAAAGTATAATTAAAAAGAAAAATCCTTACAATTGGACCTAAAATTAGACCAAGTAGATTTATGATTTTATCTTTAGAATGTAGGAACCTCTGTCGTAGCTTCATGACCTCAAATTGGACCAGCAAATTTATGATTTGATCTTTAGAATGTAGGAACTTCCTTTGTCTGATATTCATGACCTCAAATTGGATCTGAAATTGGACTAGCAGATTTATGATTTTATCTTCAGAAAATAGGCATTTTCTCTATCAGATATTCAAAGCAATCAATTGGGAATCTAGAGTAATCGAATAAATCCTAAGATGTAATCAGGTGGAAACTAATGTTTCAGTCCACCGACGTTTGTATTCCTATACTTAGATTCTACTTCCAAATGAAAACACTTGGTTCCAAGTGTTTCGGATTGGCTCAAGGTACTCTCCAACCTGGTTATGTCACTGATAGCAATCCAAGTTTTCTTGAACCGTCCATACCCAAATGTTACATCACAATCTATTCTTCCTGCACATAAAAAATCCACATATTAATCCCTTCTAAATAAAACATTTAATCATCATAAAAACATAATTAATAAATCATTTCAGTTTTAGAAAGAATCTAATGTCATTTACTATCAAAACAAAAGCTATATAAATCACAAAAAAATCCATGAAGCCTCCTAAATGTAGCTTAAAGCAATTTTACAAGATGGGTTTCAACATAATAAGATTTCTACTATAGCTCTCAATGAATGTATTATAAGCAGAGAACGAAATTCTTCACACGTGAAGTAATGAAATCAAACATTTATTCCAAAAGTATGTTAGCAAGAGTTAACTAAAAACAAAATGATTTTTTGATTGGTTTCTTTTATCATTATGCCACGTGGAAATGGAATAATTGCTAAGAAACCCTAACAATAAAAAATGAATTAAAGGTTCAAGAAAGGAAATTCCAATGTACTATTGTGTAATAGTGACAAAGGAAATTAGATGAGGATGACCTGCATATAAATCCCTACCATTGAATTTCCATCCATCCAACTAGAAAATAAGCAATGTAAGGATTTGAGCAATATAAGTCCAAATGGTTTTGTTGTAACAGTAATGGAATCACCATAAGAGCACAACCGAGGAACAAATTCTTGTGACTGTAATTATGTGATCCATAACTCTATTGGTCATGTGGAATAGTTGTGCTATAACAAATATAAGATGCATTCATGTGTGACCCAAGTTTAATGTGGCTATGTTGTGATAGAAATGGAGGCACTCATATGAGCACAATTCATGCACAAATTAATCACTGTCATCACAATTAGGTGTCAATCAACATTGGGTGCATTCAGGTTGACTCAAGTTTAATAGGTTACAATATATTGATAGCATGATCCAAGAGCAATTACCTCTTGCTACAATAAAGATTCTATACTTTGGTTGATATGTAGAGTGGTTGTGTTATATCAATTATGTAGTGCATTCAAGCACAACCCCTGTTTAATGGGTTATTCTAGAGAATGATCAAGATTTTCTAAACCTTATGAATGTTAATTAAAATTGTACAACTTAAACTACAGACCAAGTTTGTTACATACTTGAATGCAATCTTGGGTTACCACAAACTATAATAATGTGATTTGCTAATAACCATTATGCAGAGTATTAAAGCAAGACCCATGATATATAGGATACAAATGTTTCCCTGGTTAGGTTTACATACCTTAATGATTAAACACAAGCTTCCCACACACTCTAGGATACAATCCAAGATCATACAACACCCTGTCAAGATAGCTAATTTTGTAACCCAAAATTTAAGGTTGTTTTTTAATACCAATAGAAGCATTGGTAATAGCATGACTAGTGTACAAACCCTAGGCCTCCATAGAAACGTAAACCATAACTCGACAGCAAAAATAATACCCAATACCATTTTTTGTAAATACCCATATAAAGAAAATGTTGAGTGTCATTTTTTTTAAATACCAAGATAGTCAATAACAAAGGGTTCACCGAACATTAATTTTTTAATGCCCGAGAAAAATGATAATAATTTTTTTTTTTTAAACTATGTGTAATACCAGAAAAGATTGAGACCTCATTTGTTTATCAGAAAAAAACATTATCTCGATAGCAAAAAATATCCGGTACCATTTTTTTTAAATACCCATTTCAAGTGAAAACCCAACATCAAAATACCCAAACAATGAATAAAAAAAATATCGAGCATCAGTTTTAAAGATACCCAGATATCCAGTAACAAAACATCCAACATCATAAAATTCAAATAGCCAAATAATACTTCACAAAAACACCCAACATCAAATTTTTCAAATACCTTAAAAAAATTAAGAATGGTTTGCTTACCTCTGAGATGATCCATAGCAAAAATCTCAAAATCCTCAAGACATACTTCTAGATGCAAAATTTTCTAATAGAAGGTTAGATTTGACCACATTCTAGACCCGTACCTTGAAGCACTGATGGCAAGAGATTCCTCCATTGGGAAATCCCTCCGATTACTGCTCAATATCTCCATATTCAAAACCCTTCAACCTCTATTTGTTTTACTAGAGTAGTTCTTCTAAGCAATAGTTAAAAATCATAGGAAATTAGTGGTCTTATGTCGTTTGATTTTTGTTAAGCATTTATAAAATATATATAAATTTGTATGCATAAGTGTTGGCTAAATTCTAAATTGATGGCTAGGAAGATTTTCCCTCAAAAAATAGTTTGATGCAAAAAACTAGTCATTTATTTAGTCATTTATAGTTGTTGTTTTATCTAATGATCAAATTAGTCATTTATTTAGTTATTTATAGCTGTGTTGCAAAAAATGAGTAGAATTTAGTTATTTTTAGTTGTTGTGACTAAAATTTTTAGTCACATAGTCATTTATTTGCCAAATTCTACTAGTGCTACATCAATCAACACTCCCCCTTGGAAATTTCTTATATTTTAGACTTCTTTCTTTATTCCCTTTCCTCTTATGTTTTTTAGGTTTCTTTGCTTTCATTTTCTCTCCCCTTTTTCTTATAATTCTTTCCTTGTGTTGTTCATACTTCACTCTCCCTCTTTGACATCAATGGCAATGAGCAACACCTACAAACTATTTTTTTCTCCCAATTACTTTTTATCCACTATTCTCTCTTCACTAATCTCTCTCCACTACTCTCTCCCCCTTAGTGGTACAAGGTATGCTCTACTTGACTACACCAACCAAAGACACCACTACCTACAACCCCTAAGGGGTAGCCTTCATCAATCTAGGACAAATAATAAATCTTGAATTTCTCATCTGGATAGATACACCAACTCATGCTTCTAGTTGAAAGGAGGGGTAGTAACCCCTATCTTTTGCCTGAGATACTCAAATGTATCTTTTGGAAGATCCTTTTTGAAAATTTCTACTATTTGATCCTTTATAGGGACATACTCTAACTTCACTTCATTCTCTGCAACTTTCTCTATTAGAAAGTGATATCAGATAGAGATATGATTTGTAATTGAATACATTACCAATTTTTTTGAAATGTTGGTAGCACTTGTATTATCACACAAGATAGGAATAATTCCATCATATGATACTCTAATATATTTCAATTTTTGCTTCATCCATAACACTTATGTGCGGAAAGATGCTACTACAATATATTTTTCCTCTATAGTAGATAGTGACATTAAATCCTACTTCTTACTCAACCAAGAAACTAATATGCTTCCAAGAAAGAAAGCACCTCCACCTGTATTTCTTCTTTCATTTGTACAACCCACCCAATCTACATCTATATAAGCACTCAAAGATAAAACAGTATCCCTAGGAAATAAAGAAAATACTATAAAATGAATGTTATCATCCATAATTCCTCTCCATTCATCTCTCGATCATCCCTAGGTCCTTCCATCCATATTATCCTCTATCATTTTATCCTTCATCTTCTAACCCTCCCATCATTCCAAGAGCACAACTATGCTCTTTGAAATTGGATGTCCTCTTGAGGGGGCATGTACCAAAATCTATCTTCATCATCCCTCCTTATCCTTCTAGTGACTATGCCATCATGCCACTATTCCAAATCCCTTTCAACACACTATATTTAATTCTTCTTTGATGCAATTCCACTTCTTACAATCATGACACCATATTAGAGAGGAGAAAAATGTAGACACCTCAGTTTATCCATACCATAACAAATTTGACTCTACCTTAACATAGACATTAATTAAATAAATCATAATAATCTATGTAATTAACTAATTCATCCTTTAACTATATCTCTCACCCTTAATTAAATAAATTTATATTTATATAGATAAGTTTAACCTTATTGCTCAAATTCTCAAAATAAATCAATTAATTAAAGTACTTAATTAAATTATTTAAGCTAATTAAACTTCACTGCCATTTCCTCTATCATGATGAAGTTGATGGGGAACCCTATAGCTCCCAAAAATCACCTACAACCAAAATTCCTATCACAAATGAGAGATCAAAGGAACTAATTTATTATGCAACCAAGACATAATGATTGATCCACATAAGCATATGATATTGAGATTAGCTTATAATCTATTTAATTGAATACCTAGATTGTGAATGTAAAATTAATGTTTACAAGTATAAATGAATTCTTATAAAAGAAAAATTGTAGCCCTAGATGAGGATTTTATTAGATTGTGACAAAATCTACATCACCTTTCATTATTGTCCAATTAATCTAGCCGTTAAATCCATCTACATGGATCAAAATCTAAATTTTTTATCAATTGAAAAGTTTCCCTAGCTCTCTCATTCTCCCACATCCACAAGAATACCTACTAACCCTAGTCCTCACTCACACATATGTGAGAATGCTCCTCACAAATTTGTATCCATAATAAAGTAGCCACCCTACTTATTACATGGCTACAAATTCAATAAATGCTCCTCATCTTACACCTCATGGAACACTTGTCACATGGCTACAAATTCAATCCATGCCTCCATCTTCCTCAAATCCTAGCTCTCCATTAACCAATGTGTCTTGGCTCTTGATTTTCCTCTTGGAAAATATATAAATTGAAGGCCTCTCATCCCATTTAATCACCAAATCTTATGCTACCATTATGTTACCATTTTCTTTATTTATCATCCCAATCCTAACATCATGCTACTGATTTAATAAGCAACCACATTATATCAATAAATCTTTCATAAAGAGCATATCAAGTGGAGCTATTGGGTGCACTTCACTTCTATTCAATTGGAAGATAAAAGAATATAAAAAAGGTAAAAGGTTCCATTATCACATTTCAATATTTATTTTTTCATCCCTTGTTTATTTCCTTTTCTTCACATAATGTTTTGTGAGTGGGTGAGTCATACTTCCCTTGTTTTGAATGAGTGTGTATGTTTGTACCCAAGTGACTATCTCCTAGAATGGTGGGTACCACATGTTTGGGTGGAGCTAAACCACTATTAAGGATAAAAAAGCTTGGAGGATTCTTCTTAGAGTGTTTAACAGACTCTCATAGTAAAATTTAAATTATATATCTCATTATTGAAAGATGTAAAAATTATAAAATAGGTCTATATGAGACCATTATAATAATGATTATAATAATTTTTATTATTAATTAATATTTTTTTTATGATACAAAAATGTTTAGAATAAGACCTTTAGAATATAATAATGTATTGATGTCAATTGATATTTTTCTACACATCATTTTGTGTGGGTGTTGGTATGTTTAGAAAGTTGAAATCATGATAATTGGCTATGTTATATTCAATTTATTTAATGATTTAAATGATGTATATGGATGTTTTATATTTGTATTGTATTCTTCCCATATAGGTGGTGAGGATCCTACCATTCATTTTAGCACATGTTGGTGGTGGTGTCAAATAGGTAGAGTGTTTCATAACTCTTTCACCATACTTGACTATGTAGTTGTTGGTGAAAAAAAATTAGAGAATCTTTTGTTTGGGGATAAAATAAACTTAGTTTGTAACCAAAAATTCAATTTTTGTTTCAATAATATGTTGGATAAATCCATTCCTTCATTGTCATTTTTTTAATTTGTGAACCTATCATAGGGTGGTGTCATTTATTATTTTAGTTTATCCTTGGGAAGGGAGAATGAGGGGTATTTTTTGATAATTTACAGTCATCTCACATTCCCTTGTGTTTTTTAATCTCTTGTTGATATATCCTTGCACTTTGGTTTGAAGCATCTCTTCATTTTACACATGGTTCAAACATTTGGTGGACTATGAGATTAGGTGTGATCCCTTAATCATCTACCTTAGCTTTCTAGTTATATATAGGTGGGTTTTAGGTTTTTCTTATGTTACATAAACATAGTTGTGTGTCCAAGATGAAGTCTTCAAGAAAAAAAAAATTCAACCTTTCCCTCTAGACACTAGTGATTTTCCTACACCACAACTATAAGTGAAGAATATAGTGCTTCCTATATGCTAGTGTCCTTTGGTGTTGTAGTCCTTCTAGTGTGACATCATCCTCTATTGATTAGACAACCATCATTTCTAGTATTTTTCTAGGGAAACTTTGCAAATGAAACGTATTCTCCTATGTATACTAAATCTTCCCATGTTTACACATGGTTGATAGGTGTCTCCAACCATGATATGTTTCCAATTTTATGTTAGGAAGCATGATTTTACAAAAAAATGATTATATTTCAGTCTAGTTGGTGGGGAGCTTATACCTCCTAGTTGAGCAACCTCTTCTAATGATATACCTTCTTCATTTGGGTGTCATTTGACTATTTTTTATTGGGTTGAAGGTGGTTGTAACCAGCATCCTACTCCATGTTCAAGAGACTAGGGTTCATTCTAACTAGTTGAGGTACAATATCTCCTAGTTTCCTTACCTATTATATAGGTTTCTCTTTATGTGGTGATTATTGTTGATTATGTTTAGGGTGTGGGTTTAAGGTAGATGATTCCATCATCCTACATTTTCATTGTATTCATGAGAGACATGATTTTAGGCTAAGATCTCATCGTCATCAT
The DNA here is from genome assembly GCA_007258455.2 of Sequoia sempervirens. Classification (NCBI taxonomy): domain Eukaryota; kingdom Viridiplantae; phylum Streptophyta; class Pinopsida; order Cupressales; family Cupressaceae; genus Sequoia; species Sequoia sempervirens. The sequence continues at coordinate 398,657,177 of VDFB02047230.1, forward strand.
GGTGTAATTCCATTATCTTGTAGGTTTATTATGGTGATTCCATCACATATTTCATAAGTTTTTTTAATGTACCACCTTTCTTGGAGCAATCACAATATCTTTTAAGTTTTTTCAATGTCTCGGGTTTTACATGATGTGGAGCATTGCCACAACATCCTTGTTATGTCTTTTGTTTCATTGTACCGGACATGATACTTGTGTGTATATTAACATGTAGTGTGACATGTCAATGTTGCATCTTAATTGCTAGCTCCTAGTCATCGTTGCATTGTTTTTTCAAAAAAGTTATTTTCTTGGCTAATGCCTTAGTTGTGAGGCTTGGGTCACTACACCAAGTTTAGGTCTCTTTTCTTGGTGTTGTGCTAAATCTTGTAATATACCATCTTTAGCTAATTTTTAATATTTGAGTTTTAGTTGAAAAAATCTAATTGTAGTTTTTCTAGTTCCATCATCACTCTAATCTTCTTTATTCTCCACGATTGAAATTTTAACCTTAATATAATGAATTCAATATTATTCCATCTTTGGCTTCTTTGATATATGAACTACCAAATTCAAAGTGAACCATTCAATTTAATACTTTTCAATAAACAATTCTTTTGATTTTCTCACAACCATATTACATATTTGATCATAATACTCTATATATTCTCTTTCTTTCTAAACTAACTCACTCATCTTAATAAAACTAACTTAAGACTTCTAGGAAATATAAATAATTTCTTACATTTTTTATTTACTTCTAAGAGTGTGATTTGGATTACTTTTTGTATTTCATGCATCATCTTTTATAGTTTGTATATTATTCTCTTCCTTCTCCAACTAGACTCTAATACATGTAAATGCTCTAAATACTAGTAACTTTATGCTATTTATTTTCATTGGAAGAGTGTTAGGTGTATGGTTTCTTTTAGCACTAGTGTGATCACTATTATATCTATATGTAGAAGATGGCATGAGTTTCTCTCCTTCATGCTACTCGGGATCTCCATTTAGTATTTATTTTCTTTTATCTTTATCTAGTTTGTAATTATAAGTCAAAATAGACAAAATTCCTTACTTGCGATTATGTAGCCAAAAGAACTTTTGGTTTAGATGCATACTTTTAATTATCACACTGTAATTCACTTATACATTAAAAAATAAAAAATGTAAGAGAATTTACAATGTAGAATAATAGAGTAAAACAATAAGCAAAAATTTAACATATAATATTTACATGAAAAACTTGGTAAAATTATACTAGAAAAAAACATAAGCAAAGATCTTTTGTATTTTATTTCTCAAGAAATTCACAATTACAACCTTCAAAAGTTACAAAAAAAAATGACTTTGAAAGAGTATAAGAAATCCATGTTGTAGGGTCCCTATTGAACAAAACTTTTCAAAAATAGAAAGTGCAACTCATGCAACTACATGTTGAATATTTGTCAAAATTACCAAAAATAGAAAGTGTGACTCATGCAACAACAACCCCCTTGGTTCCCCTCATCTTTTCAATCTTCGGTTGAATAGTAGGCATTCAGTCGTATTGGGTGCATACCTAAAGCACCAACTAGAGATCAATATCGACTATTCGTCACCATTGGAATAACAATACAATTGACTTCATATTCCAACAAAAAATATAGATATATATAATTGAATTATTCTTATAAATAAATATGCAAATCATATTTTAAGTGGGATTCTATATGACATAGAATTTTATTGAATTCTAACCTTGTTATATTTATAATTCTAGATAATATCCCTCTAGCATTGTTCTTTCGTTTTAATTGGCTCTATTTCTTTTTGTAACCTTCTTTTAGATCTATATTGTTTATCGCTCTTATTTTTGTGTATCTTTTCTTCTATTTCCTTTAGTTCTTCTTATCTTATTCTATCCTTCTTTGCTCTTTCATTTCTATATTTTTTTTAATTTTCTCTTTATATTATTGTCTTTATCTCCCATTCTCATCTTATCTTTTTTCTCAAATATCACACCTAATTTGTCTTGAAAATCACACCTCTTCAAGATCCCTCTTTCTCCTAAGTTATTTCCTAGGTGCCTAACCTCCAAAAAAAAAATAGATCCTATTTTTTTATTTACATACCATTTTAATACAAAATGACTAAAACTTAAATGACACAACCAAACATTAGCAAAAATTATCATACTAAATGACTGATAAGATTTTGTTGTAAAATGTCCAAAATCTAAATGCCAATACAAATTGATTTAAATTATGTAACACATTGATATAACCATCATACTATATATTATATATCTCAATATAATACATCATATATTCATCTCTCACATATATAATTCACTCGATATCTCTTCTTACCTACTTTCTTCCTTATCTATTTTTATGTCTGCAAATATACTATAATAGAATAAGACCATGATCTGGTGAAGTGTCTCTCTTTCTAACCACATGTTTATATGATACCAAATTCACTGTATTTGTGCAACACTTAAAATATAATTATATATATTAATTCTTCTCAAAAGTGAGAAATCTAAACAACTTCATATGTTTATTTTAAGGTACATATTCTGCTAACGACATACTCAAGGCATGGTCACCAAAATAAATGCTTTACATAGAACACAAATGATTAAAAATAAAAGAATAAAAAAATTCAAATTGCTCCAATTGAACACTACAATATCATGTACAATAATTGAGAGTAAAGGTACCCACTGAGGACCACATGTTGGTATATGCCCACGCATACAATTTACTTAGCAGGTATTAATTATTTTATCATATCTTTAAAAAATTGGAATGGTTTCTGATAATTTGCTTGTTTATTTACTCATTGTTTTGGATTTTTTGGACCATTCTTTCAGATTTCAAGGATTTTTTATTTTTCTTTCTGTTTTAAAAATGGTAGAAATATTAAAATATTATAATTCAATTGATTGATTATAATTGATAAGGATAATAATATGTTATTTGATTATGCCATTCATTAAAGTTCAAATTTTGTAGATGTGATTGGGCCAAGTCTTGCCTCTAAATAATTTTGACCATCTGCTGTTCATAATTGTTTAACCAAAAAACAACAGATATATACATACTCTCATGTTATAATCCACTTATTCATTATTTTATTTTAAATGCTATGATGATGAGAAAATAGTCTTGAAATGTAATAACTACATTGATTTAAACTATTTCACACAGATAGCCTTGAAGAAGGGATTTTTTACTATTGTGCTGAGATGAAGAATTTGTCCCATCACCTTGTTAACCTAATTACAAAAGTGTGTGAGCTTATACCTCATAAATGCTTTCGATAGTAAGTGTTAAAAGACATCACATAGCACACAGTGATAAACACAATTTATGATAGTCATCTTTTGTCTCTCTATGTGGGAGGCTATATATGGCTGAGGATATATCAAAATTTATTATCTTGCTTGCATGTAAATGAGATGGATCACAAAATATGAGTTTATTTTATTATTCAATATAAAAGCATGAGTCTACATTAATATTTTTGGGTTAAGAGTTAAAAATTGGGGAGTATCTATCAAAGTCGCCTGCACACAATCTCAACTTCATCTCTTATATCATATTAGTGAAAGTTTGAAGCTTCATAAATGACTGGACAAGAAACATACCATCACATTCACTAAACAAAAGTTTCGCCAAAACATTTTTGACCTTGTCAGACAGGATTGTTTTGGGAAACACGGCATGGAACGTAAGCAATGAAAGCATGAAGAAAATGTACGTCTAATTAATACAGTGTGGGTATTCCTGACCTTGCACATGGTTTGTTAGTGGGATAGACTAAAATAAAGTCAATCATTCAACAGAAAGACTTTCTGAAATCTAATAAGGGGCGTGGTAGCACGTGAAAGGGATAATAACCTTCATGCAGGTTCAGCATGTGTTTTGTCCTGTCGTCTATGAATGAATAAAGACTATTCAGTGGTTATGAGAGTGAACACGTAAAGGAATGAATAAAAGAAGATTTTTTTAAAAAAAAATTTCTAAACCAGTCAATGAACTGTGTGCGTTGAGGCACAACACACCACTACTTGATCTCTTACTCTCAGAATCTTTTCCTCCATTTTTCCTGTTGTAGAAAGAGGCCTATACAAGGCAGCAAGGCAATACAAGATAATAAAGCAAGAAACAGTAAAATAGGGCATAAAATAGAGTATATGATTGATGAAAATTAATAAAATATTAATTATATGTAATTTCAATTAATTTATCTTATATTATATATAATTCAATACATTGCATTCAATATTTTGTCTAACGAATTGTTATATGATTATAATTTTTAGTCTATAAGATTCAAATCAATATAAAAATATATTATGTTCTATTTTACGAAGAGTTAAACTATTTTTGTTGTTTATTCTAAAATTTAAAATGTTTTATTTTCTATACAATTCTATAGAAGATTCTCAACAATCTTACTTTTTCCTAACACCCCCTTTAAGATTGGTTGGATCAATATACATGAGGTACAAAGTAGAGGGGAACATTATACTATTATCCTCTCTCAACATTCACCTTTATTATGCTAAGCATCCCTCACAATTTCGATTTTTTGGCTTTTGTCATATTCTTGGTAAGTATATTTATAATGACCCAAGATTTCCCCTAGAACATTAACAAATGAACAAAAAAATTCAATGCAAATGCAACATCAATATGCTATTGTACACAAATGCACTCAAGATTCTACAATAAAATGTAGTGACACACAAAGAACACAATGTCAATGCACCAAGCATGACAAAACAAGTGAACAATTTACTCAAACACAAGCCAAATTTATCATAATATACTACAAGCAGGTGGAAGTTTCTCTCTCTAATGATCAAGCCTAAGACCATCATCTGCATCACTCATCAAATTGAGAAAAATGTGTGAGTAGGACATCAATTTAACCCTAAAAAGGCTCAAAATAATGCAAATACACATCAACAAAGATGTGAGCCTAACATTCAAATCTAAAGATCATATACTCATAAGATATAATGATAAGGGAAGCAAAGGTCACACTCAACACACTCTAGGCTAGTTATCCTAACACTAAGTGTGACTCCCAACACAAAAAGTGTAATAAATTACAAACTACATGAAGTTCTAGATACAAATTAGATGCTAAAAAAGCAAGATAGACCCCAAGGCATAAATCTACTTTAAGAAATTTTCCTAAAAAATGTGAGAAGTACCAACTATCCATGGGCTATCCCTTTTTGGATTGGTTCATCCATAATTGCATTACACTTTTCCTATATGAAAGCTTGAGTCATCCTTGGTGAATTGGGGAACCCATTGACATCACCCCTTTAGCAATAGGATTCCCCCTAGTAAATTGGGTGATCAACATGCAAGCCAAAGGTCTTTGTATGTTTGTAGGCTTCTTAGAGGCCTAAAAATTGACCTTGAAGCATGCTAAAAGGTATCATATATTTTTTAAAACATGAATAACCATAAAAACCATCTTTTAACCTCACAAGGCTAGGCAAAAAAAAGCCTATATAAATCTAGAGACAAAATAAGACATGATTTTTTTATTTAAAGGGATAATTACAAATAGTTTGAGCCATACATTTCTTTGATTCCTAAGGTTCATTTAGTCACATTAAAAATTCATCGATTCCACTAATTAAATTTTAACTAATATCACTTTACCATTTATAATCATTGGCATCATACATCAAATGCAACAAGCATAGAAGTGCAGTACAACTCCTAAACAAAATACTGATCACACAATATGATAACATTAATTTCTTTTATGCATAGAATATAAATGGTAAGAAATTCATATCCTTTATTTTCATAGCAACTTCATAAGCATATTAGATCTAGTCCTCTTATTATTAGGATTTCTCTAAACATGCTAAATTCCTTAGAATATGGTAAGCAAACAAATCTCAACTAATGAAACATAAATAACAATAAAAAAAATCTCATTTCAAACATGGATGACTTGAAGTCCTATAATATACAATTAGTCACTTTAATATAGGATCATAAATTCCACTTCCACAAATAATTTACAAAAGTAAAAAAATAATAAAAATTACAATTTGTATTCCACCTATGAATAATACAAGGATGGACTTAATCTAAGATCAAAATATAAGGTTAAATATAATGATGATATGATTACAACCTTTACATATCTCAAGGCATAAATGCAAGTTGACAAAATACTAAACAAAGAATTCTTCAAGATTCAAAGAGATCTTCAAGAAGGGGGTGAATGGGGGATGTTACCTACCTCCAAACCATAATGCCATCATCAAGAACAAAAGATACCTATGCCACTCTATGCAACTCCCAAGCTATAGAGAGGGATCATAAATACACTTCTAGCATGACCAATCTCACACACAAACTAGGGTCTCAATCAAGACACTAAAATAACAAACAAAAGGTTTGGACATGGTTTTTCACACACCATTCAATTCTCACCACAATGGGGATAAGAACCCAAAGGTAATTCAATCCACAACCACAATTGAACACACAACACATCAAGGGTCTACTATATAATTTCACAACTTAGGTACTTATGACCCAAACAAGTGAATGAGAGTGAAACAAGTTAAATACAAGAAGTATCAACACTTTTAATTAAGTTAAGATCATAAATTATTATTTATATTATTAATACTCATTCATTTCATTAGGGTTGAGGAAGACAGAAGGGCACTACAAAACCATAATTCAATTCATCCATTATGTTCACATGTTAAAATGATCTTATTATCCAAAATTGTCTTAACACAATAAAAAATGCAAGAAATCATCAAATTAATAATCATATACATTAATTCCCATGTGTTGCTAGGTAAATTGTCTATGCCTCTAAGGATAGATTTGGAACATGGGCAATTCCCTACCAAATGAGGCTATGTGAAATCTCTCGCACGTAGGACAGATGTTCTAGGTACTTGATGGCATTCATTTAGCATTAATTACCATCCTAAATTGGCTACTGATTTGATCAAATTGGGATCCACCATCGTTGGGCTTTGTGAAATCGTTAGAGGATTCATTGGAAAAGACTTTGAAGTGGCTATGGGCTACGACAGAGGGATTGAGCGTGTGAGAGTTTAGGATTAAGTTGTACTATCACACGCAGTGATTTATTGCCATATTCAGGGTGGTGTATGACCCAGGACACTTGCAGTTAATGATGTGAAAGGTGATGATGATAATCCTAAGGTGGTAACTCATGTGAATTGACATCTCCTCCCTTAAATGTTATAGTATGAGTGGCTTTCGTCTTCAAAGAAGATGGATACGCTGGTGAGATTGAAGTGCTCTACGAAGCAGTTTGCATTTTTGGGCTTCATTTCCAACCAGAGGCTGAAGAATATTTGTCTCAACAAAGACATTAACTTGAAATAGTGAGGATGGTCATTGGAAAGAATTTATGCTTCTCTACTAACAAAAAAAAAGGGTGAACTCAGACATCTCTTCCAGGTTCTTGGCCACTCTTTTGGACCTAGAGATTTCAAAGGTACGCTACCTATTGTTGCTTAGGTCGGTGTTTAAGGTAGACATCCTAGTGGATGATCTTGATGTGGTCATTGTTGCAGAGATTGGGGTCAGGATACCTTGGCTTGATGATATAGACCGAATGTTTTAACTTGGGGTGGAGGTAGAATGTCGCCCCTTCCTTTTGAATATGGGTGTTGGACTAGCTAAGCATAGGCGATGGGCCACGACTAGCTACAAATTTTTGTGTCGAAGACTAGGCTTGGAAAAGGTTGATGGAATCAAGTGGTGCAAGGATTTCACTACTATTGTGGAAGGGTATGTGTAGGATCACGATGGGCCAAAAAGTGGTGATATGATGGGTATGTGTAGGGTATGTGGCTGACGACTTTTTTATAACCCAAAATTGATGAAACGAAAAGGGTTTTTTAAGGAGATTCTCAACTTTCCACCAATATAAATTATGTTTTACTTTGAATTTAATAAATAATTATTATTCATTTTCTGTTTGAATTACGACTAAAGTCTTGATTAATAGGTTGATTGAAAAACATGTATAGCTTTCAAACGATATCACATTTTTTAAATCTGAAACATGTGTTACATTCTATGCTTTGCATGCTATAGGATTAAAAATAAAGAAATTGAATTTCATGAATTTTTACCAAGTTAACGTGGTCAGACATACGAGTTTTTATATTTTTTAAAAGTTGTACTAAAAATTCATAATTAATTATAATTTACTTGGAAAAAAATTACAAAAAAATATGCATCACATTCGACATGAGTCCTCTACTTATATCTAAAATATTATAAAAATATTATCATTTTATTGTGGTTAGGGTGGTCAAACAGACACCTACTTATTTTTTCCCTGAAATTTAAGTACCACTACATTGAAATTTCAAATTTTCACCAAATAGATTTTATTTAAAAAAAAAAAACTAGTAGTTTAGAAACTAAATCAATTTGCTATAGATTCTATTCTTACATAGTTTTGAAATAATATAGATAACTTATTCAAATTTTTACGTCAAGTTGCCTAACTCTGATTTTTCTAAATTTTTCACTACTTAAGGGCCTGTTTTTTCCATGATGATCCTGCACATACCCGGAAGCAGGAAATTTATACGATGAAGATTGATGGTTGGTTGGTGTTGTGTCTGGGTCTCTGTTGGTAGCGCCTTCTAGTTTTTGGGTGTTTTTTTGGGTGATGCAGGAGCATCCAGTGGTGTAAGGGCAATCTTGCATCACCCAAAAATAGTTAAATTTCAAGTTTCTCGATTTTTAGATGTTTTTACATTTTTGGATACCCTTTTCATCATAATGAAATTCCCAATTTACGGTTTGTATTTTCGGTTCCTAGGTTGAAAGATATTGTAGTTTTAGTTTCCCAGATTTGCACCTGAAAATCTTCCGAGTTAGATTTGAGGCACTTAGAGCTCCCGGGTCGGCCCCGAAACTTGCCAAAATCAGCATGGCAGATTTTGAGCATGTTCTTGACTTCGAGACCTTTCCAACGGTTTGAACGGTTCTCGAATCGGAGTCCTGGATCAAAAGTTATGGCCCCGCAAAGTTGGCACACTTTCTAGAAGATACAGTTGCAAATGCTCTTTTGAAATTTGAACTTCATGTTGTAAATTTTCGGCGCCAAACTGCCTAAACTCAAATTGAATGTTGTTTTGGCTCCAAACTAATAAGGAGCTCTATTTATGGGCTGGTTTCTAATTTTTGGGTAACTTTTTGGGGACAAGCTCGCATATTGCGAAAGGGTGATTTGTAGCTTTCTGTAACTTGCATGTGTTGTAGAACTTGGGGATTTGAGATCCTCTGCATGTAAGAAGCTCCATTTTCTGAATAATAAAATTACTCTCTTGTTTGTGGGTTATTTTCTAAGTCTCGGCTGCCTCATCATTGGGACTATAAACTGGTTTTGGTTGGCTGGGGTGTAATTCTTTTCCTCCTATCTGCCTAGAATTGGGGTTATACTTTGATGTACTATTCCTTTTGATATTAATACAATATATGCAACCTCAGTTGCATTTTATGGATGAAAAAATAATCATATACATTAAAATCCTACTAAAGCAATAACACAGAAGGGTTATGTCAATCAATGGTCCCAATAACACACAAGTGAATTATGAATAGGTGTCGACTCAATACTCCCAAATTTAGTTTTCAATTGTAGTATTATCAAAATGATCCAAAAAGATCGTGACAGATAAAATGAAGCAAAAATGACACATTCATCCAAAAAATAGGAAACCACATTTCAACAATGAGATATTTCATCTCACAAAATAATTTTTTTTGTATGTTCTTAATGGGAAATTCAATTTTCTATGACTTTTAGAAACCAAAATTTTCAAAAACTAAAACTACCTTCATGAACCTATGAAGTATAACTACAAGTTGAAAAAGAAACATATATTCTAGGATTATTTTTCAAATCACAACCTAGGAAATGGAAACCATATTCAACCACCTAGTGTGAGCATGGTCAAAGAAAGAATGAAAAAAAATGTGCATGAATTGAAATGGAGGAATACCTTCACCTTTCCAATGTAAATTCTTAAAAAGGTTGGAGGGTAATTTTATTGCACCCACTTGTTGGAGCTAAAATTTCCACCTTGGCTTTCACATATCCTTTTCATTTCATCTCCATCATAAAACTCCTCGCTCTTGATTTTTACTATATTTGAATAATAAACACAAAATTCCCTCATGTGCATAGCCCATAAAGTAAAGCATTTCATTATCATTGTAAAATAAATCCTTTCCTTAGAACACTCCCTCGATGGCATGAGGTATGTCACCAAGACAGTACAATATCGAAGAGAGCCGCTCTAATGTCTCCTCGACAAAGTCAATAGAAGGAAAACAAAGATATCGAGAAGACTCTCATATATCAAGGAGACATACTCAAATATCTCCCCAATAGCTTGAAGAGAAATATATCAAGGAGACCCAGTTGCATCGAAGAGAAAATTTAACATGTCTCACTAACAAGATACAGTCACAGCAATACTCTAAAAATATGGGATTATTGTGCATTCAGGAAACATAAAAACATCTCTTGAACATCGAGAGACTATTATAAAATAAATGGTAAATCACTGGCAAGAACATGATGGACAAATGGAAATAGCGATGAGACATTGGTATGTCAAAGAGAGAAATGAAGAAGTCTCTTCAACACTTTAAGATAAAGTGAGAAAAAAATGTCGGAGAGACATGAAGACATCAAACAAACATTGATAGAAGTCTCCTCAACATTCTAAAAATAACACATCAAAGAGACAGGTGAACATCGAGCAGACCTTTGTGAAAGTCTCTTCGACATTCCAGCGCAGCTATGAACATACATTATTAATGAGACTGAGGGGACATCAAGGAGAGATGAGCACAGGTCACATCGACATTTCGAAGTCACATAAAGGTTATTGAAAGGAATGTTGTTGAAGGAAGGAACATGGGTATGTCAAGGAGACATGAACTTATCGAAGAGAGATGCTTACCGGTCTCATCGACATTCATATGTCAAAATTTCAAAAGGAAAGAACATGATATGCGACCATCAAAGAGACCTTGTAGAATTGAAGAGATAAATTCAAATGTCTCTTTGACATTTTAAAAGATGATCAAGGACATATTGAAGAGAGAAATGGGCATCTTTAACAATATAGTTAAAGTCTCTTCAACAGTATGAAATAATGTTTCAATGGGTTGACATGACTGATGAGATTATCAAAGAGACAACTACCATTAATGTTACAAGTTGATTAGAAAGGTGGTGTGAGCGCCATTTATGAACTAGTGTTGGCTCAAGCATGCCAAATTTCAATAAATCTAACTCCTAAGAAATCAAAATTGTTGCGAATTGTGACTGGATATTGAGGAGATGGAGTTGGATGATGATAAGCAACTCAAAAATTGCAGTTTTCATTCAAGTAAGTGCTCTTGGCTTAGTTGAAGGTGTTTTTCATAAATTAGCTTGAAGTAGAATACAAGTAGGGCTTAAAATGGACAAAACCCTTGAGAAACCAAAAGTGAAAAGGAAGAAAATGGAGGCTAGGCCATTAAACCAAGATTTAATAGATCAATGTCCCGGGTTTGGGACAAAGGCTATCTAGAAGAAAAAATTAGTTAAATCCTTCATGTGAAACATTGGAAGATAAACACAAAACCCTAGGAGATGTATGGACTCCATAGAGAGGTTATGATCTGTTTGTTTACCATTATAGAAAGAAATACAAACATAGGCCAGTCTCAAATCCCTGGAACTTGAATTTGGAAAAGCTTGTAATTCCCAATGTATTTGTTAACATAGAACTGATTAAAGCACTAGCTAGAAATTACAACCCCAAAACGAGAGCAATCCACTCCCACGATGGCTCACAGTTCATTATCATAACACGGGATTATATATGCATGGTCTTTCAATTGGACACATCCCTTAAGAAAAAATTAAGGATAAGGGACCTGTTAGAGGAATATAGGACCATGGATGCAAGTTACAAAAGGTGGAAATTATCACTACATAGACCCAAGGGCCTGGGGAACCAACTCAAAAAAAATTCCAATAGTGAGAAGCCCCCATTTTCTGTAGATACATTTGAGGAATATTACCAATATACTTATTATTTCACTGTCCAGGTCTTAGAAATTGATGCCCTTGCCAACATGACTATAGCTCCCATGGTTCTGGCTATATATATCCAAATCCAAGATGCTAGGCCCTATGATTACATAAAATATTTATCTGAGGCCATTAATACTACTCTTATTTCCATTAAGAACAATAGTGATGCCATCCACTTCAAGCATTATTCGCTTCTTATGCACATGATATTGTATGAAGGGCAGTCATGAGTCTAGTTTATGAACTTATTTTTGGGTAGAATTTTTGATTTAGTTGTTGAAGTTATCATGGACTTTGATGTTAAGTTTTGATACTTTTATGATATTTTCCTCAAACTATAGACAATGGGCTTAATATTGTTTTTACAAACCTTTAATGATAATGGAATATTAAATGGGCTGTCTATATTAATTTTGCATGTGGTTAATGAATGTTCCTTAAGGTGGTTACATATATGCAATTATTGTGTGTACTAATATTTTCATGCAGATTTAATTTGAGGATGCTAAATTGAGGAAGACATTGCCAGCTGGGCATGCACCATAACGTCTAACAAGGGAATCATTAAAAAGTCAAAGGAGGTTGACAGTAGAATATTCCTCATGCAAACCGAATATAGCTTCCTTCTAGTGGTCATTATTGATGTTGAGCAAACATGCGCATTACTGCAACACTAAATCTACGGTTGGACATGCATGTCTGACCGGATTCCATGCATGCATAATCGTCACCCCACTTTCTCTGTTTTCCCTAAATGGCATCCTCCCAATTTGTGGAGTTGAGTGCCTCATTTAGTTGGTAGTATAAATAAGGATTTGATGCTCCCTTTCTGGAGGTTATGCGATTTGATATTGTAATTGCATTCTTGAGTTTTCAATAATCCATATATATTACTCTTTTGTACTCATGATTTATAGTGAATAAAATAAAGTTTTGAGTTCAAGCATCTAAGTTCTCATTAGTTTTAGAGGATACGTATCCAAGGGGGCCCACTTGATGAGTAATCCATCCTTTAGTTTAGTATTAGTTTAGTATTACTTGTTGTTTAGTAATTAGTTAAAAATCTGGCACTGACTGTTCTTGCAGCCACTAGAATTCCATTTTGTGATTGTTCCTACAACCAAAGCAGATAGAGTAGTGTTTTGTTTGTTTGATCAAATTTTTATTTCTATCATGCATTTCAACTTGGTATAATTGTTGATTGATGGTTAGCATTTATGTTATTCCTTTCTAAGCAATTTACTTTCAACATTGTGTCTTTCTTAGTTGTAGAATGAAAATGGCTACTTTGGATTCCTAGTGCACATACTGTGCTAACCCATTTCAAGTTCACGTCCTTGGGTTGACAAGTTAAATGCACCTTCATGATGATTAAAATGTCTATTCAGGTTAGATGTCCAATCTCTGAATCACAATTGTAAAGGCCTAGTTTTTGAATCATTATAGGAGGCAGACATTTTTGGCGCCATTGTCGAGGATGTTGTCAAACTAGGGATTTCTTTGGAGTCATTGGTAGTTTTTCTTATTGTAGTGTTTTTGGAAGTTGTTCTTAGTATACCCTCATTTAGGAAGTAATGGGCCCCTTTATTCTTTACCAATTCTTTGTGTGAGTTGGCTGATAGTGAGTGATACCACATGCATAGAGGAAGGAGAAGGGATGCTTATGGGAGATTCCTTCCTAACAATCCTAATTCATTCCACCTAGTTGAATATCAAAACCTGCCAAGAGAAGAATAAGAAGAAGATCCACACCCCTTTGCTGATGCATTTCTTGATATGACTAGCTCTAAAGTCTCCTCTGAAGACCAAAATCAGCTTGAGAACCCCTTTGCCTTGGAACTACATCAAGCAGGAATGGGTGATTGAAATAGGAACGGACCTAACCAACCAGCTTTTCCTTTCCCCATTTCCCATCAGAATGAAGTTGACAACATCAAAAACATCCCTGCTTCCACACTCCTCAAGTTTTATGGACTTGTTACAGAAGACCCTGATACCTTCTTGTTTGAGTTTGATATACTCTGCAGGAGTTATGACTATACCACTGATGCCCATAGGCTTAGGTTATTTCCTACCACTCTGAAAGAAGCTGCATTAAAATGGTTCATGAGCCTAGGCAGAGATACTATGCAAACATGGGAAGACATGAAGACCAAATTCCTTGAGAAATACAAGGAATATTGCAGGGGTAGTGACATGAGAGGAGGTGACATTTTTATGATGCAACAAAAGGAAGATGAGAGCCTGGAGGATTATATCGCAAGGTTTTCATTTTTACTACAAAAATCTCCACACCATACACTCAATGAAGACTCACAAAAGTTTATTTTCCTTAGAGGAATTAATGACAGCTGCACTGATGCCTTGGAACTGATGGGAGGAGGAGATATCTCCCAAGTTCCTTGGGATGATATCAAGAAAATATGTCAGAACTACTCTAGGGAAACTTCAAAGAAAGGGGGATCTTACCAATATTCCATAGGTATGTCAACTATCGATGGAGTTTCAAGAATGGAGATTACTCATTTGCTGGCAGACTTCAAACAAGACATTATAAACAATCTAGCTACTTAGCTAGATACACTTCGGGCCAAGAAGAAGCAAGAGGAGGTAGAGGAAATGTTGGCAGAGTATTTCCCCCATTGTAGACAAAAGAAGAAGGACTGCAAATGCAAGATGGTAGCCAATATTGAAGGAAAACAGATTACACCCGAGTTCAAGCCAGTCCAAATTGAAGAAGACCAAATCTACTATGTTGCACAAAGGAGGCCTTGGGCTCCAAGACAAAGTATGCCACCAGATCCACTCTCTTATGTTGGTCCATATTTCAATTCCTATTCATCTGGAAACCAATGGTAGCCCCCATATCCATCCAGCTATGGAGGACATCAACCACAGCCTTGGAGTAACCCCCCAAATGATCAACCCACTCATCAAAACTCTCCACCCCAATGGCCACAACCTCAAGGGAATTGGCAGCAATTTCAAGGACATTGGCAGCCACCTCCAAGAAATTGGCAACAAACAAATCAATGGAGGGGACGACAATAGTGGCCTACCTAGACAACCAGTTACATGCAACCACCTTCTCAGCCTCAGCAACCTACTATAATTCCTCCACCTACTAATTCAAGCTCAAATGCACCTAAACCTACTTAGCTACCAGCACAGCCCACACTCAATCCAAATAATAAACCACGACAGTAGCCTGCATGCTCTGCTAATTCAAATCACTTCCCTGCATATGTTGTGAGTGTAAGTGACATCCACTTGCATTCAGGAACTACTCTACCAACCCCTTCCAAGCCCAATATCACTGAGCTTCCTATGGAAGAGGAGGAGGAACCTCTAAATGATCCCATTCAGCCAAGTGCACCTAAAAATCCTGAACCAGTCCAAGTCAAGTAGATTGAACAAGAATCACCATTTCCTCAGAGATTGGAAGTTTTCAAGAAGAAGGAAGAGAAAGAGGATATAACTTTTGATATCTTGGATCAATTGAAGCATATATGTGTCCAAATCCCTCTATTCCAGGCGATAAAAAATGTTTCAATCTATGGCAAGGAAATCAAGGAAGCATGCCTCAAGAAGCCAGGTAGGAAAAAAAGAGATCCAACTACAGTTCATGTGATGGGACAACTAGCTGACATCATGTTTGGAAAAGTGACTATCCCCAAGTACAATGACCCAGGTAGTCCTGTGGTAGCAGATGTTATAAACAAGATCCAAATTAAGAATACTCTGATTGATTTAGGTGAAGCAATAAATGTAATGACCAAGGACATCTTGCAGCAACTAAACGTTGCAAGCATGAGATCTACTCCTACTATCCTACAACTTGTTGATAGTTCTATTGTTAAGCCTGATGGTATAGTGGAGGATCTTGTGGTAATTTTAAACTCCTAGGAGTACCCAACAGACTTCATGATTCTTTCTCCTACGACTACACTAGGTGGGTATCCCGTTATTCTTGGAAGGCCATGGTTAGCAACTATAGATGCATATATTGGATGTCGGTCAGGTGAGATAACCATTTCAGATGGGAAGAGCACTAAAAATTTTGTTATTTACCCTCCTGCTTAGCTATCTCATGATGAGGATAATCTTGTATGGCCACATGTTGGTGAAGAGGCCAAGGAAGTTAATTATGTGGCGCAGCTTATGATGTTAGGAAGAAGATCTTTCATGCAGCTTCAAGATGAGGATGAAGTATTGGCTAACATCATTCAGAACCATTGTGAAGTGGAGAAAGTATCATCTTCTAATTCTGCTACTCTAGTCAAGACACTTTTTCCTGCTCTTCCTGCAGCCACTGTTCTTGTAGTCGTTCTTCCTACAACCACTATTCCTAAAGAAAGACTTCCTACAGCAACAGGTATGTCCCATACATTGCTTCCATATAGACTAAAGGTACCATGTGTTAATGAAGTAGTCATGATAGAGTCAACTACCCAAGTATAGGTGTCAGAAGGAAAGTATCTAAATGTTAACAATAAATTAAGTGAAGAACAACAATTGTTATTGGAAAACTTATTAAGGACCCATCAGCATGCATTTGCGTGGGATTATCATGATATGAAGGGATTTAACTCTAAACGTTGTACACACAGAATTTATATTAGAGATGATTGTACCCTAGTGAGGCAGCCACAAAGAAGAATTAACCTTGCACTAAGAGAAATTGTAAAAGGGGAACTGCAGAAATTGCTAGATGTAGGATTTATCTACCCCATTTTAGATAGCCAATGTGTGTCTCCATTAGTGATTGTTCCCAAGAAAGGATGGAAATGGTGAGTTTGTTTTGATTAAAAGGAACTTAATGCTTCCGCCAAGAAGGACCATTTTCCCTTACCTTTCATTGATCAAATTTTGGACACACTTGCAGGAAAGAAATACTTTTCTTTTCTAGATGGATTCAGCGGTTACAACTAGATCCAAATTGCACCAGAGGACCAAGAGAAGACCACATTCACTTTTCCATGGGGGACCTATTCCTACTCGGTACTCCCATTTGTCTTATGCAATGCATGTGCAACTTTTCAGAGGGCAGTCATTAGCATATTTTCATACATTTCTCATGATTGCATGGAAATTTATATGGATGAATTTACCACTTATGGTGCTGATTTTAATCAAGAATTGGAAAATCTTAGGAGAGTCCTAAAGAGATGTGAAGACCAAAACTTGTCCTTAAATAGTGAAAAGTGCTTCATGATGATGTAGGAAGGTGTAGTTCTTGGCCATGACATCTCCCACAAGGGAATTCAACTAGATCCTACAAAGATTGAGGTGATCACAAATATGCCCACACCTACAAAAAAGAAGGATGTTAGGAGTTTCTTGGGCCATGTAGGATATTATAGGCATTTCATTAGAGATTTCAGCAAGGAGCAACACCATTGTATACTCTCCTCACTAAAGATGTTGAATTCCAATGGATTGAAGCTTGTGACAAGGAATTTTTTGACTTAAAGATAGTTTTGACTCATGCTCTTGTACTCAAAAGACCTAATTGGGAACTTCCTTTCCACATCCATACTGATGCATCAGATTATGCCATAGTAGCAGTCTTAGGATAGAAAGAAGGAGCTATTGAAAATGCCATTTATTTTTTCAGCAAAAATTTATAGGGAGCTAAATTCAATTATACAATGACAAAGAAAGAAATGTTGGCATTGATTTATGCCCTAAACAAATTTAGACATTACATAACAGGTTACCAAATCTTTATGCACACTAATCATGCATCCATTAGGTATCTCATGAATAAACCTTTGTTCATAGGTAGACTAACAAGATGGTTATTGTTGATGTAGGAGTTTGATATAACAATTGTGGATAAGCCAGGGAAGGCCAATGTTGTTGCAGATTTTCTTTCAAGGCTGACTACATCGGAAGATAATCAGGCCATAGATGACTCTTTTCTTAATGAGCATCTATTCTCTATCAGTGTACAAACACCCTGGTATGCTGACATAGCCAACTATCTAGTCACAGGTAGAGTTCCACCTCACTTATCCCCAAAAGAGAGAAGGGCACTCATTGAAAAATATTTTCCTTTCTCATGGATTGTTGGATGTTTGTTTTATACTGGACCAAACCATGTCATAAGGAGATGTGTGAGAGAATATTATACATATGAAATTTTGCATGCATTCCACAATGAACCATGTGGAGGACATTTTGCAGCCAAGAGGACAATAATGAAGAATTTGAACACAGGCTATTACCGGCCAACACTCCACAAGGATGCAGGAAGGTATACAAGAAAATGTGACAGATGACAAAGAATGGGTAGGCCAACCAAATCCAATGAGATGCCACTTTATCCTCGGGTAGTAATCACTCCCTTTGACAAGTGGGGATTGAATTTTGTAGGACCCATTGACCCTCCATCAATTGGTAAGTCTCATATCTTGGTATGCACTAATTATGTAACAAAGTGGGTAAAAGTTAAGGCCATGAAGCATGCAAGAGATAACAAGGTTACATAATTTCTTTATGAGGAGATTTTCACAAGATATGGAGTTCCAAGAGAGATAGTGATTGATCAAGGGGCTCAATTCACATCAACCCCTGTTGCAACACTAGTTAATGAGTATAACATAAGGCACCAAAAGTCTATTTTTTTATCACCCCCAAGCTAATGGCCAAGTTGAGGTGATGAATAGAGAAATTGAAGCTATTCTAACCAAGATAGTAGCTATCCATAGAAAGGATTGGGAAAAAAGATTACCAAAATTTGTTTGGGCCTACAGAACTACCTGGAAAAAAACTATAGACTTCACTCCATTTGAGCTGTATGGAAAGGCAGCCATGATTCCCATTGAATTTGAACATAAGACTCTTAGGACTATAGTAGACTTGGGGATGGATATTTCTAAGGCACAAAGAGAAAGAATCATATAGCTAAATGCTTTGGATGAGATGAGAAGAGCAGCCCTGCATCACACAGAGGTAGTGCATAATCAAAGAAACAAGTGGCATGAAAAATCCATCAAGGACAAGAAATTCCAACTAGAATATTGGGCCTTGCTCTATGATTCAAGATATTAGGACCATATGAGGTTGCTAAAGTATTCCCTAATGGTGTTGCACAACTCATTACTATTGACCCAGTCAAATTTAAGTTGATTTTCAATGGTCATCATCTCAAACTGTATCACAAGCCAACTTCCAAGGAGGAGTTACTGCAGCAATTCATTCAGCATGCAACATCTGAGCTTCCTACAGCCGAAGGAAGTGGACCTAGTGCCCCTCCTTCTGGCTAATTAAGGTACGTACTTGTCATAATAAATACTTCCACTTTCATGGGAGTCTATTTCTTCACCCATCTTCCCATCCACCCATCTGTTTCCACCCTTCTCTCTCTTCCATCACTTCACTTCATTCCACTCCACCTCATCCCACCTCATCTTCATTAATTGCTCAACTTATTTCCTAAAAAGATGAGTGGTATTTTCTCCACAATATTTGCAACAAGTCCTCCACACATGCAGGTATGTGTGCATTAATTGTTATATCTTAATTGTCTTTAAGTGCATTCATTTAATTGTTGTATGTTAGTATGGACATTCACCCTAGCATGCCAATATTCCCTACCCTGTCAAATCATCATTCCGCATGTGTGGACGCATTCCCAAATTTAGATTGGGGGGAAGAAAAAATATGTGAATATTTTTCCCATGTGTCAGTCCATGCTAGTCTATGTCAGCAAAATTTAAATTGAGCCAACTTGAAATCTGAGTGAGAGGATGACTCACATGTGTGAAGTGACACCAACTGTTGCTGCCATTTCTCTCCATTATAGCTTTCCTTTATTAATCTTTCCTTTCCATTATTGACCCTGTCATATCTCAAGTTGTGTTGCAAACAAAAGGTAAGTTACAAAAGGAAAATCTAGTCAACATTGGCATTGGAAAGTTAGCAAGTGTTTCAAGAAGGTGAATTTGATTTTCAAACGGAATTATGGGAAGGTAACCACAAAGTGTTTGTTTGATTGCAGACAATGGGAGGTGGGTTAATTCGAAATGAACCCACGGTGCATGATGTATTACTACAGGATGCACCTTGTCTGGCCGAATTCATCTAGATGATTTCGATGAAGACATTGCACTAGAGTTCGCCAGACATTTTCTAAAGGAAAGGCCATGGTAAAAGGGCTGGAGGTCATAGCAACTAAAGAAAGAATTGTAGAGGTTATAGGGTTACCTGTTGATGGTGAAAATTACCCTACTTCTAGAGATTCCAAATTAGCTAGGGCTGAATTTATAGAGCCAAACAAACCTCCATTGAGCATAGATAAACAAGGTGCGAAGAGAATGTTTTTGCCTGAGCCATGGAAGTAGATAGCTATTTATGTCATAAAATACATCACTTGTGAAGGTCGTCAGTCAAATTTGAATTCAGTGCACTTCAAGCTTTTGAATCATATGAGGCACGAAAGGAGGATGAATGTGCCAAACGTGTTATACAATCTTCTCTCAATCATGGTGGCTAAGACCCAAAAAGGTAGGGACAATTATGTTTCCCACCATTGTCTGATTAAATTTCAAGTTGAGAAGTCTTTGCATGATGTATCTCGAATGACCTGGGAAGAATTCATAAAAAATGACCAAATTAGACCTGATCATTTGCAACCTAGGATTTTACCTCAACCTCGTAGTTCTAGCAGGTGATTGAGCATGACTGAATCCACTCTTGGTGCTTCAACCTCTGGCGCAGGCCCGAGTGTAAACCCTCCTGCAGCAAAAGAAACCATAGAAATTAGCTCTTCTGGGACAAAGCACTCAGACAAAGAAAGTTCTTCCCCTAACTCTAATGATGATGTTCCACTTGGAATTCTAATGAAAACTAGGGCATAGAAGAAAGAAGTAGAAATGAGAAAAGGAATGGCCAAAAGGCATCCAACAGAAAAAGAGGTGCCAAGCTCTAAGAAGAGAAAGGTTGGCACTGTTCATCCTACAGCCAAAGAAAAACATGAGAGCCCTCCTAGGAAAGCAAGACCAGTAGGGCCAGCCTTTGGTATGCCTCCGTAGGAAAGATCTAAGTCTAGAGAAGTATCACAAGGGGACATAGAAGCTCCAACAGGGCAGGAGAATGTCAAGGAAAAGGATATATTTAAGGAAACAGCAAAAAAAACATTGGTTGATCTTGCCAATATTGTAGAACAAGTCAAAAATCAAGAGTATGACGAAAATTAGGACTTCCTGTAGTAGGAGGTCTTGTAACAAGAGATCCTACAAAAAAATCCAGAATAGGAGCAGGATTCCCTGTAGCAGCAACCCGAATTGGGAGAACAATCAGTACCCTTGTAGCCAAAATTGACGGGACAACCTGAATCCTTGTAGTTAGCATTAGTGCCAGAAAAGATGCTGGTAGGAATACATAAACCCCCCTAATTTTTCAATGCACAAGGTTGCCATGCATTTATGGAAAGATATGCAAAGAAGAAAAAAGGAATGGAAGGAGGAAAAGCGTAGATTGAAAAAGGAAATTCAAAAGAGAGATGAGGAAATTGAAGATAAAGATGCAGAAATTGTCACCTTGAAGAAGAAGGTGGATGATATGGTAGCCTTGGTACCATAGATCTTGGAATGTAGGATGCCTCAAGGGTCTATCCTATGCATTTGAAGGAGAAATATCTCTCTTTTAGACTGGCAAAAATTGTCTCGAGTTTGAACCCTTCTATTGAGACCCCTATTGAATTTTTCAATGCTTATCGAATTGCTTCCCCTAAAATGAAGAATTTTTTGTGTGAGTTTTATTTGCATAATTATGCTGTAACTCAAGACCATGATTGGAATCCATTGTTGTATGTTGGGGATGTCCAATTAAGGGAATTTATGTCTTGGGTGCAAAATTAGATTAGTTGGTGATAGCAATATGGGGATTATAAGCAATTGGAGTCTAACATCCCTTTGCCCCATTAGGGTTGAATCAAGGAATCCAAGGGATATTTTTAGGGAATGGCACAAAATGCTTTTCAGACCTAGCTATGGTAATAGGATTATGCCTTGGATAGAAACAATTTATAGTGAATATGAGACAAAAGCAAAAGAAAAAGATGAAATCATGAAGAGATACCTCTCACAAAGATGGAACAACTTAACTGATGATCTCAAGCAGGTTGAGCCTCATTCTATCCAAAACTATGAAGCGCTCTTAAAAGGATTGATAGATATATTCACATTGGAAGGACAAAGGGGCAATTCTAGCTTCCCCTAACTTTTCAGCCACCCATCCTAATGTGGCCTGTACCAAACTTCAGGTTCTACCAATATGATATTGCTACAGAGAAACAAAGATGGAGTAGATTGGAAAGATTGGGAGGATTCTATTGGGATCCTGATTCACATACAACACACTCTGATGTGGGACAGTTGTCAGTTGCAAATTTTAGAGAATTGACCAAGCAAAAGAATAGCCCTTCCCCTACTAGAGGACCAGCAAAACCTTAGGTTGGGGGGAGTGATGAGTCTAGTTTATGGTCTCATTTTTGGGTAGAATTTATGATTTAGTTGATGAAGTTATCATGGAATTTGATGTTAAGTGTTGATACTTTTATGATATTTTCCTAAAACTATAGACATTGGGCTTAATCTTATTTCTGCAAACCTTTAATGATAATGGCATGTTAAATGGACTATCTGTATTAATTTTGCATGTGTTTAATGAATGTTCCTTAAGGTGGTTACAGATATGCAATTATTGTGTGTACTAATATTGCCATGCAAATTTAATTTGAGGATGCTAAATTAAGGAAGACACTGCCAACTGGGCATGCACCATAACATCCAACAAGGGAATCGTTCAAAGGTCAAAGGAGGTCGACGGCAGGAGATTTCTCATGCAAACCGAATGTAACCACCTTGTAGTGGTCATTATTGATGTTGAGAAAATGTGTTACTGCAACATTAAATCTGTGGTTGGACATGCATGTCTAACCAGATTCCATGCATGCATAACCACCACCCCACTTTCTCTATTTTCCCTAAATGGCATCCTCCCAATTTGTAGAGTTGATTGCCTCATTTAGTTGGTAGTATAAATAAGGATATGATGCTCCTTTTTTGGAGGTTGCATGATTTGATACTGTAATTGCATTCTTTAGTTTTCAGTAATACAGATATATTACTCTTTTGTACTCATGATTTACAGTGAATAAAATAAAGTTCTAAGTTTGAGCATCTGAGTTCTCATTAGTTTTAGAGGATAATTATCCAAGGGGGGCCACTTGATGAGTAATCCATCCTTTAGTTTAGTATTAGTTTAGTATTACTTGTTGTTTAGTAATTAGTTAAAAATCTGGCACCAACTGTTCCTGCAGCCACTAGAATTCCATTCTGTGACTGTTCCTGCAGCCAAAGCAAACAGAGTAGTGTTTTGTTTGTTTGCTCAGATTTTCATTTTTCTCATGCATTTTAGCTTGGTGTAATTTTTGATTGATGGTTAGCATTTATATTATTCCTTTCTAAGCAATTTACTTTCAGCATTGTGTCTTTCTTAGTTGTAGAATGAAAATGGCTACGTTGGGTTCCTAGTGCACATACTGTGCTAACCCATTTCAAGTTCACATCCCTGGGTTGACAAGTTAAATGCACCTTCATGATGATTGAAATGGTTATTCATAGATGTCCAATCTCTGAATTGCAGCTGTAAAGGCCTAGTTGTTGAATCATTTAGGAGGAAGACATGCAGGTGATGAGAATATTGGGAGAAGAGTTAAGAATTAAGGACCTGGACAGTGATGAAAATTATAGACCAGTGCAAATGTGGAAATCCATATGGGATAGTAGATGTGGGAGATCCCACTATCTATACTTTGAAGAATATTTTTTCAAACCTCTGTATGAGTTACTTGGTCACAATTGTGATTACAATCTATCCCTGAAGATATTGAGATTCCTTAGGCCAAAAGAGAAAATCCCTAAAGGAAAGGTAAGCCACAATTGGGGGGATTGGTATGCATTTGAGGATTGTACTATGATCAGAGTGTATGGATTTGAGGCAGCCCCATTCTTACTACCTAAAATTGTTCCAAACAGAGTTGCATACCTTGAGATTGTGAGGCAATTAGCTTATTCATCCTTCATGCACCTGAAAAGCTATGGAAGAAAAAAATGTATGCCTTATACTTTATGCTTTGATGACTTCACCATCATTGCTGATACAAGATATGAATTAGTTGGCAACAAGATGGATTATTATGGCTTTCCATTGGGAAATAAGAGGGAAAAATTTGATCCTAAACATTTCATTTATGATGCCAAGATTTCACAGAAACTGAAGGGATATGAACATGAATTCCATGTGGATGATATCATTAGGAATTATGATGAAAAACAAGTACTGATGAGGAAGGTTGCCTACAATAGAATTGTCATGGTCGAGGCTTGGAGAAGAAACAATAATCCATTATATGTGGAGGCTTTTCATGAAATGGAGGATCCTATGGAAAGGATTGAATAGATGATTCTACATGAGGAAGAATTGATAAAATATGTACCCCTTGTAGCTTTTGAGAGGAAAAGAGATACTGGTTTTAGCAGACAAGCTGAGAATGTGGTACCATTAATTCATTTGTCACCACAACCTACCCCAAAGGTGAGCTTCTCAGCTAACACTCCAATTATAATCGAAGATGACATTGAAGAGGAGGAAGTCACACAGATCACCATTCTTAATGCTCCCCAATATCAAGAGCCACCAAAGAGGAATGTGATCACATTTGAAGCTTCTAATGATTTTATCTGATGACATCATGAGACATTGTGGTAGCCAAGAATTCATTGCAGATGACACATTTGTTCAAACCTCTAAGTTTAAGAATTTTATTTATGAGTACAAAGGAAGAATAATCAGAGAAAGGTTGAAAGAAATCAATCCTGAGAAAGAAGTAGATACATTGAAGGAGCTCCAACATGAGGTTAATGAAGAGATGAATAATATGACTCCTAAAAGAGGAAGAGCACTATTATAAGAAGTTGGGGTCATGCTTCTTCCTAAGTGGGATATCAGCTTGGCCATTGTGTTTGATAGCTTTCTGAGAAGGGAAAATAAGACCTTGCAATTAACAGATGAGGCCAATGATAAGATATATATTGGATTAGGGTATAAATCTAATAACACTACTTTATAGATGTGGGAACTTTTCCCACCAAGAAAGAGGCCTTCTCTTATCAGTGATCACAATCAAATTTTTGGACACCTCTCAATACAAAGAGTAGGGGATACATATCCTATGGATACTGTTGATCTAAATGTAAACATGGACAAGTTTACCAAGGCTTAAATTCAAAAATTGGTCAGAGATAATAAGGGTCTAATGGAAGAGAACAAGAGATTAAAGCAGGAGGTAACAACTTACAGAGATAGATTGTCTTCCTCCTCAGGGCTTTATTCACCATTGATTGAGCATGAAATAAAGGTGCTCCAAGCAATGCTTGAGACCACCTATTGGAAGAAAAAGTATGAAAAAATCTAGAAAGGATAAGAAGAATTGAAGGAAAAACTAAAAACCACTATATTTGAAATAGCATCTGAGCTAGTATGTAAAAGATTTGATGATATGATTAGACTAGCTAATAATGTTTGGATCATCCATGACAAAACATATGCAACCATATTGGAACACAATCAACTGAATGACATAATGAAGGAGGTGGGACTACAAATTAAGGCAAAGATAGGAGATAACAAAAATGTGCTCCAAGAATATCAAGAAATTATGAATGCGCATGAAAACTTCTATAACATCTAAACATAGGAATTAAGTGACTTCAATCAACCACTAAGAATGGCCTTGCCTAGTTTCTTTGAGGAGATAGATTTGAAAGATCAGGATGTATTGAAAGATGAGATAGCCCACTACCTATCAGGTGCTCGAAAGGACACATATGCAGTTAGGGAGAGTCTTTGAACTCCAATATGTAATGAAGGATATCATAAATAATGAAAACAAGGTATATTGAGTATGTATCAAGGATTAACATGTTCATTGCACATGTCAAGTGAAGAGAAGTAGAGTATGGAAGGTTAGTAGTTATGGATGCATTATCATGGTGCGTGAGCCTTGAACAAGTCTTTGGTGATCACAGGTGCTTGCTAAAGATTAGCAGATCGTGATGCATCCACTAACAAAATTTTGAAATTTTTTATGTTTATGTTAAACAAGTTTTAGTTAATAAACATTGTAACCTTTTGTAAATGGGCCTGAAGCTTGTTGCTTCTCGTATAAAAAGGGAAACCAAGGCCAAGTTTTGATATCATCATCATATCATTATCACCGCTAGTAGTAGTAGGTTGCATTTGTATATAGCATACTCCACCCATCCATCTCATATCAAAGACTTATGCTATTCATGTTTATTATTTGAAGCAATATAATGGAGAATACTGCTTATATTTGGTGATCTAATTTTAGTGTTCAACTATTGTGTTACTTTTCATGCTTATATGTTATTGTGTTGTCTACAAAGTGATTCTTTCAAGTTATTCAAATTCATAAAATTTGTCAAGACACATTTGATGTTGTTGTGTGGTTGATTTGATTGGGTTTTGGTGAGAGAGAATTAAAAATCCTTCCAGTTAATTCATTTTAATTGGTTCACTTAGGGATTGAAAATCCTTTTAAGGTAATTAATTTCATTGGTTTTCCTTAAGCTAAGAACACTGGGATTTATAAAGAAGAGTAATGTAGCAAACAAACTTGCACATTTGCACAAGGTGCAAACATTTAAAAGTTCCCAATAGTTAGAGTTAAGTTGAATAAAATATTTACCTATCATAAAAATCTATCTCCATAGTCATTATCCATCCATCAAATCCATTCACCCAAAAGATTTAGGCACTGGTCAAGCTCATAATAAACTTCATACAAACTTTACCTACACACTTTACTCCCAAAGAATACAGTAGGAATTAATCATTAATCTTTGCATCTACTTCACACCTGTGTGCCATAGTAAGTAGATTACCTAAATTAGAGATCACATTCAAGCCTTCAAATCTGCCTTATCACTCAGGTACACCCACCTACCTGTCTAGCAGAGCCTAAAGAGTAGGAGGTGATTAATCATATTTTCCCTGTTCATTGGCCAAAAATGTATTAAGAGACTGGCACCCTCTTATGGTCTAAAAACCCGTGTTTTTGAGACCTAACACCACCCACACATAATTGCAAGCTTTCCAATATCTTATCTCACCAATCCTTTAGCAATCATCAATAAAACAAAACCAAATTCTCAAAAATAAGAAACTCAAGAAAAATGGAGGCGAGAATAAAATAGTATTAAAGATCAATTCTAAAAGCCCTTGGCTTTTCCATTTTATTTTAAACATCTATAAGCATCCAAATATTATTTTTTCTCCTTTTCAAACTTAACTAGTTATTTCAAAGAGGATATTTCAATTCTAGATATTTTCTAATACATATTTACCTTTAGATATTTTACAAAAAAATATAATTAAATACATGTTAGAAAATTCTTTAAATGACTAATATAGTAATTTTATTGAAATATACAAATGCATATGATTTTCATATAATTTATTTTACCTATTACATTTTATAAATATTCACAATAATAAAATGCATAATACATTTTTCACAAATATTATTAAATAACTAACTCTTTCAGCTTGTGAAAAATAGGGATTTTCTACAAACACTCCAAAATAAGCATTTCTAAAAGTTGATAAATTGTAAGAGAAATCAAGTTAAATAAAAACATGCAAATGAAACATACACTTTATGAATTTATCCACAACCAATTTAATTATGTAAGATAAATAAATATTTGTTTGTGATGCATCCTAGGTGATGTGTTTAGCCATATTAAATATTTATTTGGGGTCACTTGTAAAGTTGTATGTAGCATTGAGTTAGATATCTTATGTGTAGGTTTCACATTTTAAAAATATTTTGTTGAGAAACTTGGTACCAAAAATTAAATGCGGGGTTAATGGTTTTGTGAACTCATGGTTTTGAGTCAAATTGTTTTGTTTTACCACTTGGTTATATTTGTGTGAGCTTGATTCTATAAATTCAAGAACACGTTTAGTGGTTGAGGTTGGTTGGTGGTATTAGCCTAGTTGTAATTGTGTTGATTCCCCTGTTAAGGAGTGCATATGTGAAGTATGACATGGTATGTGTGGATAAACGCTTGGACACATGGGTGATGCATTAGAGAGGCTTGAATTTTCAAGAGTATTCATGGAGTCTTTGTAAGTGTATTATTATGTTTCACTACTAAATAATACATTGATCATGGATTCTTTTGGAGGTTGAGTTTTACTATCTATGAGGATTTTACTAAGGTATATCTTATGTTATCTTGTGGAATGTATTTGATCTTTACATATGGCTATTATGTAAGCTCACATGCATTTCTCTTGTGGGATTATGTAGGAAATGATTTGATCAACCTATATGATTTTCATAACATTTGGTATTATATCCATGGTTTTGGTTGTGTAGTTTCAATGATCCCTATTTTGGTATAACCCTTTGCATGAGTAGATGTGATGTAAAGTTGAAGCCATGATAATATAGGAAAGATTTGAAATATTTCAAGTTATGAGACACATTTGAAGGTTGTTATTTTAAAAAATTTGGGTTTTGGGGTTTCCAAATTTTTTGGGTATTTAGCAAATCTAGAGTTTGAATTTGAGTTTAGAAAAGAAGGTTTTTTGGGTTTTTATCATGAGGTTTTTGTGGGATAATTTCATAGATTACCCCTTGGGATAAAATAGACCTCACCATTAGATTGAGGAGGACTAAGAGATGAATATTGATATAAAACTTTACCTATTTTGGTGATAAGAAAAATACAAAAAAAAGTTACACCTAACCCAGAGCCATATGACCATATAATGAAGTTGAGTTTTGTAGACCCCATACCCCTCAACATTATGGTTGGTAGGACTAGTAAGTTTTAGCCCCCAATCTTGTGCTACTAGTAGGTGGGACTAGCTAGAGCTAGCCTTTAAGGGCTTAAAACAAGTTCAAAAAATTTAATCAATTTTCAATTCCTTGTTAGATCTATCAACTAGTTTTTAAGAATTGAAACATTTAAATAGAAAAAATTTATGGTTGAGATCCACCACCTACCACTCACCAAAGTGCCACCCATTTCTCTACTACCACTTGAGAGCCACTTGAGCACCTCTACATTACATCAATAGATGTCAACATGATGTCATTTGTACAATCAGCCTTACCCCCCTTTATCCATAATGGAGCATTTTTCTTTTGGGGGCATAAATTTCACCCACAATGCTCATTTTTTGACTTCCAATAGTTTTTAGAAAGCTATCTATGATCATTATACAATGCTATAGGTTTTGTTTTCTAATTTAATTATTTTTTTCATATTTTTATGCCATGAAGTTAGATGTTTCTCTATAACACCTTTTTTCATAACTTTCATGTATGAAATCAATTTTTGATTTCGAATAGGTGATGGAGAGAATTTTTAGTGTAGTGTATAGTGGTGTTGATAGTTTTTCACTAGGATGATCAGAGAGATTTTAGCACTTGTTTGATGATTTGGAGGAGCTTGAGATTTGAGGTGTGATTGTATGAGCATCCAAACAAGTCAGGAGGTGGAAAATTGAGGGAGTGCATATTTTCATGAGATATACATGATGGTATATTTTATTATCATATTTGGTGATTCTTTATATAGGTTTGTAGGTATTTTAAAAGTTTGGAATTTGATAATGATAGATACACATGTTGTCTTCTCTTTTGAGTACATGAATTGACACACATGGATACCTGGAGTCTTAGTTTAGTGAGAGTTGAGTGCAAGTACAATGTTGGTGATAATTATGGTGGCATGGGTATGTAAGAACATTTGTGCATTTTCATAACATGATTATGTATGTGATTATTTGGTGGTGGTGTGATTCAATTTCTTAGGAGGTTGCTCTTATCTCCTAGATGCCTCATTAGTTCCTTGATATGGTATTTGATTGTGTGTTTGTTTGGAAAATCAAATCTATAGGTTATCTGGTATTTGAACCTTGAGATCTACAAGTTATCTTCTCGTTTATCTTGGTTTTCAAATTACTAATGTGATGATGAGTTTGCATGTTTCATTGGTTTTAAATCTACGAGTTATACATTTGTGTGGGCTAACCACCCATTTGGTTGTAATGGGATGAGATGGATGTGGAATATCTATATCTATGAGGTTGTTTCGTGATTGTTGTAGAATTTTTTAGTTGGCATTATTTGTGGTTATTTGTACATTGGTATGTTGCATAGATATGAGAGGATGGATGATGGCTAGAGAGTCTAGATAGTCAATTGTTGGGACTTGTAGCATGTTGATTATTATGATGTCATTATAGTTTAGTTACACATTTTAGTGCGATCTTCTAATAGTGATTATTTGGTAGTGTGGGATTGATTCTTGAAGTTTTGATGGAAGTTGTATCTTGTTGGCTTGGATATTTTGGTTTTACTTTACACTTTGAAAGATTTTATTGTTGAGTTATTTGATTACATTGGATCCATGGATGATCTTCATTTAGGATATGGTTATCATGATGCCTAGAGAGCTTGGTTACATGGTTTAGTGGGAGCTTTGGTAATGATGTGGATTCATCATTTGATGATGGGTGATTTTTTGCAGTGGTTGTTAGTATCTTGAAAAAGCTCTTTGATCATGTTTCTATGGTCAAATTTATTTGACATGTTTAGTTTCATCGACAAGAGATGTGTATCTTCATGTGATTAGAGATGTTGACATCTTGGTTAGCTATAGAGGATTCTTGAGTCTTTGGTGAGATATCATATTTCTAACTTGTTGACTTTGACATGTGATCCTTTCTTATAGGATGTTTGGTATTGTGTCTTGGTTTACTCTTATTTGTCCACATTAGAGTTTTGACATGATATAGGTGCTCTTGGGAGCATGATATGTTCATTGGAGCATATGATCTCCTAGGAGGATATGTTAGATCATGTTTTTAGGACTGAGTTCCTAATTCCATGGTTAGAGCTTCGACAATGGTCTTGTTGGCTCTCTTGGTATTGATTTTGTTAGTTATTTTCTTGGGACCTTCATGACAGTGTTGTGTTTCATTTGGAGATTAACATGGATTGATCAGTTTTAGGTGCTTCTGAATACTTTGAGACATAGGTGAGGTTGGATTTCTTTTATTATTAGAGACATTTATTGAGATGGTTATTGTTTGATGAGATTTTAGCAAGAAATTCAAGTAGCCTTCACCTAGATATGGATGTGATTTCATGACAGACCTATAGAGGATATTTTGGCACATTTATCCCCTTGTGCATATGAGTTTATCTATGATGTCATTCATTGATGAGGACTTTAGAAGATGTCATTGTAGTCATTTCTTAAAATTTAGGAATGGATTGTGAGTTTAATCTTCATTTTTTATCTTCAATATTGAACAATTGGATATTGTACAGGAGATCTTACTTGATATATTTTATCATTCAAATGTGTGTGTAGAAGGACATGCCCCATGCTTTGGATTGCAAGTTCTCTCTTTGGTCTTGTTCTTCTTCTTGGATGTTTGTATTCACATGAAAATCATGGATTTGAGGTTTATGTGGAGCTATGGTGATCACTATGTTTGTGGTCATGTGTTTTTCATTGTTCTTTGGTAAAAACATGTAGGTTCCTTTATTGGTTTCTTTTGTTGAGTGTGGAGAACTTGGGAGAGCTATGGAGATTAGTGGTGAGATGTGTTGCAGTATTTTTATTTATATATTAAATTGTATATCTTTGTGGATGTTCCTTGGTACTACATGATATTGGTGTATGTTATTGATGTTCCTTGTAAAAAGTATAATGTTTTCATTAGAATAATATTGGCCTCTACTCTATGAATATTTTGATACCATCATCTTATTTAACATAGTTGAGCATTCAAAGGTATGTGTAGAAGGACATACCACATGCTTTGGATTGTAAGTTCTCTCGTTGGTCTTGTTCTTCTTCTTGGATGTTTGTATTCACATGACATTAGATTTGAAATTTATGTGGATCTATGGTGATCACTATATTTGTGGCCATATGATTTTCATTGTTATTTGGTGACAACATGGAGGTTATTTGATCTCTTTCTTTACTTGAGTGTGGATAAATTGGGAGAGTTGTGGAGATTAGTGGTGAGAGATGTGTTACAATATTTTTATTTGCAAATTTTCCATATCCTTGTGGAAGCTCCTTGGTAGTACATGATATTGATTACACCTTTTATATGATTCTATTGGTAGACTTGGTATGC
Organism: Sequoia sempervirens; assembly: GCA_007258455.2. Taxonomy (NCBI): domain Eukaryota; kingdom Viridiplantae; phylum Streptophyta; class Pinopsida; order Cupressales; family Cupressaceae; genus Sequoia; species Sequoia sempervirens. Next base: position 398,689,577 of record VDFB02047230.1, read on the forward strand.
CTTGATCATTTTCATATTTACATTACCCATGTAGTGGGAGTTCCTTGATATTATTTTCTTCATTGACATGTTTGAAAAATGGATATTGTGTGTTATATCCAATTTTACACCACCCTTTAGACTATGTTTGCTTCTTTGGGATTAGTGCTAAAAAAGTGTTGTTTATGTCCTTCAACATTAACTTTTTTCTCCTTGATTCTTCAACTCCCTTTGTAAGGTTATCCAAGCAACAATATCCCAAAATGTTTGAAAAAATCTTGTAGGGAATCCATCTGGGCCTAGGGCCTTATCCTTACCTAGATTAAATGTCACTCTTCTCACCTCTTACTTCTCTATTACCCTGTAGAGCATCTTATTTTGTGTTTTGGTAACTAGTTTGGGAATGCATTCTAGAAATTCATCTCTTGTTGTTTCCTCTCCATTTTGGTTTTTATTTAGTAATGGCTCAAAATATTTTATTACTTCTTCTCCAATTTCCTCATCTATTTTTAGCATCCTTCCATTTGATCTTGAGATTTATGTGATTCAATTATGGCTTCTATCATCTTTAGTAGTATTATGGAAGAATTTAGTATTCATGTCCCCTTCCTTCAACCATGTCTCTTTGGATTTCTCCTTCCAAAAGATCTCTTCCCTTTCCAAAATCTTATTATATTGAATTAGAAATTATTTCTCTTTGTCAAAATATTTTGAATTCATTCCATCCTTCATTACCTTTTCATTCACTTCACTTAGTAGGTCTTCTACATGTTCTTTTTCTGAAAAGATATTTTTGAAGAAAGTTTTGTTCCATTCCCTTAGTTTTTCTTTAAGGAATACCAATTTCCTTGATAGTTGATGCATATGTGTGCCTCTGTGATCTAGCTTCTCACTCCACCATGTTTTATTTTTTTCAAATAAACCTTTATCACTAAGCCACATGCTCTCAAATTTGAAAGGACACCTTGGTGGTGTTTTTTCTGGTGTGAAGCCCAATTCTAATAGTAGATGGTTTGATATTGTTAGAATTTTCGATTCCACCATTGCCTCTATCTTGTCACAATCCCCAATTAGGAAGAACCTATCTAGTCTCTCTGATATCCCCATGAATCCTCTTCTTCTATTGGTCCATTTGAATACACTACTTTTCAGGGTTATGTCTTGCAAATTGTTGTCATCTACAAATTTCATGAAATCCATTTGTACTTGGGTTGTGCTATTTAGGCCTCCCCTCTTTCCTTGTTTGACAAAGTGGCATTGAAGTCTCCCCCTATTATAATTCTCTACCCTTGTAGAGTGAATATGACGTTTTTCAATCTTTCCCAAAAATCTAGGGGCTTTTTTTCCATTATTTTTGTCAGCCCATACACATTAATCACAAATATTTCCCTCTGCAACTAGCTGTAAGAGAGGGGAACCAACCACTTTCAAGGCCCTAGGTCATGGAGAGCCAAGAGAGGAAGGCTGCCCTAACTTACTTCAGCTTAAAGGAGTATTTAGAGATGAAGGATGAGAATGATGAGGACTATAAGATCCTTCAACCACTCTGCAAACCCGAGATTCAAGATGGGGATAGGCAAGCCAGTTTTCAGGTCCCACACTGTACCTTAGGAAGATCTATATCTAAGGATGAAAAAGTGATTCTGGGATGACAACGCAACATGCTGGTGTATCTCAGGTGTACTGGCGTTTGTATGACCAAAGAACTGAAAGTACAATGAGAACTACCAAAAAATGAGCTGACAACCTAGCTAATCACTTCCAAAGGGCCAAAACAAAGCTATGAAGTAGGAAAGATATGAATGAATATGATAAAGTAAATATACAAGAGTTAGGATGGCAAGAATGATCTCACAAAGGTATTCGTTCGCCAGCTAGCTCCAAATGCACGTCCACCTGCACACAAGAAAGAGGGAAATTTGTAGGGGCTGTATAGGGGCCTGCCTTAGTTAGACCCTCGTTTTGGTTTTTCCACCTCCACAGATAGCCAAGACAATGACAATGGAGAAAAAGTATAATAAAGGAGAATGAAAGAAAAGAACAAAATAACACTACAATATAGTATTATTCTACTCAACCAAATTGTAGAGGAGAGGAGTAGAAAACTTACCACCTCCACCAAGAGCTCACAAGATAATGGAGGAGAAAATGAGAAGACTCAAGCCCCTGCTGCAATGGTGTTTGTTCCACACTTTCTCTATGGAGTTGACGGAGTGTTGTTGCTGCTATGGAGTTCCAAAGTGCTACTAAAAGTGTTTGAGAATGCAAGAGAATGCTAGGGCTTGTTAAGAAGATGGATTGAATGCTTAGAGGATGTGTAGAATGATGAGCCTAGTTTTTGGTCCAATTTTGGGTGGAATCTATAGTTTATGTAATGTCAGCTATAATGAACTTTGATGCTAAATGTTGATATTTTCATAATGTTTCCCTCAAACCATAGACATTGGGCTTAATCCTATCTCTGCAAGTTTTAATGACATTGGAATATTATGTGGATTATCTATATTGATTTTGCATGTGGTTAATGAATGTTCCTTAAGGTGGTTATAGATATGCAGTTATTGTGCGTACTGACATTGCCATGTAGATTTAATTCAAGGAATGCTAAGTTGAGGAAGGTGTCACCAGTTGGGCATGCACCATAATGACCAGCAAAGGAATCGCTCCAGGTCAAAGGGGTTCGACAAAAAAAATTCCTCATGCAACCGAACGTAACTACCTTGTAGTGGAATTTATTGATCGAGTAGACGTGGGCATTACTGTTGTGCTAAATCTACATTTGGACCTACATGTCTGACCAGATTCCATGCATGTGTAACCACTGCCACTCCACTTTCTTTGTTTTCCCTAAATGGCATCCTCCCAGTCGTGGAGTTGGCTACCTTGTTTATTTGATAGTATAAATAAGGATCTGATTCTCCTTCTTTAAAGGTTGCACAATTTGATATTGTCCTTGCACTCTCAAGTTTTCAGTAATACAGATACATTACTCTTTTGTACTTATGATTTACAGTGAATAAAATAAAGTTTTGAGTCTGAGCATCTGATTCCTTATTAGTTTTAGAGGATACTTATCCAAGGGGACCCACTTTGTGAGTAATCCATCCTCTTAGTTTAGTATTATTTTAGTATTACTTGTTTAGTAATTAGTTAGAAATCTGGCACTGACTATTCCAACAACCACTAGAATTCCATTATGTGACTATTCCTACAACCAAAGCAGATAGAGTAGTGCCCTGTTTGTTGCTCAGATTTTCATTCCTATTCTACATTTTAGTTTGATGTAATTGTTGATTGATTATTGAAATTTATGGTATTCCCTTCTATGCAATTTAATTCAACAGTGTGTGTTCCTTAGTTGTAGAATGAAAATGGCTACTTTGGGTTCCTAGCGCATATACTGTGCTAACCCATTTCAAGTTCACATCCCTTGGTTGACAAGTTAAATGCACCTTCATGATGATTCAAATAGCTATTCAGGTTAGATGTCTAGTCTCTAAATCATAGTTGTGAGGGTTTAGTTATTAAATCATTGTAGGAGGCCAACATTTTTGGTGTCATTGTCGGGGATGGTGTCAAACTAGGAAGTCTTTTGGAGTCATTAGTAGTTTTTCTTGTTGTAGTGTTTCTGGAAGTTGTTCTTAGTATACTCCTCCTTTAGGAAGTAATGACCCCCCTTATTCTTTACCAACTCTTTGTGTGAGCTGGTTGATAGTGAGTGATACTGCATGCATAAAAGAAGGAGAAGGGATGCTTATGGGAGATTCCTTCCTAACAATCATAATCCATTCTAGCTAATTGAATATTAGAACCTACCAAGATAAGAAGTAGAAGATCCACACCCCTTTGTTGATGCATTTCCTGATCTGACTAGCTCTAAAGCCTCCCCTAAAGACCAAAATCATCTTGAGAACCTCTTTGCTTTGGAACTACATCAAGCAGGCATGGTTGATGCAAATAGGAACAGACCTAACCAACTAGTTTTTCCTTTCCCCATTGCCCATTAGAATGGAGTTGACAACATCAATAAAATCCCTACTTCAACACTCCCCAAATTTTATGGACTTGTCACAGAAATCCTGATACCTTTTTATTTAAGTTTGACATACTCTGCAGGAGTTATGATTATACTACTGATGCCCATAGGCTTAAGCTATTCCCTACCACTCTAAAAGAGGTTGTATTAAGATGGTTCATGATCCTCAGAAAAGATACTATGGAAACTTGGGAAGACATGAACACAAAATTCCTTGAGAAATACAAGGAATATTGCAAGGGTAGTGACATGAGAGGAGGTGACATTTTAAGGATGCAACAAAAGGAAAATGAGAGTCTGGAAGATTATATTGCAAGGTTTCTATTTTTCCTACAAAAATCTCCACACCATACACTTAATAAAGACTCACAAAAAAAATTTCTCCTAAGAGGAATCAATGATAGTTGCACTAATGCCTTGGACCTCATGGGAGGAGGAGATATCTCCCAAGTTCCTTGGCAAGATATCAATAAAATATGCCATAACTACTCTAGGGAATCTTCAAAGAAAGGGAGAGCTTACCAATCTTCCATGGGTAAGTCAAGTACCAGTGGAGTTTCAAGAATGGAAATTACTCATTTGTTGGTAGACTTCAAGAAAGACATTATAAATAATCTAGCTACTTAGCTAGATACACTTCAGGCCAAAAAGAAGCAAGAGGAGGTAGAGGCAATGTTGACAGAGTATTGCCCACACTACAGACAAAAGAAGAGGGACTGCAAATGCAAGATGGTAGCTAACCTTGAAAGCAAGCATATTTCACCTGAGTTAAAACCAATACAGATTGAAGAAGACTAAGTCTACTATGTTGCACAAACAAAGCATTGGGCTCCAAGACAAGGTATGCCACCAGATCCACTATCTTATGTTGGGCCATATTTTAATTCCTATTCATTTGGTAACCAATGGAAGCCTCCATATCCATCCAGTTATGGAGGATATCCACCACAACCTTGGAGTAACCCTCCAAATGTTTGGCCCAATCATCAAAACTCTCCACTCCAGTGGCAGCAACCTCAAGGGAATTGGTAGCAATTTCAAGGGCATTGGCAGCCACCTCCAGGAAATTGGTAGCAAACAAATCAATGGAGGGGAGGATAGCAATGGCCTACCCAGACAACCAGTTACATGCAACCACCTTCTTAGCCCCAACAACCTACTATAATGCCTCCACCTACTAATCCAAGCTCAAATGCACCTAAACCTACTCAGTTATCAACTCAGCCCACACCCAGTCCAAATAACAAACCACAACAATAGCTTGCATGCTCTTCTAATTCAAACTAATTCCCTACATATGTTGTGAGTGTAAGTGACATCCACTTGCATTCAGGGACTACTCTACCAGCCCCTTTCAAGCCCATTATCACTGAGCTTCGTGTGGAAGAGGTAGAGGAACCTCTAAATGATCTCATTCAACCAATTGTACCTAAAAATCTTGAACTAGTCCAAGTTAAGCAGACTGAACAAGAACCACCATTTCCTCAGAGATTGGAAGTTGCCAAGAAGAAGGAAGAAAAAGAGGATACAAATTTTGATATCTTGGATCAATTGAAGCATATATGTGTCAAAATCCCTCTATTCCAGGCCATAAAGGATGTTTCAATCTATGGCAAGGAAATCAAGGAAGCATGCCTCAAGAAGCCAGGTAGGAAAAAGAAGGACCCAACTAAAATTCATGTGGGGGGATAGCTAGCTAACATCATGCTTGGAAAAGTGACTATCCCTAAGTATAATGACCCTAGTAATCCTATGGCAGCAGTTGTTATAAATGGGATACAAATTAAGAATGCTCTGATTGATTTAGGGGAAACAATAAATGTAATGACCAAGGACATCCTGCAACAACTAAACATTGCAAACATGAGATCAACTCCTATTGTCTTGCAGCTTGCTGATAGCTTTACTGTTAAGCTTGATGGTGTAGTGGAGGATCTTGTGGTAGTTTTAGACTCCTGGGAGTACCCAACAAACTTTATAATGCCTTCTCCTAGAGCTACACTAGGCGGGTATCCAATTATTCTTGGAAGGCCTTGGTTAGCAACTACAAATTCATATATTAGATGTTGGTCATGTGACATGACCATTTTAGATGGAAAGAGCATGAAAAATTTTGTTCTTTATCCTCTTGCTTAGCCATCTCATGATGAAGATAATCCTGTATGGCCACATGTTGGTGAAGAGGCTGAGGAAGTTAATTATGTGGCACAACTTATGATGCTAGGCAGAAGCTCCTTCATGCAGCTCCAAGATGAGGATGAAGTATTGGCTAACATTATTCAGAACCATTGTGAAGTGGAGGAAGCATCATCTTCTCATTTTGCTACTCCAATCAAGACACTTATGCTTGCTCTTCCTATAGCCATTGTTCTTGCAGACAGACTTCCTATAGCAACAGGTATGTCCCATACCTTGTTTCCATATGAACTAAAGGTACCATGTGTTAATGAAGGATCCATGATAGAGTTAACTACACAATTATAGGTGTCAGAAGGAAAATATCTGAATGTTAACGGCAAACTAAGTGAAAAACAACGATTGTTGTTGGCAAACTTATTAAGAACCCATCAACATGCATTTGCATGGAATTATCATGATATGAAGGGACTGGACCCTAAACTTTTCACACAAAGAATTTACATCAAAGATGATTCCACCCCAGTAAGATAGCCACAGAGAAGAATTAACCCTGCACTAAGAAAAATTGTAAAAGGGGAACTACAAAAATTACTAGATGTGGGATTTATCTACCCCACTTCAGATAGTCAATGGGTGTCTCCATTAGTGATTATGCCTAAGAAAGGAGGGAAATATCAAGTTTGTGTTAATTACAGGGAACTTAATGCTACCACCAAGAAGGACCACTTTTCCTTACCCTTCATTGATCAAGTTATGGACACACTTGCAGGAAAGTGCTACTTTTCTTTTCTAGATGGACTCAATGGCTACAACCAGATCCAAATTGCACTAGAGGACCAAGAGAAGACCAAATTTACCTATCCATGGGGGACCTATGCCTATTCAATACTCCCATTTGGCTTATGCAAAGCACCTACAACTTTTTAGAGGGCAGTCATTAACATATTCTCAGACATTTCTCATGATTGCATGGAAATTTATATGGATGAATTTACCACTTATGGTGCTGATTTTAATCAAGCATTGGAAAATCTCAAGAGAGTCCTATAGAGATGTGAAGACCAAATTTTTTCCTTAAATAGTGAAAAGTGCTTCCTGATGATGCAAGAAGGTGTAGTTTTTGGCCACTACATCTCCCACAAGGGAATTCAAGTAGATCCTACAAATATTAAGGTAATCAAAAATCTACCCACACCTGCAAACCAGAAGGATGTTAGGAGTTTCTTAGGTCATGCAGGATATTATAGGCATTTCTTCAAGGATTTCAGTAAGCTAGCAGCACCATTATATACTCTTCTTACTAAAGATGTTGAATTCCAGTGGACTAAAGCTTGTGATAAGGCATTTTTTGACTTGAAGACAGTTTTGACTCATGCTCCTATACTCAAAGGGCCTAATTGGGAACTTTCTTTCCACATCCATACTGATGCATCAAATTATGCCATAGGAGCAGTTTTAGGATAGACAAAAGGAGCTGTTGAAAATTCCATTTACTTTGTCAGGAAAAATTTACAAGGAGTTGAATTCAACTATACAGTGACAGAGAAAGAAATTTTGGTAGTAATCTATGCACTGAACAAATTCAGACATTATATAACAAGCTACCAAATATTTGTGCACACTAATCATGCAACTATTAGATATCTCATGAATAAACCTTTGATCATAGGTAAGTTGGCAAGATGGCTATTGTTGATGTAGGAGTTGATATAACCATTATGGATAAGCCAGGGAAGGCCAATGTTGTTGCAAATTTTCTTTCAAGGCTGACTACATTAGAAGACAATCAACCCATAGATAACTCTTTTCTTGATGAACATCTATTCTCTCTCAGTATACAAACACCCTGGTATGCTGACATAGCCAATTATTTGGTCACAAGTAGAGTTCCTTCTCACTTCTCTCCAAAAGAGAAAAGGGCACTCATTGAAAAATATTTTTCTTTCTCTTAGATTGTTGGATGTTTGTATTATACTGGACTAGAGTACGTCATAAGGAGATGTGTGAGAGAAGATGAGACATATGAAAAAATTTATGCATTTCAAAATGAACCATGTGGAGGACACTTTGCAACCAAGAGAACAACAATGAAGATTTTGAACACAGGATATTACTGGCCAACATCCACAAGGATGTAGGAAGGTATACCAAAAAATGTGATAGATGTCAAAGAATGGGTAGACCAACTAGATCTAATGAGATGCCACATTTCCCTCAGGTAGTAATCACTCCCTTTGACAAGTGGGGATTGGATTTTGTGGCACCCATTGACCCTCCATCAAATGGTAAGTCTTATATATTGGTGTGCACAAATTATGTGACAAAGTGGGTAGAATTTAAGGCCATGAAGCATGCAAGAGATAACAAGGTTGCAGAATTTATTTATGAGGATATTTTCACAAGATATGGAGTCTCAAGAGAAATAGTGACTGATCAAGGAGCTCAATTTGCATCAACCCTTGTTGTAGCACTAGTTAATGAGTACAACATAAGGCACAAGAAGTTTACTCTTTATCACCCCCAGGCTAATGGCCAAGTTGAGGTGACCAATAGAGAAATTGAAGTCATTCTGACTAAAACGATAGCTATTCATAGCAAGGATTGGGAAAATAGATTACCAGAAGTTGTTTGGGCCTATATGACAACCTGGAAAACAACTACATGCCTCACTCCATTTGAGTTGTTGTATGAAAAGACAGCTATGATGCCCATTGAATTTGAATATAAGACTCTTCGGACTGTAGTAGATTTGGGGATGCATATTTCTGAGGCACAAAGAGAAAGAATCATGCAGCTAAATGCTTTGGATGAGATAAGGAGATCAGCCCTGCATCATATAGAGGTAGTGCAAAATCATAGAATCAGGTGGCATGACAAATTTATCAAGGATAAGAAATTCCAACCAGGAGATTGGGCCCTGCTCTATGACTCAAGATATCAGGGCAATGTAGGGTAATTACAAACAAGGTGGTTAGGACCATATGAAGTTGCTAAGGTCTTTCCTAATGGATTTGTTCAACTTACTACCATTGACCCTATCAGATTCAAATTACTTGTCAATGGTCATCACCCCAGATTATATCACAAGCCAGCTTCCAAAGAAGAGTTCATGTAGCAATTCACCCAACATTCAACACCCAAGGTTCCTATAGCTAAAGGAAGTGGACGTAGTGTCCCTCCTTCTGGCTAATTAAGGTGTGTACTTTTCATACTAAAGACTTTCTCTTTTTTGGAAGTCTAGTTCTTCACCCATCTGCCCATTCACCCATCCATCACCACCTTTCTCTCTCTTCCATCACTTCATTCCACCTCACCTCATTCCACTTCATTTTCATTAATTTCTCAATTTATTCCCTAAAAAGGTGAACGGTACTTTATCCATGATCTTTGCAACAAATCCTCCACACATTCAGGTATGTGCGCATTAATTGCTATCTTTTAACCATCTTTTAAGTGCATTCATTTAATCACTGTATGTTAGTATATACATTCACACAACATGTCATTACTCCCTATCAAATCACCACTCCCATCTCGCATGTGTGGATACATATCCAAATTTAGGTTTGGGGGGGGAAGAAAAAGATGCAAATATATTTCCCATGTGTCAATTTATGATAGGCTACGTTATAAAATTTAAAATGAACCAATTTGAAATCTAAGTGAGAGGACAGCTCGCATGTGTGAAGTGACACTAACTGCAGTTTCCATTTCTTCCCATCATAATTCTCCTTTCACTCATTTTCTTGTCATTATTGACTTTGTCGTAATCTTGAGTTGCAAGCAAAAAGGTAAAACAAAAGAAAGGGAAAATTCAGTCAATATTGGCATTGGAAATTTAGCAGGTATTGCAGGAAGGTGTTTGGTTTTTCAGACAAGAATTGTAGGAAGGAAATTTTGCATAGTGATAATTGATCGCAGACAATGGGAGGAGGGCTAATTCGAAATGAGCCCTCAGTTCATGATGTTTTATTGCATAATGCACAATGCCTAGTCAAATTTAGAAACTATGGATGGTTAGATTACTCCCTGAAGCTGGATGGATTTGATGAAAGCATTTCCCTTGAATTCTCCTAGACATTTTCTAAAGGAAAAGCCAAAGTAAAAGGGTTGGAGGTTGTGGCAACTGAGGAAAGAATTGCAGAGGTTACAGGGTTACCTATTGATGGCGAACATTATCTTGCCTCCAGAGACACCAAGTTAGCTAGGGCCAAGTTTACAGTACATGGTGACCCTCAAATCAACGTGGATAAATAGGGTGCAAAAAGAACCTCTCTGCCCAAACCATGGAAGCAGGCAGCAGTCTACATTATAAGGTATCTCACCTGTGAAGGTTGTCTGTCGAACCTGCATTCAATACATTTCAAACTATTGAGTCACATGAGGCATGGAAGGAGGATGGATGTGTCTAACATGCTATACAATTTTCTCTCAATTGTGGCAACTAAGACCCAGAAAGGTAGGGACAATTTTGTTTCCCACCATTGTCTAATTAAATTTCTAGTTGAAAAGTCTCTGCATGATGTGTCTAGAATGACCTGGGAAGAATTTATAAATGTTGATCAAATTAGACCTGAGCACTTGCAACCTAGGGTTTTGCATCAACCTCATAGGTCTAGCAGGAGATTGAGCATGGCTAAAGCCACTCTTGGTGCTTCAACCTCTAGCACAGGCCCTAGTGTAAACCCTCCTACAACAGAAGAAACCATAGAAATTAGTTCTTCTAAAACATAGCACTCAGAAAAAGAAAGCTCGTCCTCAAATTTTGATGATGACATTCCACTTGGCACCCTAATGAAAAATAGGGCACATAAGAGAGAAGTAGAAATGAGAAAAAGAAATGCCAAAAGGAAATCGGCAGAAAGAAAGGTGCCAAGTTCTAAGAAGAGGAAGGATGACACTATTCATCCTGCAGCCAAAGAAAAATGTGAGAGACCTCATAGGAAATCAAGACTGGTTGGGCCATTGATTAGTATGCCTCCACAGCAAATCCCTAAGCCTAGCGAGACGTCACATGAAGACCCTAAAGCTCCAATGGGTCAGGAGAATGTTGAAGAAGAAGACATATTTGGGAGAGCAACAAATATAACACTAGTCGATCTTGCTAACATTGTAGAAGAGTTTGAGGAAAATCGAGATTTCCTACAACATGAGCAAGAGGTTCTATAGCAATAGCCAAAACTAGAGCAAGAGTTCCTGCAGCCATTGCAAAAACAAGAACAAGAGCCCGTGCAGCAAGAAATGGGAGAAGAAATAGTACCCTCGTAGCCAAAAACAACTAAACAGCCTGAGTCCATGCAGATAGTGCTATATGAGGAGCCACCATTGACAAAAAGACTAGTAGGAATTCATAATCCTCCTGATTTTACAATATATATGGTAATTTTGAATTTATGGAAAGAAATACAAAAGAGGGAGGAAGAATGGAAAAAAGAAAAATAGAAATTAAAGAAGGAAATTCAAAAGAGGGATGAGGAGATTGAAGATAAGGATGCAAAAATTGCCACCCTGAAGCAGAGGGTGGATGATATGGCAACCTTGATACCATAGATTTTGGAATGTAGGACCCCTCCAAGGGTCTGTGCTCTACACTTGAAAGAGAAATATCTTTCTTTTAAGCTGTCAAGAATTTCCTTAGGTTTGAATCCTTCTATTGACACCCCTGTTGAATTTTTCAATGCTTATAGGATTGCCTCACCTGAAATGAAGAATTTTTTGTGTGAGTTTTATTTGCATAATTATGTTGTAACTCAAGACCATGATTGGAATCTATTGTTGTATGTTGGGGATGTCCAATTAAGGGAATTTATGTCTTGGGTGCAAAATGAGATTAGTTGGGGACAACAACATGGGGCTTATAAGCAATTGGAGTCTAACATCCCTCTACCCATTAGGGTTGAATCAAGCAACCCAAAGGATGTTTACAAAGAATGGATTAGAATGCTTCTCAGACCTAGTTATGGCAACAAAATTATGCCTTAGATTGAGGTAGTTTACAATGAGTATGAGGTAAAGGCAGCTGCAAAGGAGGAAACTATGAGAAGATTCCTATCACAAAGATGGAATAGCCTAACTGATGAGCTAAAACAGGTTGAACCCCATTCCATCCACAATTATGTTACAACACTAAAAAGGATTGATAGGTATATTCAGATTGGGAGAATGAAGGGGTGATTTTGGCTTCCCCTAACTTTCTAGCCACCCATTCTCATGTGGCCCATGGAAAACTTCAGATTCTACCAGTATGACATTGTTGTAGAGAGACAAAGATGGAGAAGATTGGATAGATTGAGAGGATTCTATTGGAACATCGATTCATGCTCAGTAGCCACTAACGTTGGACAACTATCAGTTGCAAATTTTAGAGCTTTGACCAAAGAAGAACAACCCTTCCCTTGCTGGAGGACCAACAAAACGTTAGGTTGGGGGGAGTGATGAGCCTAGTTTTTGGTCCAATTTTGGGTAGAATATATAGTTTATTTAATGGTAGTTGTCATGAACTTTGATGCTAAATGTTGATATTTTCATAATGTTTCCCTCAAACCATAGACATTGGGCTTAATCCTATCTCTACAAGTTTCAATGACATTGGCATATTATGTGGATTATCTATATTGATTTTGCATGTGGTTAATGAATGTTCCTTAATGTGGTTATAGATATGCAGTTATTGTGCATACTGACATTACCATGCAGATTTAATTTGAGGATGCTAAGTTTAGGAAGGTGCCACCAGCTGGGCATACACCATAACGACCAACAAAGGAATCGCTCAAGGTCAAAGGGGGTTTAAGATTAAAGATTCCTCATGCAACCAAATGTAACTTCCTTGTAGTGGAATTTAATGATTGAGCAGACACAGGCATTACTGTTGTGCTAAATCTGCATTTGGACCTACATGTCTAACCAGATTCCATGCATGCATAACCTCCACCACTCCACTTTCTTTTTTTTCCCTAAATGGTGTCCTCCCAATCGTGGAGTTGACCGCCTTGTTTAGTTGATAGTATAAATAAGGACATGATGCTCCTTCTTTAGAGGTTGCACGATTTGATGTTGTACTTGCACTCTCAAGTTTTCAATAATACAGATACATTACTCTTTTGTACTTATGATTTACAGTGAATAAAATAAAGTTCTGAGTTTGAGCATCTGAGTCTTTATTAGTTTTAGAGGATACTTATCCAAGAGGGCCCACTTGGTGAGTAATATTTCCTGTTAGTTTAGTATTACTTGTTGTTTAGTAATTAGTTAGAAATATGGCACCAACTGTTCCTACAGCCACTAGAATTCCATTCTATGACTGTTCCTATAACCAAAGAAGACAAACTAGTGCCTTGTTTATTGCTCAAATTTTCATTCCTGTTATGCATTTTAGTTTAATGTAATTGTTGATTAATGATTCACATTTATGGTATTCCCTTCTAAGCAATTTACTTTCAGCATTGTGTGTTCCTTAGCTATAGAATGAAAATGGCTTCTTTGGGTTCTTAGTGCACATATTGTGCTAACCCATTTCAAGTTCACATCCCTAGATTGAAAAGTTAAATGCACCTTCATGATAATTGAAATAGCTATTCAAGTTAGATGTCCAATCTCTGAATCATAGCTATGAGGGCTTAGTTATTAAATCATTGTAGGAGGCCAACATAGAAGATAAAATGCATGGAGTGAATTTTAAGGAGAGAATGAGGAAAATGACCATATTCAGGTCGGTTATTCGAAGAGGGTGTTACAAATCAACCCCAAATGGGGAGTGTAACGCCTTTGCAGGCTCTAGACGCAGGAATCTGCCAAGGACGTAAGCACGCTATGTAGACATCTACGCATCGCGTGAGCTTCCCCAACATTTATTCCTCTACCAACACACAAAACGGATGGTAGGTGGAACGAAGGCAGCAGATTTATGTGGAATTTAGCCTTCGAATTTAGTTTTCTAAAGTGAGGAAGGGTAAAAGGGGAATTTACATAAGGGGTGCAAATTCACTCTTATACATTTTTCCCCCACTTTAGTGAGCACAAATACTGATGAGTGCTTGATAAAGTAGATCAAAGAATTAGTAAGGTTAGAAATGTATACCTGAACCATTGAGGAAGAAGACCGTGATTTGGTGAACTTGAGAGTGCAAGACAAGCAAAGGGCTTCATAGCCCCACATAACTATGAAGTTGAAGAATGGAAGCATCTTACAGGCCCGTAGACCTGCAAGGAGGCAATCCCCAAGATCTCTCACATGAAGGAAGCTCTGAGAAGAAAGTGCCACACAAGCCCAAAAACCTATAAGGAAGGTGTCCTCCAAGATCTCTCACATGAAGGATACCTCAAAAAGTTCCTTACAGACCCACAAACCTACAAGGAGGCATCCCCCAAAATATCTCACATGGAAAAATCCAAAAAAGTGCCCTACAGACCGACAGACCTACAAGGAAGGTGTCCTTTAAGATCTCTCACATGAAGGAAACCCAAGAAAGCACCCTACAAACCCACAGACCTGTAGGGAAGGTACCCCCAAGATCTCTCACATGGAGGAAACCCAAAGAAAGCACCCTACAAACCCGCAAACCTGTAGGGGAGCCACCCCCAAGATCTCTCACATGGAAGAAGCTCAAAAGAAGCATTCTACATGCCTGCAAACCTGAAGGAAGGGATCCCCCAAGATATTTCACATGGAGGAAACCCAAAGAAAGTGGACTCTGCAGAGTTAGAAAGCGGCTTCATAGGCGCACCCCTGAAGCGACATGTTTACCCACAGATAGAAAATGTCAGAAAGCGGCCACACAGGCAAGTAAACGGACAATCATGAAGACTATCAACAAGTTGGAAACTTTCAAAGGGGTCCCTTGGGAACCCAGAGTGAAGAAGGGGTCCACTTAAGGGATGCACTATTTGAAAGCACAAAAGAGATGTTTCTTTCTCGAATCGATTCTTCATCAAGGAATCCTTTTGAAAGATGTTCACTTCATTAAGGAATTTGAAAGGAAGAATAAATGTCCCCACGCGAGGGGAAGGTCAAAGCAATTCCCACCTTCGAGGAAGGTTCTCAAGCTCTTTCTTTATGAACCCATGATGAAGGAAACACATTCCATTAGGGTTTCAAGTTGAGAATGTGATTCTTGAAAAGAAGTTTGTGAAGTTTCTTGAGAAAAGATTCATTGGAAATGAATGCATTTTCTAAGAATCAAAATGTTGTAGAAGTGGAGTTCTCACACATGAGAGGGAAAATTCAAGCAAATAAGAGAGAAAGATAAAGGAAATGCTTAAGAGAAAAGAAAATAAACACATGGCACAGGGGTAGCCTGATATTTCAAGGTCAAAATTGCTCATAAATATATAAGTATAGTAATAGTATATAAAATGAACTATCATCAACCCCATACTATATCAGACCATGTGAAGAATGCATGAGAAGACAGTAAAAATAAAAAATTGGTTCAACCTAGAAGGGAAGCCTAAATGCCCCCAATGCTTTGCATTGTCCCCAATTTATTGAAAATCAAGTCATAAACATGGAAGAATGATGATACAAATAGAAGAAGGTTTATGACACAAAAACCACGCCTATATCTAAGCACCAACAGGGGTGACAAGGGTCATCTAGGAACACATAGCATGATTACAGGGGAACACATCACAACACACACACACAACTGATCTAAAGATAAAGAAAAGGCCTCCCCCTAACACTAATTGACAAAGAGGTAATCCACTTCCCACTCTATATCATTATAGGTGGAAGGAGGACAAGCCTGCAGTGGTGGAATGTTAAGAGGAGGAGTGTCCGACCCTCCCGCTACAAGGACTAAGGTAGAGGGCCCCACAAGGTCTTCTCCATCGAGCTCTTATGGAGCTAAGGTCAACGATTTCGTGAAGATTTTTGACAAGGCCAAAACCTCGTCCAAAGAGTTAAACATGCACTTAAAAGGAGTGCCATGTTTCACCTCAACAAACAAAGAAGGTTGTGCCCAAGATTCACCTCTAGGCTCATCGAGTGACTTGGGAGCGGTGATGAACTCAGGGGAAGATGGGACTGGTTCCGTCACTAGGAAAGAACAAGTCAACGCAGGACTACCTTTTAGAGAAGGTGGGCTCCTCTTACGTCCCCCGTTGCTAGAAGGACCATTCTCTACCTTCTGCTTTGTCGGAGGAGGAAAACTCCCCACAGACAAGGTAATAAGTGTGGAGGAAGAGGACGAGGATAGAACCACAGTAGATACAACCAATGTGTTAGTCATATCTACGGGCTTCAGGAAATGTAGGACATCTGAAAGGGACATAAAAAAGGATGGCTCCATTGAAGGAGCGATGAACACCTACACCTTTTTAGGGCCAGGCTCATTCATACTCATAGCAAAAGCTAGAAGCAATACATAACTAGACTGAATGGAAGCAGAGGGGAGGATAGAGGAGGACGCGATAGAAGGCCCTGATACAGGGGCGGTCATCTCCTCTTCCTTCCTCTGTAAGGTGGCCTGATCGGCCATGAGAGCCTTTCGTCGGTGCTTGTACTCACACACAAGGCAGTTTCTGTGACTCTTTCAACCAGAGGTCGGAGGCTACAAGGGAACATAAGGTTCCTGATCAACCATGGGAGTGTCTACTACAGTTGTTTCTGGTGGAGGAGCAGGTTGAGAAGCAGCAGGGGAGTTGACCCAAGTGCCTTGGAAGTGAGCCTCTTCCTGTTCACTACTTTGGGAGCAGGAGCGGTAGAAGGCCGTGGAGGTTGAGACAAGGAGGACTCTCCATCGGGGCCTTTCTTCCTGTTATACTGAATGATCCTAGGCTCTGTGGAAAAATGGGAAGCTCAAATGCAAGACACTTGGGCTTTCACCAAGCGGTCACCATAGGATTCTCTCGCAAATGCGGAACAAGATTTGATGGTGTCTCAATGGGGTGAGAGGAAGTGCTAGGCTAAATAGTGAAAGAGGAAGAAGTAGGATCTCAGGATCGCTTCTCTTCTTCCCTCCTACGTGCCTTGGTGGAATCACTGTCAGCTTTTAGGCAAGCCCTGTGTGAAACAACATAAAGCGATGGAGGGCGTCTCACTTTTGGCCTTAGGCACCCTTTCTTATAATTTTGATATGTTCAATGTAGGAGGTCTTTCCTAGGTGGGAGAGGACCAACGAGCATAGGCCAAGAGTAATCCAAGGAGTAGCTACCACGAGCAACCGGTGGTTTATAACCGGTGTCATGAATCACATGCACAAAACCCCCATGGATAAACTTTAAACATTTATGTACGATCGAGGGTACGACATTCATAGCTACTAACCAAGGGATACCCAACTTCACTATAAAGAGTTCAGACCTAGGAATTATGTCAAACAGAAGCTTCACAGATTTAGGTCCAACCAAAACTAACAGGACAATACTACCCAAAGGGGGCATAAAAAAAATTTCATGCATGTGGATGGTGCTCATAGGTGCATCGTACCCATCTTTATGCAAAAAGTTGATTAGCATGATCTCCTCAGTTATAATGTTTACTTGAGAAGTTAGATCAACGAGGCCACCTGCTACAATGTTTTCATTGATTCGCGCAGGGATGTAGAGAGGATATGGTTCCCTATTAAAACCAATCGACAGGTCCTGTGAAGTGAAGGTTATACCAGTACCACTACTCACAAGATATACAGAGGGGATAGGTTGATGTAGGAAAGAGGCCATTATGCACACCAAATGATACTTTCATAGAGTCCCTAAAGGTTAAAGGATAAGACAGTAACCCAATTAAGGTTTTGTTATGCAACACCTTTGGAACCTTCCAACTACGCCTACTAGGGTCGCAGGTTGGGTTGCGAGGAAAAAGCCTCACAACACTTATACCTACAACACTCCTAGAATACGAGGAAAGGAACTTTCAGTATCGCAATGAAACCAAAATGGTTCATGTCAAGTTCACCAAAAATGTAAGAGAGGGGGACCAACCATGTTCAAGGCCCTAGGTCATGGAGAGCCAAGAGCGGAAGGTTGCCATAACTTACCTCAACTTAAAGGAGTGTTTAGAGATGAAGGACGATGATGATGAGGACTATGAGGTCCTTCAACCACTCTGCAAACCTGAGATTCGAGATGGGGCTAGGAAAGCTAGTTTTTGGGTCCCACACTGTACCTTAGGAAGCTCTCTACCCAATGACGAAAGTGCAGTTCCAGGATGACAATGCAGCGTGCTAGCGACTCTCAAGTGTGTTGGCGTCTGTACAACCAGAGGACTGAAAGTACAATGAGAATTGCTAGAAAACAAGCTGACAACCTAACTAATCACTTCCAAAGGGCCAAAACAAAGCTATAAAATATGCAAGATATGAATGAATATGATAAAGTAGATATACAAGAGTTAGGGTGGCAAGAATGATCTCACAAAGGTATTCATTCGCCAGCTAGCTCCAAATGCACATCCACCTGCACACAAGAAAGAGGGAAATTTGTTGGGGCTGTATAAGGGCCTACCTCAGTCAGACTCTCGTTTTGGTGTTTCCACCTCCACGAATAGCCAAGACAGCGATAATGGAGAAAAAGTATGATAAAGGAGAATGAAAGAAAAGAACACAATAACACTACAATACAGTATTATGCTACTCAACCAAATTGTAGAGGAGAGGAGTAGAAAGCTGACCACCTCCACTAAGAGCTCACTAGCTAATGGAGGAGAAAATGAGAGAACTCAAGCCCCTGTTGCAATGGTGTTTGTTCCACACTTGCTCTACGGAGTTGATAGAGTATTGTTGCTACTATGGAGTACCAAAGTCCTACTAAAAGTGTTTGAGAATGCAAGAGGATGCTAGGGTTTTTCAAGAAGATTGATTGAATGCTTTGAGGATGTGTAGAAGATGAAATGCATAAAGGAGTGAATTTGAAGGAGAGAACGAGGAAAACAACCATATTCAGGTTGGTTAGTCGAAGAGGGTGTTACAAATTGACCCCCAATGGGGAGTGTAATGCCTCTATAGGCCCTAGACAAAGGAATTTGACAAGGACATGAGCATGTTGCGCAGACATCTACATGTTGTGTAGGCATCCCCAATAGTTATTCCTCTACTGACACACAAAATGGATGCCAAGTGGAACGAAGACATAGGGCTTATGTGGAATTTAGCCTTTGAATTTGGTTTTCTAAAGTGAGGAAGGGGGTGATCCCACAATACTAGTTTACAATTTTTGGCCAAACTGGGCACTAAACTAATTTTTTCTAACTAAATTTTCACTTTCAAGTACCTATAGTGGCTAAACCCTGAGGAATTTGAAGATGATGCAAACTAGTGATTTGTGACATTTTGTCTGTAGATTCTAAATATATTTTTCTCAAAAAAATTGGAATCAAATTGCACTTCCTTTTCCATCTCCTTCGAAAACTAGTTTTTTTCAACAAACACCATTTTTAAGGAGTGACGCTCACCGTATAACACATCATTTTTTTCCATGAAGGATAATTTTTTTTTTTTTTTGAATTTAGGATTTGTAACTACGATATCTAGTGTTTCCAATTGGTTTCATAATGTTTTATTCAATATTTTTCCTTAATCAATTTTTGAAGTCAAACCAATTACAATTTAGACATAGACGGACTGTATAACACAACTTTTTTTGTATGTATTGAAATTCAATTTTTTTTTTGTTGGATCAAGGACTTCAATATCTAGTGCACACTGGTGTATTTTACCTCCAAGGTTTGCTTGCACCTAACAACAAGAAGACATTACTCTTCCTTCACCATGAACCTATCAATCTTTTAGGCTCTGTCCTGACTTAGTTCATCAACTGAACCTTGCTACAACTCTGTTCCAAGATTTCCACCTTGTGCTTTAACCTTAGAGGATTCAACACCTTCTTGCAATTTGCTCACTCTTCCTTGGACTTAGAAGGGTCTAAGTGCCAACTTCTTCAACTTGCTAGAACTGCTTGCAGGGGAGTTGAAAATACTGTCTCCATGCTTTTTGCATCCAAATTGATCCATTTTGGAGGTCCTTTGGTCTTCACTTTACCCGATCTCAAGACCTTGCCTAGATGAGGCCTAAACTCTACTAGCCCTTACCAGTCAGTTTTCTGACTTTTCCTCTCACACTTGACAAACAACCTACCAAACAAAAGGAACTTTCAAGCACCCATTTTAGAGCTTTAAATCTTCTACTAGATTGCAGACCTCTGTCACTGTCGTACAGTGCATTCCTATCATCTAGGACAAAAGGGCTAATTGACCTATTTGTTAGGGTTTCTGTGCTTTCTTCTTCAAATCTCCTTCTAGTGGATTGATTGAAGTCCCAAACCCTTTTTCATGTAAAGGCCTTACCTTAGCCCACCTGGAACCGTATGGACTCCGTACAGTGGCACCTTTCCCCTGCCTAAGTTCTCCACTCTTCTCTTCCAAACTCATAACCGGGCAGCTAACACTCGCCTAGGGTTTGGTAATACAAACTCTTGCCTGGCTCTTTGGTTCTCCTAATGTTAAATATATATAAGGGACTGGCTCCATTCCCATATTCCACCAATTGCAGGAAATCCCCGTGATCAGTGTTTATGGGGGAGCCATTTGAATTCCCACTGCTCAAAACATAGGAAAATAACCACCTACAATCTAATCTAGCAACTCAAATCAATAAAACTATTCTATAGAACCGGAATAAATGATGAGAATTGATCCAAACCTATTCTATGAACACAAAAACAAAGATACAACTGTATTTACAAAGCCTTTTAATTCCCACTATTTTGAAACACGGGATTTCAAGCAAAACACAGAAAATGCAGAAATTTGTTCACTGTCTTTTACTCCACACAAAAAAATTTGATTACAATCCCTCTCTAACTGCTTGCCACGAGCCAATACCTCTATCTTGGAGTCTTTTCCATCATTCAAGGGGAGACTGCTCGCCTCCATATCCCTGATTTCAAGGGAATGCAAACTAATTGAATTGCATGCAACCTAACAATGTTGCCATGCACTTTTGCAATATTCTTGCAACCTCGCCATTATCCTTCATCTTAGGAACACTAACTCCTTGAGTCCGAGCTAACAACCCCTTAACTAACCTTTAGCATCTCCAAACAATGAGGATGTGGCTTTAACACATACTAAATGCTTAACATATGTTGTCCTAAGTTTAATAAAGCAAGATTTAATACTACTGATGACCTAATGAAGATTTTAGTCCTAATGACTAACTCTTCACACACAAATGCAAGACCTTCTAAGGTCCAAATCAAATAACAAGACCCTGACTTGGCTAGAGTCAGTACAAGCCAAAATTGCAAACAAACATGAAGGAGTTAAGTCAAGGTGCCCCTGCACCATCCTCCCCAAAATAGAAAACTTCAATCCACCCTTGGATTGAGTAGGTTAGGGTCAATGCCCAACTTCTTGAACTCTGCCTCCTTGATCCATATTGCATATGAATCAGGTTTTCCATGCCTCTTGATCAGGTGTTCTTTATATTCTTTGGTCCTAGTCTTCTTGTAGACCCTGGTATCCAAGATTTGATCAGCTTGTTTGACTATAGTAGGGAGCAGTTTGAGTTCTTCAACATCTTGCGTGACTTCATGGAAGGTCTGATCCATGTTGATTGGTGGTCCTTTGTAATGTACAAGGTCTGCAACATTGAAAACAGGGGATAGTCCACTGTCATCTAGCAATTGCACCTTGAAAGCATTGTTGCCATACTTCTCCAAGATAGGGCAGGGACCTATCCTCTTCATTTGCAGCTTGTGAGGAACTCCCTTCTGTAATCGAGCCTTGTTCAAATGCACCATCACTAGGTCACCAACATTAAACTGAACCTCTTTCCTATGCTCATCCACTTTGGTTTTATGTTTCATGGTATTCTCTGCCAAGGTTTTTCTGACTGTCTCATGAATTTCCTACATTGCACAAGCAAAATCATCTACATATCCACTTCCCTTGACTCCATCCTTCAACTCTCTCAGCTCATAAACACCTCTAGGGTGCAGTCCATAGACAATTTCAAAGGGACTCTTCCCTGTAGATCTATTTACTGTATCATTATAGGCATATTCAGCTTGCCCTATAACCTGATCCCATTGTTGACCATACTCCTTTGTCAAGCATCTTAGAAGGTTTCCAAGTGTCCTATTCACAACTTCGGTCTGACCATCAATTTGGGGATGGTATGCAGATCCAAAGGACAAATTGGTGCCCATTCTTTGCCAAAGAGTCTTCCAAAAATGACTCATAAACTTAGTATCCCTGTCTGATACAATGCTGATTGGTAAACCATGAATCATGACTATCTCCTTGAAGAAAAGAAAGGCTATTTGACTGGCATCATTGGTTGTTTTGTAGGGTACAAAGTGAGCCATTTTGCTGAATTTGTCTACAACAACATAGACATTGTCCATACCTTGCTTTGTCTTAGGTAAACCAACTACAAAGTCCATGCTCAAGCATTCCCATGGCCTAGAAGGGATAGGCAGTGGCTGATATAGGCCTGCATTTGAAGAAGTTCCTTTTGCTTTTTGACACACTACACAACTCTCCACATACTTCCTGATATCTAGGTTCATCCTAGGCCAGAAATAAAACCTTTGGACAAGCTCTTGAGTTTTAGTGATCCCAAAATGACCACTCAATGCACCATTATGCTTTTCTTGTATTAAGTTCTCCCTAATAGAACCTCTAGGAACACAAAGCTGATTCCCTTTAAATAAAAGATCACTCTGCAAGGTATATTCAGCATATTTGCTATGGAAATGATTCTTATACTCAAGACATACCTTATAAATTTCTGCAAAGTCTTCATCATCTGCATATAGATCTTTGAAGTGATTTATTCCCATGCTTTTCAACTAAATTTCTTGAATGGTGAGAACTCTCCTACTCAATGCATCAGCCACTTTGTTGAGAGCTCCTTTCTTGTGCTTGATATTGAAGGTGTAAGCTTGCAAATACTCCACCCATTTCATGTGCCTGTGACTCAACTTCTCTTGTGAATTCAGAAAACTGAGTGCTTGATTGTCTGAGTACACAATGAATTCCTTGGGAAGCAAGTAGTGCCTCCATTTCCTTAGTGCTTGGACCAATGCATACATCTCAAGGTCATAAGAAGAGTACTTCTTCTTGGCTTCACTTAGCTTCTCTGAATGAAAAGCCATCGGTCTGCCCTCTTGACTAGAACAGCTCAAATTGCTACATTACTTGCATCACATTCAATGGTGAATGGCTTCTCAAAGCTTGGCAAACACCAAAAGCAAGGTTAGGTAGCTATCTTTTCCTTGAGCAACTCAAACTCTTGTTAGCTTGCTCATTCCATACAAACTTGGTTTTCATTCCTCCTTTAATGGTATCCAACATAGGAGCACAAATTGCACTAAACTGCTTATGAATTTCCTATAATACTGAGCAAGACCATGGAAGCTTCTTACTCTGTTGATGTCTTTGGAGTAGGCCAATTGAGAATGGCTTCTACCTTGGCTTTGTCCATCTTCAAGTTGCCATGTGATACACAAAACCAAGGTACACCAGCTCTGTTTTGATGAACTCACACTTTTCCAGATTGATCATCAGCTTCTCCTCCTACAGCTTCTTGAAAATCAACTCAATATGTTGGAGGTGCTCTTCTCTTGTTCTGCTATAGATTAGTATATCATCAAGATACACTACTACAAACTTGCCAATATAGTCTTGGAGAATTTCATTCATGAGTCTCATGAATGTGGAGGGGGCATTAGATAATCCAAATGGCATTACTAGCCACTCATAAAGACCCTCATTGGTTTTGAAGGCTGTTTTCCACTCATCACCCTCATGTATTCTAATTTGGTGGTAACCACTCTTTAAATCTATCTTGGTATAGTACCTAGCTTCACCTAGACAATCCATGAGATCTTCAATCCTAGGGATAGGAAACCTATACCTGATGGTTATCTTGTTGATTCCTTGGAATCAGTACAAAGCCTCCATTCTCCTCCTTTCTTAGGTGCTAAGACAGTGGGTACTGCACAAGGACTAATGTTTTTCCTAATGAGACCTTGGTCAAGTAGTTCTTGAATCTGCCTAGTTATTTCCTCATTTTGCTGAGGTGTCATCTTGTAGGTTTCTTTGTTTGGAAGGGTAGCTCCTGGTATCAAGTCTATCCTATGACTTATGGCTCTTTTAGGAGGTGTAATCAAAGGAAAAATCAGATTTGTTAGATGGTTAGATCAATAACACTAAAATCCATTGAAATAACGAAGTACAAAGGAAAATGATGAAAAAAATAAAAGGAATGATATTACCCAGAATCTTCATCCTCCATGGTTCACCTTTGTTACACCTCCTAGCTTGTAGTAAATAAAGATGCCCTCATATTCGTGAGCAATTATGACAAATGACAAGACTAAAGCAAGTTTTGAAGGATTTACTCAAAATCTAAATGCCTATGTCTAAAAGCCTATGATTGACAATGCCATGACTTGATTAAATGACTATAATAATAAATAATGAAATTGCATATGAACAACTAAGTGTGAAAGTAAATGCCTATAATAACTATGCAAAATGTCAGTATGTGCGTGTCTTTCAAAAATGAGAAGAAGATGGCATTTTATAGAAAAGGCCATTTCGAATGGATGGACGAGATAAATCAATAATGAGAACCTAAAATGAACAATCCAGATTAAACCTGAGAATCCCTAATTAGGGTTAGGGCAAAATCTTTAATCAAACGGTCAGAATAAAATAGGATCGACGGTGGAGAATAAATGAGACAAATTAATTAGAAAATGAAAATTTTTGAAAAATCAAGAAGATAAGATTGCCTGATTTTCCAGATTTGAAAAATCAAAGAGATAAGATTTGGACTGAAGATAAGATTTGGAAAATCAAGAATCTGCCCAATTGCTTGATTTTTGGAAGATTAATTACTAATTTGAATTAAAATAATTCAAATTATGGATTTTGAGAGATAATAAATAATCTTTTTCATATTATTTATCAAAAAGGACTGATAGTTAAGATTGACATGACATTTTAAATAATTTAATTTATTTAAAATGAGAAGAATATGAAATTGGAAATTAAATAATTAAATTTAATTATTTAATTTAGCAGATAAGACTAATTAATTAAATAAATTAATCAATTTATTTAATTAAGACAGTTAGTGACGTATTAAACAAATAAATATAATTCATTTATTTAATAATCGGGAAGAATTAAATGTCGAAAGGGAAATTAAATAAATTAAGAAATTTATTTAATCAAGGGAAGACTTAGACAATTAATGACGTATTTAATAAATAAATAAAATTTATTTATTTAATAATCATGAAG
>VDFB02047230.1:398715088-398791980 GCA_007258455.2 Sequoia sempervirens
TTCCTTCTCCTCATGGAAATGATGGTAGTGATGAAGCAAATGCTCTCCATCTCTTGTCTAAGTTTGTTGTTCCTTTTCAGTTTTGGAATGTATAATGCACTTAGACTTCTTTGATATTCACTATCCTTTATTTTAAATAAATCCTTATCTTCAAATTACTCATTGTGCATGAGTGATTTCTCATAGATCCTTTTGATATATTCATGCACAATACTATCTCTTGCAAAGGCATTGTGAAGACTACATTTATCACCATTAATAACATAAAAAGGTGACTATTTTCTCTATTCATGTTGTTAATCTTAGAAGTGATCAAACTTGTGTTTGACATTACTATCTCCTTCATCATGAATATCACTATCATAATTCTACCTATCATCCTCTTTTCTTTGTTGCATAGTCCACATTGCATTCACCTCTTTCACTATTTCTTTCAAACCCTTGGCACTATGATCTCAATCTCAATGAATCCTAAATTCTATCTTGATTGTTCTATTTTTTGTCTTTGAAGACTTTGACTACTCATACATATCTAATAATATTGTGATATGCTTCCCTTCAAAGGCCTAGATTTTCAGAACTTAATGATTTACAAGCTCATGACTCAATGGTTTTATTCTCATGGGTTAAAAATTTTCATAGCTCCTTCATGATTATTCCTACATGATCTTGTAAGACAAAAGGTTCTAAAAGGCATCCATTAACATTCACCATGCATTCTCAATACATATGAAACAAAACCTAACCTATGCTTGGAAAAGAAGAAGCTTCCAAACATAAAGTAACCCTCACACTGGAATGAAAGGGGAAAGAAACATCCATTTTTCATTCCAAACATAGAGATGATGCAAGAACATTCCTCAAGAAGGCAACTGTATGAAGGAGAAGGCCAAAGAATGTAGCCAACCTAGAAATGAAATAGAAATTTGACTTAAAATGTTGACAGAGGGTTGTTTCCTCATAACGACCAAATGATACTTAGGTAACACACCAAAAAACTAAAACATGCCCCTCCAATAAAGTGATCATCATTGATCATGGTGGCCATTAAGGGATTGTGTATGTAGAAAACTAGGGTTTTCTCTTGTAAAAATTGCAACGTCCTTCATTAATTCATTCCCTTTCCTTCCTTTTTTTCCCAAAAATCAAGTCAACAACTTACATGTAAGGAAACTCATGTAGGTTTCCCTCTCAAAACCAAAAATCAAAGTTGAAACTTTATCTCTTTGTTAAACTTACCCATGGATTTTCATGAGAATAGGCCTTTGAAATAATTAAAATTCCTTCTTCAAATTTTTGACATAAAATAAAGGCCCCCTTTGATATTTACAATAAAAAAAATAATACCAAAACCCCTCTTTTAATACCTAGGATAGACTTAATATAAGGAACTTTATTACAAAAACACATCCCACCAAACCTAGAGGTTTTGACAAATGATTGAACCTAAGGGACCACTTTAATTATTGTAAAAGGGTAGACTACATGACACTTTGGAATAATAAAAAGGACCTTTAAATTCAAATGAGGCTTGAATCTGATTTGGATAACATTTTTGGCGAGATCTTAGGGGTGTTTGCTTGCTAAACAAGAAGGACCAATAGCCTATTTTACATACATTGGACATAAGAGTCTCATGGGGACTAATAGAAACCTAGGATAGACTTGTAACCATACTGTTAATAGAATAAACAACAAACAAAACTCAAAACAAGATAGCAAACCTGTGCACTAGCACTTAGGGAAAAGGAAAAAATTGAACTAGGACATGTGCAAAGCACTTGGAGGAATGTAAAAGATCATAACATTTGTGTAACAACACCTTATTTGAAATTAAAACCTGTTCTAATATGATACAAAGTGATTCATCAATACCTTAATGGTAGATCTTGAGGTGAATCCAATTGATTGGGATTGGTAGCTCCTCTCTATCAAGCTTGGAAAACTATAAAGTATTGTTCATTTTGTTGAAAACCTAGAATATTGAGACGGGGGTGAATCAATATTCTCTCAAACCATTCAAATATTAAACATCCAATCACTAATGCATATTCAACTACAGTAAGGAAAGAAAGCATGAAAACATCCACACCATCACATAACACATGAACACTAGGATTTTTATGTGGAAAACCTAAAATGGGAAAAACCACGTGGTGTATTTTACCTCCAAGGTTTTCTTGCACCTAACAACAAGAAGACATTACTCTACCTTCACCATGAACCTATCAATCTTTTAGGCTCTGTCCTGACTTAGTTCATCGAATGAACCTTGCTACAACTCTGTTCCAAGAGTTCCACCTTGTGCTTTAACCTTAGAGGATTCAACACCTTCTTGCAATTTGCTCACTCTTCCTTGGACTTAGAAGGGTCTAAGTGCCAACTTCTTCAACTTGCTAGAACTACTTGCAGGGGAGTTGAAAATACTGTCTCCATGCTTTTTGCATCCAAATTGATCCATTTTGGAGGTCCTTTGGTCTTCACTTTACCCGATCTCAAGACCTTGCCTAGATGAGGCCTAAACTCTACTAGCCCTTACCAGTCAGTTTTCTGACTTTTCCTCTCACACTTGACAAACAACCTACCAAACAAAAGGAACTTTCAAGCACCCTTTTCAGAGCTTTAAATCTTCTACTAGATTGCAGACCTCTGTCACTGCAGTGCATTCCTATCATCTAGGACAAAAGGGCTAATTGACCTATTTGTTAGGGTTTCTGTGCTTTCTTCTTCAAATCTCCTTCTAGTGGATTGATTGAAGTCCCAAACCCTTTTTCATGTAAAGGCCTTACCTTACCCCACCTGGAACCGTATGGACTCCGTACAGTGGCACCTTTCCCCTACCTAAGTTCTCCACTCTTCTCTTCCAAACTCCTAACCAGGCAGCTAACACTCGCCTAGGGTTTGGTAATACAAACTCTTGCCTGGCTCTTTGGTTCTCCTAATGTTAAATATATACAAGGGACTAGCTCCATTCCCATATTCCACCAATTGCAGGAAATCCCTGTGATCAGTGTTTATGGGGGAGCCATTTGAATTCCCACTGCTCAAAACATAGGAAAATAACCACCTACAATCTAATCTAGGAACTCAAATCAATAAAACTATTCTATAGAACCTGAATAAATGATGAGAATTGATCCAAACCTATTCTATGAACACAAAAACAGAGATACAACTGTATTTACAAAGTCTTTTAATTCCCACTGTTTTGAAACACACGGGATTTCAAGCAAAACACAGAAAATGCAGAAATCTGTTCACTGTCTTTTACTCCACACAATAAAATTTGATTACAATACCTCTCTAACTACTTGCCACGAGCCAATACCTCTATCTTGGAGTCTTTTCCATCATTCAAGGGGAGACTGCTCGCCTCCATATCCCTGATTTCAAGGGAATGCAAACTAATTGAATTGCATGCAACCTAACAATGTTGCCATGCACTTTTGCAATATTCTTGCAACCTCGCCATTATCCTTCATCTTAGGAACACTAACTCCTTGAGTCCGAGCTAACAACCCCTTAAATGACCTTTAGCATCTCCAAACAATGAGGATGTGGCTTTAACACATACTAAATGCTTAACATATGTTGTCTTAAGTTTAATAAAGCAAAATTTAATACTAATGATGACCTAATGAAGATTTTAGTCCTAATGACTAACTCTTCACACACAAATGCAAGACCTTCTAAGGTCCAAATCAAATAACAAGACCCTGACTTGGCTAGAGTCAGTACAAGCCAAAATTGCAAACAAACATGAAGGAGTTAAGCCAAGGTGCCCCTGCACCATCCTCCCCAAAACAGAAAACTTCAATCCACCCTTGGATTGAGTAGGTTAGGGTCAATGCCCAACTTCTTGAACTCTGCCTCCTTGATCCATACTACATTTGAATCAGGTTGTCCATGCCTCTTGATCAGGTGTTCTTTATATTCTTTGGTCCTAGTCTTCTTGTAGACCCTGGTATCCAAGATTTGATCAGCTTGTTTGACTGTAGCAGGGGGCAGTTTGAGTTCTTCAACATCTTGGGTGACTTCATGGAAGGTCTGATCCATGTTGATTGGTGGTCCTTTGTAATGTACAAGGTCTGCAACATTGAAAACAGGGGACAGTCCACTGTCATCTGGCAATTGCACCTTGAAAGCATTGTTGCCATACTTCTCCAAGATAGGGCAGGGACCTATCCTCTTCATTTGCAGCTTGTGAGGAACTCCCTTCTGCAATCTAGCCTTGTTCAAATGCACCATCACTAGGTCACCAACATTAAACTGAACCTCTTTCCTATGCTCATCCACTTTGGTTTTATGTTTCATGGTATTCTCTGCCAAGGTTTTTCTGACTGTCTCATGAATTTCCTGCATTGCACAAGCAAAATCATCTGCATATCCACTTCCCTTGACTCCATCCTTCAACTCTCTCAGCTCATAAACACCTCTAGGGTGCAGTCCATAGACAATTTCAAAGGGACTCTTCCCTGTAGATCTATTTACTGTATCATTATAGGCATATTCAGCTTGCCCTATAATCTGATCCCATTGTTGACCATACTCCTTGGTCAAGCATCTTAGAAGGTTTCCAAGTGTCCTATTCACAACTTCGGTCTGACCATCAGTTTGGGGATGGTATGCAGATCCAAAGGACAAATTGGTGCCCATTCTTTTCCAAAGAGTCTTCCAAAAATGACTCATAAACTTAGTATCCCTGTCTGATACAATGTTGATTGGTAAACCATGAATCCTGACTATCTCCTTGAAGAAAAGAGAGGCTATTTGACTGGCATCATTGGTTGTTTTGCAGGGTACAAAGTGAGCCATTTTGCTGAATCTGTCTACAACAACATAGACACTGTCCATACCTTGCTTTGTCTTGGGTAAACCAACTACAAAGTCCATGCTCAAGCATTCCCATGGCCTAGAAGGGATAGGCAGTGGCTGGTATAGGCCTGCATTTGAGGAAGTTCCTTTGGCCTTTTGACACACCACACAACTCTCTACATATTTCCTGACATCTAGGTTCATCTTAGGCCAAAAATAAAACCTTTGAACCAGTTCCTGAGTTTTAGTGATCCCAAAATGACCATTCCCATGCTTTTTCAATTGAATTTCTTGAATGGTGAGAACTCTCTTGCTCAATGCATCAGCCACTTTGTTGAGAGCTCCTTTCTTGTGCTTGATATTGAAGGTGTAAGCTTGCAAATACTCCACCCATTTCATGTGCCTGTGACTCAACTTCTCTTGTGAATTCAGAAAACTGAGTGCTTGATTGTCTGAGTACACAATGAATTCCTTAGGAAGCAAGTAGTGCCTCCACTTCCTTAGTGCTTGGACCAATGCATACATTTCAAGGTCATAAGAAGAGTACTTCTTCTTGGCTTCACTTAGCTTCTCAGAATGAAAAGCCACCAGTCACGCCCTCTTGGTGAGAACAACTTAATTGCTACATTGCGTAAACTGTGGTGAATAGCTTCTCAAAGCAGCAACACCAAAATAGGTTGGGTAGCTATCTTTTCCTTAACTCCAAAACTCTTGTTAGCTTGCTCATTCCATACAAACTTGGTTTCATTCCTCCTTTAATGGTATCAACATAGGAGCACAAATTACCTAAAGCTGTCTTATGAATTTCCTATATCTTGAGCAAGACCATGGAAGCTTCTTACCTCTGTTGTTGTCTTTGGAGTGGGCCAATTGAGAATGGCTTCTACCTTGCTGCTGTCCATCTTCAAGTTGCCATGTGATAGCACAAATCCAAGGTATACCAACTCTGTTTTGATGAACTCACACTTTTCTAGATTGATCATCAACTTCTCCTCCTGTAGCTTCTTGAAAATCAACTCAATATGTTGGAGGTGCTCTTCTCTTGTTTTGCTATAGATTAGTATATCATCAAGATACACTACTACAAACTTTCCAATATAATCCTTGAGGATTTCATTCATGAGTCTCATGAATGTGGAGGGGGCATTAGATAATCCAAATGGCATAACTAGCCACTCATAAAGACCCTCATTGGTTTTGAAGGCTTTTTTCCACTCATCACCCTCATGTATTCTAATTTGGTGGTAACCACTCTTTAAATCTATCTTGGTATAGTACCTAGATTCACCTAGACAATCCATGAGATCTTCAATCCTAGGGATAGGAAACCTATACCTGATGGCTATCTTGTTGATTGCCCTGGAATCAGTACAAAGCCTCCATTCTCCTCCTTTCTTAGGTGCTAAGATAGTGGGTACTGCACAAGGACTAATGCTTTTCCTAATGAGACCTTGGTCAAGTAGTTCTTGAATCTGCCTAGCTATTTCCTCATTTTGCTGAGGTGTCATCTTGTAGGCTACTTTGTTTGGAAGGGTAGCTCCTGGTATCAAGTCTATCCTATGACTTATGGCTCTTTTAGGAGGTAAGGTTGCTGGTTGACCACTACTTACTATACCTTCATAGGTCTGCAACAAGTCTTGTATCTCCTTGGGTAACTCTTGCTTTTCAGCTGCCTTCTCCTTGCTTACCTCTCTTGGCTTGATCATTACTACATAGCCAACTCCTCCTTCTTCCAAGGCTCTTAAGAACTCTTTTTCACCAGCTATGAGCAGCTTAGAACCTGCTGTCTGCACCTCAGTATCTTCTAACAAAGATTGAATCTTGAAGGTTATATTGTCTTTCTTGAAAGTGTAAGAATTCTTGGCTCCATCATGCACAGCTTGGCGGTCAAATTTCCATGGCCTACCTAGGAGCAAGTGGCATGCATCCATAGGCAACACATCACACAATACCTTGTCTTTGTACTTGCCAATTGAGAACTCCACCCATGCTTGTTCATTCACCAAGACATGCTGACCCTTATTGAGCCATGTGACCTTGTAAGGATTATTGTGAGGTATCCTTACCAATTTCAGTTTGCTGACTGCCTCCTCTGACACAATATTGTCAGTTGAACCTGAGTCTATTATGACCTTACACACCTTCCCCATCATCTTGCATTTTATCCTAAACAAGGACCTTCTTTGGCTTGGCTCTTCTTTCACCGGTTCTTTGATTAAAGTCCTTCTCATCATAAGATTCTCACCTTCCTCTGAGTTCAATGGTACTTCTAGTTGTTTATTTGCTGCAGCTGTCTCATCTTGAATCAGATTGGTTCTCTTATCTCCTCCATGAGAAGTGCTACCTTTCTCAGGACATCTATAAGCCGGGTGTCCCAATTGGTTGCAATGATAGCATTTCATGTTGATGAAGTAGCTGCCTCTTCCTTGTCCACAACTTCTTCCTCTGGAGCTGAAACCTCTTCCTCTACCACCTCTACTGGAGCTTCCTTCTTGCTGTTCATAAAATCTGACTTCTCCCTGGGCTCTTGGTTCTGAGCTTCTTCCACTATAACTTCCTCTTTGTCCTCTGTTGTCTTTCCCTTTACCTCTGCCTTTGGGGTTTTGTTCCTGCTTCTTTTTTCCTTTCTCCTCTATCTTCAAATCCATTTGATAGCATTGGCGGACTGATTTGAAATTTACCAAACTCATGTCTTCTTGAATAGACCATTTGAGTCCATTTACGTACCTTGCTAACTTTATGCTTTCATCTTCAACCACCTTTGATCTAAGGCACAACTTTTGAAACTCCTCTGTATATGTTTGAACATCCATGTCTTTTTGCCTCAGATTGTGTCTTCTCCTATGCAACTGAACTTCATAATCATCAGGGAGATAGGTCTGCCTTATCTTAGTCACCATTCCTCTCCATGAAACTATAGGACCTTTGCCTTCTTTCTCTCTTTCAGATTGCACAAAATTCCACCATGTGAGAGCTGCTCCTCTCAACCTTGACTTGGCCACTTTACCTTTTGGGCCTTTGTTATGCCATCACACTCAAAGTGATTCTCAATGCTCTCAATCCAATCTACAACTGAATCAGGGTCCATTTGTCCACTGAAAAGTGGCATACCATCCAATGCTTTACCACTCAAGGTCTGCAATGCCTTCAAGAATGGTTCCTCTGTAAGAACAGGATCAAGCTTTGGAGCTTCCTCCTCCAAATCCTCTTCTTTTTCCTTGGATTCATGTTCCTCTTTCTTCTTAATCTTGTCTTTCACATTATCTGTTGTTTCTTGGACTTCATCCAGGAGTTTCTCCATTTGAGATATCCTTTCTCTGAGCAACCGATTATCTTCCTCTTGCTCTTCTACCTTTTTAGTCAACTCTGCATTTGTCACCATGGTTCCTTCCTCTGGTGTATTCTCTCCTACTGACTCAGTGGATTGGCTCATTAATCACAAGCCTTGAATCTAACTTGCTCTGATACCAATATGGTGTATTTTACCTCCAAGGTTTGCTTGCACCTAACAACAAGAAGACATTACTCTTCCTTCACCATGAACCTATCAATCTTTTAGGCTTTGTCCTGGCTTAGTTCATCAACTGAACCTTGCTACAACTCTGTTCCAAGAGTTCCACCTTGTGCTTTAACCTTAGAGGATTCAACACCTTCTTGCAATTTGCTCACTCTTCCTTAGACTTAGAAGGATCAAGTGCCAACTTCTTCAACTTGCTAGAACTGCTTGCAGGGGAGTTGAAAATACTGTCTCCATGCTTTTTGCATCCAAATTGATCCATTTTGGAGGTCCTTTGGTCTTCACTTTACCCGATCTCAAGACCTTGCCTAGATGAGGCCTAAACTCTACTAGCCCTTACCAATCAGTTTTCTGACTTTTCCTCTCACACTTGACAAACAACCTACCAAACAAAAGGCACTTTCAAGCACCCATTTTAGAGCTTTAAATCTTCTACTAGATTGCAGACCTCTATCACTGTCGTACAGTGCATTCCTATCATCTAGGACAAAAGGGCTAATTGACCTATTTGTTAGGGTTTCTGTGCTTTCTTCTTCAAATCTCCTTCTAGTGGATTGATTGAAGTCCCAAACCCTTTTTCATGTAAAGGCCTTACCTTAGCCCACTTGGAACTGTACGGACTCCGTACAGTGGCACCTTTCCCCTGCCTAAGTTCTCCACTCTTCTCTTCCAAACTCCTAACCGGGCAGCTAACACTCGCCTAGGGTTTGGTAATACAAACTCTTGCCTGGCTCTTTGGTTCTCCTAATGTTAAATATATATAAGGGACTGGCTCCATTCCCATATTCCACCAATTGTAGGAAATCCCCGTGATCAGTGTTTATGGGGGAGCCATTTGAATTGCCACTGCTCAAAACACAGGAAAATAACCACCTACAATCTAATCTAGCAACTCAAATCAATAAAACTATTCTATAGAACCGGAATAAATGATGAGAATTGATCCAAACCTATTCTATGACCACAAAAACATAGATACAACTGTATTTACAAAGCCTTTTAATTCCCACTGTTTTGAAACATGGGATTTCAAGCAAAACACAGAAAATGCAGAAATTTGTTCACTGTCTTTTACTCCACACAACAAAATTTGATTACAATCCCTCTCTAACTACTTGCCACGAGCCAATACCTCTATCTTGGAGTCTTTTCCATCATTCAAGGGGAGACTACTCGCCTCCATATCCCTGATTTCAAGGGAATGCAAACTAATTGAATTGCATGCAACCTAACAATGTTGCCATGCACTTTTGCAATATTCTTGCAACCTCGCCATTATCCTTCATCTTAGGAACACTAACTCCTTGAGTCCGAGCTAACAACCCCTTAACTGACCTTTAGCATCTCCAAATAATGAGGATGTGGCTTTAACACATACTAAATGCTTAACATATGCTGTCCTAAGTTTAATAAAGCAAAATTTAATACTAATGATGACCTAATGAAGATTTTAGTCCTAATGACTAACTCTTCACACACAAATGCAAGACCTTCTAAGGTCCAAATCAAATAACAAGACCCTGACTTGGCTAGAGTCAGTACAAGCCAAAATTGCAAACAAACATGAAGGAGTTAAGCCGAGGTGCCCCTGCACCACACACATATTTTTCAAAGAAAAAAAATGATAATCTTCTATTTTCCCACATGTGTAGAACAGAGAGCTTGATTTTTAGTGAAAAACCTACATTCACAAGAAATAAAATATAAATATAATAATTAAATTAAATTTATTTAAAATTATACTTTTTGGGAAATTTATAATAAGGACTACATACAAAAATAAATTTTAAATGAATTCATTTGATCCCCAAAAAGGTAAATCAAAAGTGGTTTTTTATCATTATTTTGATAGGTGTAAAGGAGACTCCGTTATAGGTATGGTTTAAAACTAGTGAGGTTCTATCCAAGGGGGTTTGATCTAAGGTAGTTTGATCAAACTATCTTCAATCGGAATTCTTTAAATGAAACTTTTTAAGGCTTATATCATTATATTTTCTAAAAATATGTGATTTCAATAAAAAATAGAATCTCCCAGAAATTGTAAACTAGCTTTGTGGGATCACCCAAGGGTAAAAGGGGAATTTGCATAAGGGGTGCAAATTCACTCCTATACATCAGCTTACTTTAGCTTTTAACAATTGCTAGTTTTGATCCTCTACTATTGGATCCACGTATATATGCTTATAATTCCATATTACTCCAATCCTCCTGACACACCTCTTGCTTCCACAAAACATCCTTTACATT
Organism: Sequoia sempervirens; assembly: GCA_007258455.2. NCBI lineage: Eukaryota > Viridiplantae > Streptophyta > Pinopsida > Cupressales > Cupressaceae > Sequoia > Sequoia sempervirens. Next base: position 398,725,668 of record VDFB02047230.1, read on the forward strand.
GCCTCCACCTCTCCATCAGCTTTGTTGTTTCCTCCTTTGACATCTTGGTTTCTTGTAGCATTACTATTTCTACATTTGTTCAGTTAATTTGGCACTTGCCCATATGCCTTTTGTTAGGATCATTCATGCCCCTAATATTCCATGTTATATACTTCATTGCAAGCTAGAAAGTGACGCTCCCTTCTCTAATCTTAATTTCATCTATCCCTTAGGATTGCATGCTAATTCTAGCATTACTTTGGTTGACTTTCTACTCATTTGCCCCTTTTCTCCCAATTTTGGTTTATCTTTGACTATGATTACTCAAACACCCTTTCTTCCAATATCCCTTCTTCATCTTCTTCAAATTCACCTCAAATTTCTCTATCCTCCTTCTCCTCTTCCCTTTCTAATCCATTGTTCCTCTCTGCTAACACTTCCTCTTCTAGTCTAAACCCCTTTTCAATTAATTCTGCTAGTTCCTTATCTTTTTTTCCCTTTCTTTCATTCCCATAGGTGAAAATGTTGAGTCAATTGCCTAGGTGATTCTCACTTCACCATCCTCCTCCTTATCTACCCCTCCCTAATTCTCCCTACCTTCCTTTGTTTGGGGTTTTCTTTTATTTTCAACTATTTTATCTTCCTCTTGCTCGACTGGTGGGTCTATTACCTTCCTCCTCTCATGTTCTTCTACTTTTGTTATATTAGGGCTAATTCTATGATTTTGTAGTGAACCACCACTCTGCTGCTTGTTTTCACTGAGATTCTTTAGGTCTGATTTTTTTTTGTTTTAGTTTGTATTTCTTTTCTTTTTTGTGTTTTGAGTTTGATGCCAATAATGCTAACAATGCTAAGAAGCATATACATACAATAGGAACTTTAAATAAAATAATCTACTGAGATAACTCGAGTAATGACTCAATTTGATAGCCAAAGATGCTTTCTTCATTACATAATAGATTACATAAGATAGATAACTTACATTAGATTCAAAACAAGATACATCTTATGCCATAGATTTTACTTACAGCTATACAACATAGTGAATAGTGATTTGCTACAGTACCAAACCCGAATGAAGTGCACACAACTCTTGAAAGATGAACTTCTCCCACCAAAATTTGAATTGGAGAGCTCCCTAGGGCAAGGGTGCCCCTTTTTGAAGTGATTGTAGCCTCTTTAGAGATGTGTTTCTTTTCTTGTTTGCTACTAAACCCTCAAGGATGGGACGGCTGGCTGTAGCTCCCAAAATCAGTCCACAAAATACTCCAAAAATGAACAACACTAGCACAAATCCAAAATGGAGACTATGGCAATAAACCCTACTCCAAAATTAGCTCTAAAACTTGGCCAATCCACTCTTGAAATCTCCCAAATGTGCATTCAGGTTCAAACCAACAACCTCAAGGTGGTGTTTCATGCCCTCAAGCTGCTCATAAACAAAAATCAAGCCCCTCCCAGGCTCACCCATGACAGAAATCTGGAAACCCTAGCCTCCTTCTTCCTCCAAGCCACACTCCCAAAGTTCATTCAGCAAAATAATCATCTCATGAAGAGGGTCGAACTTCTCCTCATATTTATAATTTAACATTGAAAAATGCTATTCATAAAGTGAGCACTATTCACTTAAGTTATAACTTTTTTCACTTTAGGAATGAATAGTAACTGAAAAATATAAAGTGACCCCTTCATTTTAAAAACACATGGCCCCTAGGCCAAGGATGATGAAACAAAAGGTGAATATCATTAATTTAAGCACAATTATCATGCCAAACGCAACAATTCACCCTGCCACCATTCTTCGAAGATCAACACTACCATTTGATGACCAAGTTCTCGTCCAAGTGACCCTCTATCCAGGATCATTAGCCTACGAGGGTTGACATGATAGGCTAATCTACTGACGTACAGGTGTTTAATTAGAAGGGGACATCACATATTTCCTCCTTGTATCTCTTCCTTGTTGCCCTTCTAGCAATCCTATCTATCATGCCTTTTTTATTTGCAATTTAGACACATCTTCAGCTTATCCTCTCTTTCCACCTTAGAACTGTCTCCATACACGCCATTTCATTGCAATTTCAATCTCCTCTGGTAGGTCAGGGACATGTTTAATGTTTATGCAAATCCTAGCATACATTTTGTAGTTCCTATTAAATAAATCTTTAAATAGCTCCCTTCGGGTTTATTTTTTGTGCACCGGCCTATGCATCACCAAGTCTACTCGGCCTTTCATCAAGGATTTGATCTGCCACTCCACGCGTCTACTCTTCACAACTTCAAATATCAGCATTCCCTTCGGATCCCAAGAAGCTCCATTGTGCTTCCACGTGTCGTGGCTACAGGTTGCTTTTGTTCCTTGTTTCCATGACACCTCATCGGGCTATGAAATGCTGCCATGAAGCCTTCATGCCTAAAAGGTACTAGCGGACCCCACAGTTTCTAGCTGCAGTAGACTCTAGCTATGTGTCAACCATTCACAAATCTTTCAACACGGGGATGAAATGGCAACCGTTGGCAACGAAATGCTGCCACGCGTCTTTTATGCCCGGCTAATGAACGTGCCCTCCGCTATGATAAGGTAATCGGCCCATTCGACATGTGTTGCATTTTTGCGAATCCTTTGCAGTGATGGGAGAAAGGTTCATGCGGGCAGCGAAAAGCTGCCACATGCCTAAGCGTGGATTTGTTATACGGGCGATGATGAACCGGATGAACCAAATAATACTATTGGTTGCTACTTATCATAATCATTCACGCCAGTGGATGACACTTGTCTAACCAGGACCACCGCCATCATTGCAAAGGATGCACCTGTGCCCGAGATGACTGGATGTTGTGTTCCGGCTTGATACTGTTGTAATAGCCTTGGGAATATTCTTATTCAGGCATCATTGCAGAAGATTGCGAAATATTTTATGTTACTGTTCTCCGAAGCAGTGGGAGGTTTTCCTACTATATATACTTTCTCTATTGATGAGAAAGGGGCCGAAACTGGGGAAAAACATGTTGGTTTTAGTAAAAAGATGCCAGGCATTTATTACTGTTTTATTTAATTACAAAACTCTCAGACTGCCAATTGTTCGGCCTTTCTGTTTTTCATGCTATTTGATTAAAACTATGAATTATGCTTTATATTGTCTTGACACTTCATTTGAAGAACTTCTATATATGTTGGATGCAAGTTTGCTTACCTAGATCATGTCTAATGACTCTTCTTGGTAGTGAGAATGTATGCAACGTTATTTTATGTCAATAAATGAATTGTCTATGTTATAATCTTAAGTCTGATGTTTTGGAACACAACAACACCATTCAGGCCCTTAAATCTATGATTTATCGTGCCCATCATTAAATCTTGGCACATCGCCTTAGGTTAGACTTTACTTTATTATATCCACTTCCTTTTCCCTTTCCAAACCCCACTATAGAAGAAGCCGACTTCTCTAAAAATCCAGAGGTTACTCAGTTTAGCACAAAAGATCCCCCTTAAACTGAGTTTCCCATAAGACTTTGTTACCTCGTCAAATTTTGGTGTCAACAGTTTATTCTTTTTCTGGCACGCTCGGTGGGACCAAGCTTAATGAAATTGCATTGTAGAAGGGTGTATGAGCCATCGGCCTATAACTAGATCCCAAACTGTAGGCAATCCCAGTTTACTAGTACCTCCACTAGGGATAGTCCAGGTAACAAATCAGTTGGTAACCATTCCATTCCTGCCACCCTTTCCTCTCACCATGTTGTCAGCCGCCAACAGAAACTATGCAGCATGGGATATCGGAAGTCCCCTGGTAGCCCCAGTAGCGCCCGCTGTGTGGGGCGTTATCCCAGTTTTAGCCATGAAAGCTATAACGAAGTTTACCAAAGACAGCTCAAGGACACCTGCAGAACATTTGCAGGATGTGGCGGACATATGTCTGGTACACGGTATTACAGCACAGAATGTAGCCTTGAGGCTCCTCGCCACATCTTTTAAAGGCAAGGCTCTGGATTGGTACCGAACACTGACTCCTAATTCAATTTGCACCTGGGATGAGCTTGGGGATCCATTCTATGAGAGGTTCTCGAATGACAGAGATTGTTCTTCATTATATTATCAACTATCTATCATAAGACGAGCCCCCTAGGAGGCTCTGACAGACTTTAATGCCCGATTTCACGCAAATTGGTAGAGGATCCCTATTACCATACACTTGATACCCGAGTTGGCATTTATATTTTATCTGAAGTCCATCAATTCTGACATTTCTATGATGATCAAGTCTTTGGGAGAAGTTGCTCTACCAGATGCTTATGGTACCACTATCAAAGCCGAGAATCATTTGATAGATTGCAGAAAATTGCCTCCTCGACCTATTATGCCGATATTTCCTGAAATATCGATCTTCACGCAAGAGGTCACGTCAACTAGTGCACCTGCAACTACCTAGTCAATGTACACATATGTGGCCTCCCATGAAAATGTGGCTTCTACATCAGGTTCTTCCAAGGATGAAATAAGCGACCTTAAAGAGATGTTGCGAACCATGGAAAATGATATAACCACTCTTAAGCAGAACCAAGCGACACCTCTGAAGCCTACGTATCAAAACTATCAAGGTGGGCGGTCTTCTTATTAGCAAAATCAATATCAGGGTGTGACTCGCAATAATCCACCAGCCCCAACGGTAAACCAAATGGTGTCGGTGCCTACTCCGCTGACGATTGAGTCGCCAAGCTCGAGCAGGGAATTAACCGCAGGACAAAACAATCCTATTGATGATATCAATCCATGGTGTTTCCCCTGCAGCGATGCATATATGCTCTAGAACTTTCCGCATGGCAACCTACAACAAAAGGTGGCGGAGCAATGCAGCCAAGGCGTAGCAACAAAAAATGGAGGTTATGTATATGCCTCACCACAAATGGAGAGTGCGGTCCTTACCACACAAATGCAAGGAATGTCTTTAGAACAAGAATCTGATATTGCTCCTAATCATGCGCTCTTCTCCTGGATGGAGGAAGAAGAGACGGTGTTTGCTAATGACGCATTCATATCCAAAACACCGCAAGTGCAATCTAATTATAACACACGCTCAAAGAGGAGGTTCACCGGTGAGCCAGTTGTTTTGCATATGGACAGCCCACAACTCAAAGGCATTTCCAATCAGATTCCCAGTGCTTCAACCGTCCCTTCACCTTCTCAACCACGGAAGGAAATTATTATAGCAAGAACCAAGGAACATAAATCTCTGAGTTTTCCACCTTTTAATGTGGTAGAACAATTGAAGAAATCATCCGCTAATGTGTCTCTATGGGACATTCTAGCTATCCTGGAACAAAAGATGCTATTATAGAAGGCGCTTAAAGAAGAGATCAACACAGCATCAATAGAGTCGTTTGCTAGTGCAAAGGTTGTTTATCAGATACTGCCAGCTAAGGTTCTTACAAACAATACAAAGGAATCCCCTACCGAGGATGGAAGTAGGTCGAAACCTCAGCCCTTCTTCTTGACTCTCATTATTGGAAAGAAGTTATTGCACAACACTATGATTGATTTTGGTGCTAGTACAATGGTTATTCCTAAACAAATAGCCGAAGCTTTGGGACTCAACTACGAACCTATGAAAAGAGGGGTGATGCAACTTGATGGAAATAAAGTTGAGACCGTAGGTGTCATCAAAGTGCTTCCTTTAACTCTATTTGCCTTCCCTAGTATCACGGTCCCGCAGGACACAGTGATCATAGATGTTCCTCCTATGTTTGGTCTCTGTCTATCCCGAGAGTTTACTTCAAAGGTGGGTGGATACCTATCCTTGGATTGGTCACATCTGATACTTTGGACTAAACACGACGCAAAAATGAAGATAGAATCAGAGGCTCTGCATTCTGAACATGTAGCGGATGAAGCCTTAATCAATTTTGAAGCCGCGCATACCTCTATTACCAAGCAAGAAATGTATTGCGCTGAATTGCTAGAGGAAGAGAAGGTAAGCGGAGATCAGAATGATAAAGAAGATGCTCTGTTGAGTGAACACATAAAAAATGATCCTTTCGGCAATTATCATGCTACAGGGTTGGGCACGTATGTAATTTATGATGAAGACCAGGTGCTTCCGAGGGTCGCCAAAGAATCTGAAGGTAGCCAAGCAAATGAGCTATGGACATTGTACTTTGACGAAGCAAGAAGCAAAGTAGGTGTTGGAGCAGGGGTATATCTAAGATCCCTGCAAAATAAGAAATGGTTGAGGTCTTTCCGCTTTCATTTCGCCTGTTCAAACAATGGGGCTGAATATGAAGGGTTAGTCCAAGGCCTAAGTCTTGCGAAACGAATGGGCATTAAGCAATTAATTGTCTTCGGAGATTCCAAACTGGTAGTTAACCAAGTCCGAGGAATTTCTACAGCAAGGAATGTCCGCATGAGATCCTATCGGCACCGAGTCTAGGACCTAATTGATGGTTTTGAAGCTTTCAACATCTAGACCGTTCCCCAGAGACAAAATGGCGATGCAAATCACATGGTTGTGATTGGTGCTCAGTTTGATCCTGTCTCTGACCTGCTTCATAATGAACATTCAATACGAGTACTAGTCCGACCAGTGATCCCCGACAATGATCAAAGTTGGTAGGTTTTTGAAAGTGATGAACACATCACCTCATTTATCCAACACTCAGGGGAGTTCACCGATCAGCTTCAACCAAAGATTATCGAGGCTTATGAAGGAAAAATTATGTAGCTCAAATCTAATAAACTTCCGAAAGGATTGGTTACTCTTGAAAAAAAAATTGATTGTAATGATGCCTGAAATGATAAGCGGAAGTTCGTGGCGGAAAAAAGTGATTATGAGGACCTTCGGGTCTCCGATGGTAGGAATCTCCGAGTCAGAAAAAATGTCCTGCATCATGATAAGGAAAGGCTCATCAGTTTCTACAAAAAATATGGAGTAGTGGCCTGGTCCTATGATGATTTGGAGGGTTACGATCCTAGCATCATTCAACACACTATTGAGCTAACAGAAGGTGCAAAACCGGTCCGACAGAAACAAAGGCCAGTCAACCCTAAAATTGAAGCCCTAATGGCACAGGAGCTAACTAAGTTCATTGAGTCACACATTGTCTTCCCAATCAAACATAGTACTTGGGTATAGAATCTGGTCCTAGTCCGAAAGAAGAATGGAGATATCCGCTTGTGTGTGGACTTGCAAGACCTAAACAGAGCATCTCTGAAAGACCACTATCTGTTGCCTTCTATGGAGTCAATCCTACAAACTGTCACAGAATCAGAAATGTTCTCTCTGTTGGATGGTTTCTCCAGCTACAATCAGATATGAATTAAAGAAGAGGATCAACACAAGACTACGTTCACCACATAGTGGGGAACATTTGCATATTCTAAAATTCCTTTTGTTTTATCCAATGCAGGGGCAACATTCCAGCGGACGATGGACATCGCATTCAGTGAACTAATCAATAAGTTTATTCTAATCTATTTGGATGACCTTACTATGTTCTCTAAATCTAAGGATGATCATTTTGATCATTTAGAATTAGTTTTTCAAAAGTGCCAGAAGTTCATAGTTTCCCTAAACCCAAAGAAATGTGTATTCAGAGTGCCACAGGGTAAGCTATTGGGACATGTTGTGTCTAGGGAAGGTGTTTCAATTGACCCCGAATGAGTAAAGGCTATCAAAGAACTTCCCCTTCCGGTAAATAAGAAAGGTGTTCAGTCTTTCTTGGGCAAAGTGAATTTTGTCAGTAAGTTTATTTTCGATTTCACGGGAATGATTAGGCCGATCACCCTAATGTTGAAGACAGATCAAACAATCAAGTGGACAACCGAGGTTCGAGAAACTTTTGAAAAGGTCAAGGAAGCTATTTCCACAGCTCCGATCTTAGTTAATCCAGATCAATCCAAGGACTTTATAATGTATGTTTTCAGTAGCAAGTCCAGTATTGCTACTGTCCTAACCCAAAAGGATGATGAAGAAAAAAGGGAACATCCAGTGGCATTCTACTCCGAGACCCTAAAGGAATATGAGGTGAATTATAATTTTGTCAAAAGACAGGCCTTTGCAATAGTAAAGGGACTTAAAAGGTTCTGCCATCTAATTTCCTACAACAAGGTGCTGGTGTATGTCGCACATTCCAGTGTGCATGAATATATCATGGAAGGGGAGATCACAAAGAAAATGGCTAATTGGATCACTAAGATCCTTGAATATGACATTGAAGTCAAGCCTACTAAAACTATTAAAGAAAGAGGACTATGTGAGTACATGGCACAGAACGAGGAGGTACCCGCCACAGAGGAGGAGCCGGAGCTTGTCTTGATAAATGAATTAGAATCAGAAGGTGGTTGGCTAACTGATAGAATGAGGTTCATGCAAACCGGAAAGTATCGGTCAGGTCTCTCATCCCAAAAAAGGAGGTATTAATGGCTGCAAAATTGTGGATATACGCTAATAAAAGGAGTCATTTTCAAAAGGAATTTCAATGGTGTTCTCTTGCGATGCATCACCTCGGAGCAGGCGAACAGGATCCTCGACGCGTTTCACAATAGTGTTGCAGGCGGATATTTCTCTGCCAAAACCACCACCATTAAAATCATGCGTGCTGGCTATTATTGGCCTACACTTTTTAATAACTCCCACTCTTTGGTGAAGGCTTGCAAAAAATGCCAGTTCTTTGCTGACGGAAGGAAGAATTCTACAATGCCCCTCAAACCTATAGTGGCAGACGAACCGTTTGCACAATGGGGCCTGGACTTCATCAGAATGTTCAACCCGATTTCTAGCGCTGGACACAAGTGGATTATGACTGCCACAGATTACTTCACAAGGTGGACAGAGGCTGTTCCCCTTAAAAATGCAACAGAAATAGAAATTGTAGATTTCCTCAAAGAACTGGTGACAAGGTTCGGCCCTCCAAAAACTATAATTTCAGATAATGCCAGAGCTTTCCTAGGCGCAAAGGTATGTCACTTTGCATTAAAGAATGGAATATTCCTTAAAACATCATCAAACTATTATCCACAGGGAAATGGTCTAGCGGAGTCAACAAACAAAAGCTTAGTTCGACTCCTTAAAATAATTGGCTCGAAACACCAAAGGGAATGGCATAAAAACCTCTAAACAACGCTCTGGGCAAACCGCATAACTCCTAAGCAAGTCCTTAAGACTTCGTCTTATGAGTTGGTATACGGGAAAGAGGTGTTGTTACCCATCTGCATAGAAATACCAGCAATACAGTTATTGAAGTCTCTTGAGATAGAACAAAATGAAGCCATGGAGGTTCGTCTTGCCAAACTATTGGAATTACAGGAAAAATGGGAGAATTCCCTAATTGCTATGACAAACCATCAACAGGTGGTCAAGCGATGGTTTGACAAGAAGGCTTCCAACCAAAGTTTAAAATGCGGAGACTTAGTGCTAAAGTATGATAAAAGGGCTGCTAAGCCAGGTCAACACGGTAAATTTGATAGCCTATGGGAGGGTCCCTTTAAAATCATTCAGTGCAAAGAGCACAGCGCTTTTGAATTGGAAAACATGGAACAGGAACCCTTAGGAATCCTGGTCAATGGGATTCATCTTAAGTTGTTCCATTAGGCGTTGAACTCTTTTTTGTACATATGTAAATAGTGCTTTTAGTTTATTTATGTTTCTTTGGCCGGTCTTTTGTGAATTAGTTTGTACTTCTATGAATTAGCCCATTATTATTGGTGGGTGGAATACTAGAATTTCTTTACACACCCAAGTGCGGAGAAATAACAAAGTGAAGTTGAGAGCCCATAAAATTGAAATATAGAATGAAGGAAAGAGTATGGATTTTCTTTAAAAGATATATATCTATTCATATATGTTATTTACATTACAAAGGTGGCTGGGAAGCCATAATCCAAAATTTAGCAAGTATCTGAACTATTATATATATGGTGGCCTCTTTTCAGGCTTATATACAGCTATGGGCAGGTATTCTGAGCAGTAGGTAGGGAGACATTTGTTGAGCAGGCAGGAGGGTTTTTATCCAAAGGCATGGTTGGCGACAATTGACGCATTGACTGCAGCATCCACTTCTTCCTCATCCATGGGTTCTTTGGTAGCATTGGCAGCATCATTCGGCACAACCGCCATTGGCGGGGGGAATACCAGGTTGCTGAAGTTAGTATACCAATCTATGTCATAGAAAGGTATCACGTTGTAGCTGCGGAATAGGAAGTGTAGGGCCTGAGTAACCCTCTGCTAGTGCTAGTCACGGGTCTGTAGGTGGAATCCACTGAGGAACGACAGCCAAATGACAACAACTTCTTCCTCAATAAAGCGACACAGGTCACTAGCTGATGGCAGGCCTATCCCATAGGCAGCATGGGCAACAACCTCGCCGAGACCATTCAGGTACTTTTTCGGGAAGATTTATTTAACCAGCTTCAGGATAAGTGGTCGGGGGACATTGATGTATAGCATGGATGCTATGAAGTGGGAGCATATGTCGGTGTTCACCCGATACTTATCCTCATACTCTATACAGTCTTTGCCTAAAACCCACTTTATGGCTACCAAGACTAGAGAATGCTTATTTTTGGTCATCCGTTTCATCCTCCTAGTTGAAACCTCCCCTAGGAATGTTTTCTGCAACTTATACAAGGTTAAGCGAACTGGAGTATCCATAGCTCTGACACTATCCCTAAGCTTCTGAGCTAATACCAAAATTTATCTATCACCTAACCTATGAGAAGGCTTGCTTAAGACTCTGCTACTAACCTGTCACTACTCAAATGCTAAGTATATTTTCCTTACTACTTACTAGCTTATTTATAGAAAAATGACAAGACGCATGCTAATCCGCTTCGAAAAAATGTGATATTAAGCTAGTTGCTAACTTGAAAAGCGTGCCTATGTTTGCTCACATTTTCGGGCCAGTTGCATCTGTGATAGCACGGCTCAATGCGTGCTAGATTAATAAGAGCTAATTAATTAGCTTTAAAAGGTGGTGCTCATTGGCAGTGAGACATATGGCCGTAGGCTATTGTGTCATCTCTCAAGCATGTCCCAGAGCCTAAGGCAATATTCATATCTTTTCAAGCCGTGATCGTTTACTTGGCGTAATCATTCCGGTCGGGATATTAATTGCCAGTGCATGCTAACGTAGGGTTAGCAAACAAATTGCCGGCTCAAGTTCCAAGGAGATCACAGTGTATCACACGATCACCAAACACAATAATGAACTCCAGCTACCTCGAAATAGCAAGCAGTTCATTTTGTATGAATTGCAAAATTAACAGTACATGCCGAATTAAATACAAAAGGCTTGCTTTCACCTACCACCTTGAGGAAAGATTGTTAAATATTGCATGAAAAGGTCTAATGTTTCAAAGTCTTTTCACAAACGCCAAGGAGCTAAAGTGCAGAGTTATTCTTCTTCTGCGTATCCAGAACTAAGGGGAATTGCAAAACCAGAAGCTTGCAAAAATCTTCGGAGAAAGAAAAATGTCAGAAACTTCAAATCAGCCAATGCAGGAAGAAATTAGCCAGGAGTTGTTTACGACTATACATTTTTCAGATGAGGTATATATCTATGAAGATGTGGCGTACGCTATGCCTGGTATACCTAGCAGGCCAAGGAGGGCCTATACGAAAGAGCTGAATAGGCCAAAGAATTGCAGAAACCAGAAAAGGGTTGAAGAAAAATGGGATAATATCTACGACCCAAGGCTTGCGAAAAACCCTAAGTCCCTCAGAGAGGCAGCCTGTGCAAGGTTATCGACACCAAAGGCAGACCAATCTATGACGCAAAGAGTTTGGTACAGTGGTCTCCCTCAATACATGGTCCCACTTGTGCACTATTGCCTGGAGGTAGTTGATGCTCCTGTCCAGTGTTATAATCCTGATACCCACTACATTGAAGGCCGCAGCTTAAAGGTGCACATCACTCCACAGGCCATCTGACACATATTATGCATCGCAAACCCAAGTAAAAGAAAAGAGAATATCAATCATTTTCGCCCGAGCAAAGGAGAGAAAATATGGAAGAAGATGAGAAAGAGCTCATAGTTCTTGTTGGAGGAGACTAATAGGAAAGGCATCCTAGCCGCTAAAGCACCAAGTATCCTGTTGTCGCGCAGTGTGTTCCGCGACAATCTCCAGGATGCCATGTCCATGCTAGCCTTTGTGTGCGGTCGAGACTCCGATGAGAAGATAGAGACTTTCCAACTAGGACCAGCAATGCAATTTCGCAAGTAGCATGAACTCTTCTGGTATGATTTTGTTGAGTTTATGGTTGAAGAAATGATATGACAAATTGAGAATTATCAGGCGGAGAAAAAATTTAGGTTTCTTTCTTTCCTGGTCCACATGTTTCTGCATCAGAACCCGGATTTCTTTGCCCGGTATTTTCCGCTATCAATTTGTGATGAGCAAAATAAAAGGAAGCCAGTGTCCGTATGGATGCCTTTTCTTTCTGCATCATACAACTATTATGCGTTTTCGGACTATTTTATAGCTCCTATTTTTCATGATTTGATTGGAAAGGCGATATAATCCAGCTCGATAAGGAGCAAACCGGATTTATGCAGAGTTTTACCCCTGCTTGTGACTGGTTCTTAGGCAAAGGTTTTACGATCCTCCAAATGCAGGGCTTTACTGGCAAACCTTTCTTGCTCCCAGCCTGTGTCACAGATAAAGTGCTCGCACTGGAAATGTTTTGACAAGTGTGTATCATTGATTTTACTTTTTGTAGCAGCGAAAAGATTAAGAAGAAGGGATTTTTCTCTTGTCCGAAGAATTTCAAGTCAGTGACTCTGATAAAGAAACAATCGGACCAGTTGTTAGAAGACAACTTGGCCTATCTAGGGTTGGTACTGGTAGATGATAAGTGGAAATACAACCCTTTCGACGACTTACCAGAGCCACACATAAGGGTTACCCATGTTCCCTGACCATACTGGGAGAAGCGGCGTAACCTGCAGACGGACAAAGATGAGGATTTTGTTGAATTGGCGTGTATCCCTACGCATGACACTAGAGGTCCATGGCACAAGTTCTACTTTGTTGTCGCGGTGGCCTAGGATAATTTCCCCATAGAGCGCGACATGTACAATAGGTTAAAGAAAGATGAAGAATGGAGTGAGGAAAAAATAGTGGCTTTCTAGAAGTATCGCCAAGAAGTAGCATAGTTGGACGCACCTTACAATAAACTGAATGATGACCAAGAATTTGAAAGGTTTTGGAAGGAAGGCCATCCCAGCCCGAGCTCTAGTATTAATAAGAGCGGGGACCCGGAGGAGTTCGAGGAGCAAGAGGAGGAAGTGGCGACATCAGCCTCGTCCCCACAAAAAGAAAAAGGCCCTAGAAAATCCTCCTATGTGGCCACAAATGTGCGCTTTAATATATTAAGGGGCTCGCATACACTCACTTGGGCTGCTAAACCAGCCAGGCTATCACTGCAACAAACGAAGATGACTGTCGAAGCTAGAGACCCCACCTATGAAACGGCAGCGCACAGAGAGTTATCGGTGAGGGTTCGCAAGAACCCGTCAGAGGAAGAGAACTCACTCCTAGCCAGGAACCCCAGGCTGAGGAAGAGTCGCTAACGATTCTGGAGCCGCCATCAACCAGTCAACAGGTACAATTCGCTCATTCTTCTCTTGCATCTCATTCATTGGTATCTGCCCCTGCCTCACTAACGATCCCTACCATAAGTACTAGTTCTCAGCTTTCTGCTTTTAGTCTGACATATTTAGTAGGCTTCGCCCAGTTTTCGCAGCCCACCTCGCTCATAAGTACTCCTCTGCGTATGCTTACGCCTGCCATTGCCGCTCAGACCTTCCTCGCCTCGCTTTCGAAAAGCATTCCCCCTGTGAGTGCCCATTCTTTTTCCGCTATGATTATAAATCCTCTTCCATTGCAAAAATCTAACACCCCATTAAGCATTCCATAGTCCCAGCCAATCAACCTTACAGCTAATTCCCCAGTCCAATCATTGCAAATGACTAGCCCTGCTGTTGGTTCTCAAACCAAACTATGGAACGTGCCCCACTTTTCTCCACAAACTGTCACTCTCCAGAAGAAAAAAATGTTCGTGCCTATGAAGGTTACCTATCCCTATGCCCTGCCTTCTGGTGCTCCTTTCGCAGGTCGACTGGTTTCATCACCAGCCGAATTTTTAGCACAAATAGATTGCAGAAAGGAGGCGCGCATGAATAGAATGAGGAAACACAAGGCAAAAGATGACGGTGTTTCTGCTGAGCCAAGAGTACAGGCTCTTTACGATGAGGCCCGACAAGAATTGAAGTTCGCAACCATGTACCCGAGCGTAAGCAAGCCTCAGGGAGAAATGCAACTAGAAGACTATGAGATATATGCGATCGGACTCGACATGAAGGTAGCCCGACCGCAAGATAAAGTTGAAATCATGGAGGAAACGCAACAGGTAGTCACTTCTGACTTCCTCAAAACTGGTCGCCAACTAAAAAGAAGGATGAGCAGCTCAAGGCAGCTAGGGAAAGGGTTAGTTTTCTGGAGAGGAAGGAGAAATCCTTAGAGGCGGATATAGCCCACATGACTGAAAGAGTGCTGGCAGCAGAGAATGAAAGGAACAAACTTCAGGGTGAAATTGCGAAGACTCAGGTTTCCGACCCTGCCATAATAGAAGAGCTACAAAGCAAGAACCAGGAGGTGGAGCAGAATCTGTGACTGAAGAATGAAGAGCTGGAGCACCTTCACCTTGAGCATAGTCAGGGGATGGCACAAAAAAAGGAAGAGCTGGAATGCCAACAGGCTCAATATGAGCAAATAATACAAGAGAAGGATGCTGAATTTAAAGGCCTAAAGGCTCAAATAGAGGAAGAGCTCTGAGAGACAAAGGCTTCTCTAGATGAGCACTCAACAAATCACTCCCAAGCTGAGAAAAGATATGGTTGAACAGTTCCCATAGTTCATCTTGGAGAGGGTTCTTGAGGGAAAAGATTTGCTCACCAAGCTATACTCAGTCTCTGATGAGATCCTGGTCGGAGTGGGTATTGAGGTTCGGGACGTTGCTGCTCAAATGACAAACAAATTCATCCATTGCCACTTCGCCTTCCAGCACACTAAAGCAGCCGTAGCTATTCTGAGTAAGACACTAGATAGCATACAGGGAAGTTTCTTCGAGTTAGGCAAGATGGGACTGTCATCCTCATTCCTCGAGGATGGCTCTATTGCCACGACTACGCAGATTGCAGAAATTATAGAAGAAAAGGAAAATGACCCGAAGGCTTTCAAGGAGTTTAGCCATCCTCCCACGACAACCAACATTGAGGGAATCATTCATCCACTTTCACAGCTGCTATTTCATATACAAGAAGGGGCCGGTTTACCCAATATGTTGCTTCACAAAGAAACTATTGATTTAAGTGGAGCACAGGAGAATTTGCGTAACATAGTGAAGTCGTCCGATGATGAATGGTTTCCTTTACAGGCGGCTCTCTCCAATCTCTGACTCTATTATCCCAATGGATAGAGATCTGGTCTACAAAACTAGAGAAATTTTGGGTTCTTCGTTCCTTAGTCGAAACGCCCCTGATAGTCACCAAAAGTTGTTAAATAAATCTTTAACCAGCTCCCTTCAGGTTTATTTTTTGTGCTCCGGCCTATGCATCGCCAAGTCTGCTCAGCCTTTCATCAAGGATTTGATCTCCCACTCCACGCGTCTACTCTTTGCAACTTCAAATATCAGCATTCCCTTCGGATCCCGGGAAGCTCCGCTATGCTTCCACGTGTCGCGGCTGCGGGTTGCTTTTGTTCCTTGTTTTTGTGATGCCTCATCGGGCTGCGAAATGCTACCACGAAGCCTTCGTACCTAAAAGGTATTGGCAGGCCCCACAGTTTCTAGCTACAGTAGACTCTGGCTACGTGTCAACCGTTCGCAAATCTTTCAACGCGGGGATGCAATAGCAACCGCGGGCAGCAAAATGTTGCCACGCATCTTTTACGCCCAGCTAATGAACATGCCCTCTGCTATGATAAGGTAATCGGTCCATTCGACACGTGTTGCATTTTCACGAATCCTCTGCAGTGATGGGAGAAAGGTTCATGCGGGTAGTGAAAGGCTGCCACATGCCTAAGCACGGATCTATTATACGAGTGATGAACCAGATGAACCAAATAATACTATTGGTTGCTACTTATCATAATCATTCACGCCAGTGGATGACACTTGTCTAACCAGGACCACCGCCATCATTGCAAAGGATGCACCTGTGCCCGAGATGACTGGATGTTGTGTTCCGGCTTGATATTGTTGTAATAGCCTTGGGAATATTCTTATTCAGGCATCATTGCAGAAGATTGCGAGATCTTTTATGTTACTGTTCTCCGAAGCGGTGGGAGGTTTTCCTACTATATATACTTTCTCTATTGATGAGAAAGGGGCCGAAACTGGGGAAAAACATGTTGGTTTTAGTAAAAAGATGCCATGCCTTTATTACTGTTTTATTTAATTACAAAACTCTCAGACTGTGCCAATTGTTCGGCCTTTCTGTTTTTCATGCTATTTGATTAAAACTATGAACTGTGCTTTATATTGTCTTGACACTTCATTTGAAGAACTATATATGTTGGATGCAAGTTTGCTTACCTAGATCATGTCTAATGACTCTTCTTGGTAGTGAGAATGTATGCAATGTTATTTTATGTCAATAAATGAATTGTCTATGCTATAATCTTAAGTCTCTGATGTTTTGGAACACAACAACACCATTCAGGCCCTTAAATCTATGATTTATCGTGCCCATCATTAAATCTTGGCGCATCGCCTTAGGTTAGACTTTACTTTATTATATCCGCTTCCTTTTCCCTTTCCAAACCCCACTATAGAATAAGCTGACTTCTCTAAAAATCTGGAGGTTGCTCAATTTAGCGCAAAAGGTCCCCCTTAATTGAGTTTCTCATAAGACTCTGTTACCTCGTCAAATTTTGGCGTGAACAGTTCCTATCCTCTAGGTTTCCATTTGCCTTGATGAATGATCCCATTTGATTACCTATCTCTTACAGAGTTTCCTAATCCAAATTACTCTAATGGTAGGTTGTATAACCTTAACTAGATGGGAATTTCCTCTATTGCTTGTTTTAAAGGATTAAAGTTAGGTTCCTATTCTTTTATGTATAATCCAAATGCCCCCAACATATAAGGCCCTTAGTTGAAGTTCTGCCTCTTAACCCTACCTTCTCGACATTCTACTAGGTAGAAACCATTTGTTAGTGATTTTAGGCTTATTCTGCTATCCCAATTTTTGTCACACCAATTTTTCAACCTTTCCATTACCAGACACTCCTGACCCCATTTTAAGAAAAATGCTACTTCTTTCATTCTATCAATTGTTGCTTCTAATCTTGCATTTCCCAACTGGAGAAATAGACATTTATCGAGTGGATTAGGGTTTTTGTGCTTACCGTATGAACGATTTGGGCCTCTTCTTGATCTCTTTGCAGTTTAGGGACTATCTTCTAGCCTTCTTTGTTTTCCTATGCTCGATGAGTACCTCCCACCATACTTATCCTTTCTTGGTGTTGCATTTGATTCCTCCCTAGTCCCCGCTGATTTCTTTATCCATAGTAGTTCCTTTCGCATCCTGTATCCTACGCTTTTTCAATCTTGTTGCCTATGCTAGCCATACCCATTCTTTTGTAATTAGGATTTGTTTCACCCTAAAACTTTTCTTCAATTAGGGGTTCATTACGCCTCCACCTTATGCCCCCACACCCCTCCCATAATTACTTCATCTCCCCTCCTCAGCTTTGCCATTCTTGGTTTGTCATTCTCTTTCTGTTCCCCTTTTTCCCTCCGCAACTGGCTCTTGCCCTCTTCATTCTTCTCTTTCTCGGGAATTATTGTAACTAGTTTTGTTGTGATCCTTGCCCTGCCAAATTTTCCCTGCTCTATCGCACTGATCCTGACCATTTCATACGCTTGTTGGCATCGACCATTCTTCATCACCTTGGTCATATTTTCGCTCTGTTGCGCCATACTGTCTCTTTCCCCATGGACGATTTGGTATATCACCTGACCTGCTACAGTTTTTCCATCGGTGGGGTTCCCGTGATCACCTTTTACTCCCTGCTCTAGCCATTCTTTGTTTGCTTTGTTTTCCAAAGCCCCAACTCGCCTCTCTACTCGCGCAATTTTTTAATCTTTACCAATTAGCTAATTACATTGACATCAACTATTATCGTGGTTGGATCAATTTCGATCCTCGACATCATCTTCAGAAATTTTATTGCAAGTTGATTACGTTGAATACAAACTTATAAGCAATAATTAAATGCAGAAAGTCTTGTCCTTTGTTCACACCGAGTACACTTGAAACCCAAGCACTTTTTTGCATTGACCTGGAATGTAGTCGTTGAATATTGGAATTTGAATTCACTACAAGAAGACGTGTTGTATAGATAGCAGTGGAGGCAATGTAAGATTGTCATGCTTGATCATATTTATAATAATATTACTGATATATATTTATATTTATAATAATATTTTTTATATTTTAAATGATTATGTAGTTTTTTTATGTCTATTTTACAATATAGACTTGGAATAATCCTACAATTAGGCATGCAAACACTTATTTATTAAAATAAGTCATGTGTACAATAAATGATTTATTAATTTAATTTAAACAAACTTAAAGGTTAATGTATATATGACAAAAATATATATTTTTGATTGAAGATTAATATTTTTTATGTTAAAATAAATTATTTTTAAGACTAATTGAATATTTAATAATATGTTTATATAATATTATTTTATAGATCATGTATATATGATTATGTAAAGTTTTTAATATGTTTAATTTTTAATTTTGATTTTGATTTTTTAATTTTTTACTTTATAAAAATATATTTAGGAACTATTTATATTTTTATAATATTAATACACAAATTAAAAAATGAAACAAACATTTATATGATTATTTAATTTGAATTTTTAAAATTTAAAATTTATATTTATATTTTATCATGAACTAATCAAATTACAATTTATTTTTTAGATCATTTATTCATCAATATTTTACAAATAATTTTTCTAATAAACAACTATAATATTCAAAAACATATGAAAACTTTCTTTTTAACTATAATATTTTTAAATTTGGTATCAAAAACATATGCAAACTGTGAGTAAGTCATGACTCATCCATCAACTACAGTCAATTATAATACACATGACTTAAAATTGATGCGGAGCATTAAATTATCACTCCTAGTTCGTTCAATCTTTTTTGGAAAGACAGTTCAGTCTTCCTAGGACTGGTTGGTGCACGTCTACTTCAGTTTTCAAGTTTGAATTGTTGTGTTGTTTTCAGGTTGATAGTTGTCTTAGTGGGTTTTGTAGGTAAGTTAAATTAGGAGGTAGTTGTAGATTTTTGGAGAAATAAGTTAATGAAACAATAATGAAGTAGAGGTTGGGGGGTTATGTAGGTTTTAGGGGGAGTTTTTTTGGGATCAGTTTTCAACAAGATTTGAGGGTTGTCATATATATATCACCAGAAACATCCTATTGACAAGGAATGAAAAAAAAAAAAACCTTTTGATATTTTAAAATTTGTATAATATCTGAGTTTCAGACTTCTCTTTGTTGTTCATTCTTTTATTTTTGGGGAAATCTCAGTTTGATTGTGTGTTTTTTGGATAGATTATGCATATTGTAGATTTTTTGAAGTGCAAGCTTGAGAGATTGGCTTCATCATCTTGGTATCAGAGCACAAACCTAGGAAAAAATAAAATAAAATAAAAGGGCTCAGAGAGGAGCTCGAATGGCTTGGGGACGAAAATGCAAGAAAAATGCTAGAATGAGAGGTAATGCCATGGATGAGGTACTTCGAAGGCTGCAGGATCTGGAGGCTAGATTGCTTCATGAAGACTCTGAAGAAGAACAAGAAGTTCAAAGAGGGCGAGCAGTAGTCACAGACCCAATGGAGAGACTTATTAAGGCCATCAACAAACAAGGAACTAGAGTCAAGGTTGAGGTTCCTGATTTTAAAGGTGAGCTAAATCTTGAGGTGTTCTCGGATTGGATTCAAGACTTAGAGAAGTTCTTTGACATGGAAGGGATTGAGGAAGATGATCCACGAAGGGTCAAAATTGCAGCTTCAAAGATGAAGTCTCATGTAGCTCTATGGTGGTAGAATCTCCAAACCACTAGGAGGAATCAAGGAAAAGAGAAAATTAAGTTGTGACCAAAGATGTTGAAACATATAAAGGCTAGATTCCTGCCATCAAATTATCAACAAAAGATTTTTAGAGAATTTCAGAACTTGAAACAAAAGGAGTCCTCAATATCTACCTACACTGAAGAATTTATGAAGCTGCAAATCAGGACCAATTTGCAAGAAGATAATGAGCATACTGTGGCTAGATATATCAATGGGCTTAGATTCTAGCTTCAAAATGAGTTAGCTTTACTCAAAGTAAGCAGTGTGGATGAAGCATATCAACTAGCCTTGAAAGCTGAGGAAAAATTGAATAGAGTTAGCATAATGGCCAACAAAAGAGGTGGTAGTAGTTCTAGTAGAGGAAGAGGGGGTTCCTCCAAATCAACTATTGAAGAAGAGCCAATGGATAATGCGAAGCCTACCTTCCAAGGGAGGGGAGGTTTTAGAGGTAGAGGTAGAGGGCAACCATATTTGGGAGGTTGGAAACCTTTGAAGTGCTATATTTGCAATGAAGCTCATAGAGCTGTAGAATGCCCTCAAAATCCCAAAAGAGCTATGATGACTCAAGAAGAAGGTGAAGAGTCATTGGTAGAAGAGGTGGAAGTAGAGATAGGAGAGAGTCTGATGTTGAGAAGGACCATGATAGCTAGAGACAAGAAACCACCAAAGCTGATTGGAGGAGGAATAGTATTTTTCGAACACAATGCAAGTGCAAAGACAAAGTGTGCAAGGTGATTGTGGATGGAGGGTCCATGGATAACTTGGTAAGTATAGACATGGTACAAAAATTAAATCTTGTTTGCATGCCAAAACAAAATCCTTATAAGATTTCTTGGTTAAAAAAGGATCATAGTGTGCTTGTGAACCAGTCTTGCTTAGTTGAATTCAAAATTGGTCCATATGAAGATAAGGTGTTGTGTGATGTGGTACCAATGGATGCTTGTCACTTGTTATTGGGTAGACCATGGCTATATGATAGAGATGTAACCCATCATGGTAAATAAAATACTTATGAGATACAACATAGAGGAAAACTCCATATTTTGAAGCCTTTTAAGGAAGAAGGATCAACAAAAATAACAAGTTTGACACTATTTATAGTAGGATGAAAGGAGTTTTTAAGATAATCTAAGGGAAATATATGTTATCTGATGTACCCAAAAGGAAAAGAGAAATCAGATCAACAAATAATTCCTTTGGAAGTGCAGGAATTGTTGCAACAATATTCAAACTTGACACCAAGTGATCTACCAGCTGGGCTACCTCCCTCTAGAGGCATTACTCACCAAATTGATCTAATTCCTAGTGCCAAACTTCCAAATCAGGTAGCCTATAGAATGACTCCTCTAGAGAATGAGGAAATGAGGAGACAAATCACAGAATTAATGGAGAAGGGATTTGTGAGAGAAAGTATGAGTCCATGTGCTACACCTTCTCTACTCTCCCCTAAGAAAGGAGGAAAGTAGAGATTATGTATGGATTCAAGAGCTATTAATAAAATTACTGTGAAGTATCGATATCCACTACCCATGATGGATGACTTACTGGATTGCCTGTTAGGTGCTAAAATATTCTCCAAGATTGACCTCAAAAGTGGTTATTATCAAATTCGGATTCGGGAAGGTGATGAATGGAAGACTACCTTCAAAACCCAGGATGGATTATTTGAGTGGTTGGTGATGCCATTCAGATTGTCCAATGCTCCAGCTACCTTCATGCGAACAATGAACCAGGTATTTAGAATGCACATTGGGAAGTTTGTGATAGTCTATTTTGATGATATCTTAATTTTTGGTAAATCCTTGAAGGAGCATGTAGAACATTTGAAGATAGTAATTGATATACTCAGAGTAGAAAGGTTATTTATCAACCAAGAAAAAAGTGAATTTTGCAAGGATAAGTTGGTATTTTTGGGAAATGTTATTTCATCAGATGGATTGAGCACGGATCCAGAAAAGGTCAAGGCTAGTTTGGAATGGCTTACTCCTCAAAGCATTACTGAGGTGAGAAGCTTCTATGGTTTGGTAAATTTTTATAAGAGATTCATCAGGAATTTTAGTGGCATAAGTGCACCATTGACTGATTGCACAAAAGGGAAGGTCTTTACTTGGACAAAGGCAGCTAAACATAGTTTTGAACAACTCAAGAAAAAGGTTATTGAAGCACCTATCCTTGCCATACCTAATTTTGAGAAAATTTTTACAGTTGAATGTGATGCTTTAGGAGTAGCTATTGGCGGAGTGTTGAGTCAAGAGGGAAAACCAATTGCCTTCTTTGATGAGAAATTAAATGAGGCCAAAAAGAGATACACCACCTATGATAAGGAATTTTATGCAGTGGTACAAGCATTAAAATATTGGAGGCACTATCTCTTACATAAGGATTTTGTTTTGATGACTAACAATCAAGCTTTGAAGTACATAAACTCACAAGGTAAGTTGTCCCACAAACATGCTAAATGGGCTTCATTTTTGCAGGCCTATACTTTTGTTATTCAACATAGAAATGGAAAAACCAATGTAGTGGCTAATGCATTGAGTAGAAGACGTCATTTGTTGGTTGTTATGAGTCATGTCCTAGTTGGTTATGAAGAGATGAACGAAGAGTATGCAAACGATCCTCAATTTAGCCACATCTTGACAGTTTTAAACAATGCAAACCATACTCATATGTAGCCATTTGAAGACTACATGTTGTTAGATGGATTTTTGTTCAAGGGATCACAACTTTGTATTCCCTTGGGTTCACAAAGGGAAAGGCTCATAAGAGAGATGCACTCCAATGGATTAGGTGGGCATTTTGGAAGGGGTAAAACTTTGGGATTAGTAAGCAAGAAGTTCTTTTGGCCCAATATGAGAAGAGATGTGAACAAGTTTGTTGTTCCTTGTAGGGTGTGTCAAACAACAAAAGGAGGAAGCCAAAATACAGGCTTATACATGCCCTTACCCGTGCCTAAAGAGCCATGGATTGATATCTCAATGGATTTTTGTTGGGGCTTCCAAGAACTCAAAGAGGCAATGATTCAGTGTTTGTAGTGGTGGATTGTTTTTCCAAAATGGCCCATTTCATACCATGTAAGAAGACTAATGATGCAAGTCAAGTGGCACATTTGTTTTTCAGAGAAGTTATGAGGTTGCATGGTGTTCCAAAAACAATAACAAGTGACAAGGACACAAAGTTCTTAAGTCGCTTTTGGAGGGTCTTGTGGAAGAAGATGGATAGCAGATTGCAATTCAGCTTAGCATACCATCCCCAAACTAATGGTCAAATAGAGGTGGTTAATAGAAGCCTAGGCAATCTATTGAGGTGTTTAGTCGGAGACCATCCTAGACAATGGGATTTGGTGATTCCTCAAGCTGAATTTTCCTATAATTCTAGTCTAAGTCGATCAATAGGTAAGTCTCCTTTTCAAATTGTATATGGTTCTAATCCTAAAGGAATTGTAGACTTAGTTGACTTACCAATAAGCCAACAAAATAATCAAGAAGCTGCAAATTTTTTGGAGAATGTTAAAGAGATACAGCAGCAAGTTAGGCTTAAATTGTAGTCCATGAATGAACAATATAAGGAAAAAGCTAATCAACATCAAAAGAAAAAGGTCTTTCAAGAAGGAGAAATGGTTATGGTACATCTATGCAAAGAAAGGTATCCCCAAGGTGCCTACAATAAGCTGAAGCCGAAGAAAATAGGACCTTGCAAAATCATAAGGAGGATCAATGACAATGCCTACCAAATTGAATTGCCTAAAGATTTGGACATTAGTCCCATCTTTAATGTTGCTGACTTATATTCACACTCAGTTGGAAATGGTGATGATCAGGAAGAAATTGAGTCAAATGAGAAGAAAATGACAATTGGGCCAAACACCTACCAAAGAAAAAAAGAGAGCAGATTGAACGAGTGATAGATACCAAATTGGTGGCTACTCGATCCAGATCTTACAAGCAATATTTTGTTAAGTGGAAAGGGCTTCCTGCTTCTTACAACTCTTGGGTCTCAAAAGCTTATTTGCTGAAGCATGGCCAAGTTGAACCAGCTTTTGAATCAGATATAGGACAGGAATGTTTAAGCTTTTCAAGACAAGGGGAGGATGATGCAGAGCATTAAATTACCACTCCTGGTTCGTTCAATTTTTTTTGGAAAGACAGTTCAATCTTCCTAGGACTGGTTGGTGCACGTCTACTTCAGTTTTCAAGTTTGAATTGTTGTGTTGTTTTCAGGTTGACAACTGTCTTAGTGGGTTTTGTAGGTGAGTTAAATTAGGAGGTAGTTGTAGAGTTTTGGGGAAATAAGTTAATGAAACAATAATGAAGTAGAGGTTGGGGGTTACGTAGGTTTTAGGGGGAGTTTTTTTGGGATCAATTTTCAACAAGATTTGGGGGTTGTCATATATATATATCACCAGAAACATCCTATTGACAGAGAATGAAAAAAAAAAACCTTTTGATATTTTAAAATCTATATAATATCTGAGTTCCAGACTTCTCTTTGTTGTTCATTCTTTTATTTTTGGGGAAATCTCAGTTTGATTGTGTGTTTTTTCGATAGATTATGCATATTGTAGATTTTTTGAAGTAAGGAGGATCAATGACAATGCCTACCAAATTGAATTGCCTGAAGATTTGGACATTAGTCCCATCTTTAATGTTGCTGACTTATATTCACACTCAGTTGGAAATGGTGATGATCAGGAAGAAATTGAGTCAAATGAGAAGGAAAATGACAATTGGGCCAAACACCTACCAAAGAAAAAGAGAGAGCAGATTGAACGAGTGATAGATACCAAATTGGTGGCTACTCGATCCAGATCTTACAAGCAATATTTTGTTAAGTGGAAAGGGCTTCCTGATTCTTACAACTCTTGGATCTCAAAAGCTTATTTGCTGAAGCATACCAAGTTGAACCAACTTTTGAATCAGATATAGGACAGGAATGTTTAAGCTTTTCAAGACAAGGGGAGGATGATGTGGAGCATTAAATTACCACTCCTAGTTCGTTCAATTTTTTTTGGAAAGATAGTTCAGTCTTCCTAGGACTGGCTGGTGCACGTCTACTTCAGTTTTCAAGTTTGAATTGTTGTGTTGTTTTCAGGTTGACAACTGTCTTAGTGGGTTTCATAGGTGAGTTAAATTAGGAGGTAGTTGTAGAGTTTTGGGGAAATAAGTTAATGAAACAATAATGAAGTAGAGGTTGGGGGTTACGTAGGTTTTAGGGGGAGTTTTTTTGGGATCAATTTTCAACAAGATTTGGGGGTTGTCATATATATATATCACCAGAAACATCCTATTGACAGAGAATTTAAAAAAAAACCTTTTGATATTTTAAAATCTGTATAATATTTGAGTTCCAAACTTCTCTTTGTTGTTCGTTCTTTTATTTTTTGGGGAAATCTCAGTTTGATTGTGTGTTTTTTCGATAGATTCTGCATATTGTAGATTTTTTGAAGTGCAGGCTTGAGAGATTGGCTACATAAAAAATCTATATTTCAATCTATTATTTGACTTGTTAAATTTATAAACAATTAAAATGTGTTTTTGAACAATTCACATTACATGACAACATGTGCTTAGTTTCAGGTGGGATATGGGGATTGAATAGAGCTTAGAAAGGGCGGCTAGACGAGAACACTGAATTTCACCCATGGGAGTCTGTATCGGTCGTCTTTGGTGCTATATGTGCGCTAGGGAAGGACCTGATAGGCATATGACAAATCCGTAGTGATAATACATAGCCCACTCTATAACTACTACACCTAGGATATAGATACCCTAGGACTGCACACCCATGTATCACAGTACATAAAAGGTAGGCATGGTTTCTTAAACTCTTCAAATCATGAAATCTCATCTACCATATAAATTGTTCATTTTTTCTCTTAAGGAATGATATTGTAAATTTTCATAGCTTCATTAGAGGGGAGAGGATGCACAATCTGAACATGTTCCAATAGTTGTTATAGCATTTGTTGACTTGATATGTCCAATATTTTTAATAATATTAAAAATATTGGACCAATAGTTGAACTACCCATAATTGAATGAAATGTATTCCTTGGATTTAAAAAATAACAAATCATGTCATGCCACATCAGCGCATCAATAAAACATGACTTAGTGCACAACTATTGGTCTCACTTTTTTTAGGGTCTTTTTGGACACCTTGACAAAAAACATGCTGATATGGCATCACAGAGAACTTGCCAAATAAGCATAAGATTTTGAAAAGCAGGAAGTCAGGGTGCTTAACTACGGATCCTCTCCCCTAATAGCTCAAGAAAAAGAAGTCAGGTAAATCAGGGAAATTTATGGAATTAAATCCCTAGAGCAAGATTACCAGCTTGAACTGATGTCAGAAAGGGACTTGATACATCAATCTTCCGTAATCACTATTCTCCGCGCCTTAACTAAATGTTTAAGTGCGTCCCTCCGCTCTTTGTGCCATATCTGCAGATCCGCCAAACCGGCAGGAAATAGGGATCTACAATGTCTCTTCTCCTGCTTGTTTTCCACTCGCCGTAAGATCGAATTGATAGATGGATGTGCCCCGAGATTCAACTCTGTCTCCTCCTAGTATATGTCGGTTGACCTTGCACGGCCTCTCTCCTCTGTTGTCAAATAGTAATTGCTGTATATTGCAATTATCCTGCAAGAGAAGAGAATTATTTCATCTAATATATGCTAAGCCATTCAAAGACAGTAATAAAAAATTTCCATTAATCTCAGTAAAACACTTACCTCACCAGACCTGGATGCTGTTTTTGCAAAAGTCATGTTGTCTATAAGAAGAGATTCAAAAACTGATCAAGACCCACATCTACTCCTTCTTTGGTTCTGCAAAGAACATTGGCATTCATCATATGAGAAAAATGGCGACATTCCGGTTGCTCTGTTAAGGTCTACAGAGCACTTCATATATATTTAGCAAAAAATACGAAATACAAGTATATAAATGTAGTCAGTCTGATATCTCATTTCATCTGTATTGTCATAGAGGATTCCGCTAGAAGCATAACCTACCCTATTTCAATGGAAGTTACTAATGTCAAGGCAATGACTCTTTCCTTGGCTTATGTGATTTTCTTTAACATTGAATGAGCTTCTTTTTCCTCATTTTTGTTCATACAAAGGTCGATTCTTCATTTACAACAGAAAACAAATTTGCATGCAGCAGATGGTGTCCCTGATCAGTACAAATTCTATACAATCCATAGCAAGCAGTTACCAAGCTAGAATACTTTTAAAAGCTTCTTTTGCAAAAGGCTTTTGTGGGTACCTTTAATTGAGTCTGGAGAAGTTATAAACTTCACTCGTTATAATAGTTACTGACCTGCTGTAAGGCTGCAAAACATAGGATACTTTCCTTTGCCTGTCAGAAGGTTAAAAACAGAGAAAGCTTCAAAAACTTTAGACCATGAGCATCCATAAGACTTGGGACTAAACTCCAAGAAACTCATTAGATGGTGACTGGTTATGTCAATCAATGTAGCAAACTTTTGTACTTACCAGGAAAAGAACCTCCAAATTTATATGTTGTGCATGCTACAGTTTTTCCCATACAACCCTGAAATCCATTTTCAATTTTGACAATGATAAAGTAATTATAACCAATCATGTCTAAAGTGAAATTTTACCTTACTTCCATAAGAGGTTACTACTTACCCAAGAAGAGATCCTCCAAAATTATATGTTGTGCATGCTACAGTTTCTCCCATACAACCCTGAAATCCATTGTCAAAAGACAAAGATCGGCAACTCTAATGAATTATGTCTAAACTGAAATTATACTTTACTTCCATAAGAGTTTACTACTTACCCAAGAAGAAAACCTCTAAAATTGTATGTTGTGCATGCTACAGTTTCTCCCATACAACCCCGAAATCCATTAGACAATATGATCAGCAATGATAATCAATCATGTCCAAGTTGAAATTTTATCTTGCTTCCACAAGAGTTTACTACTTACCCAGGACAAGAAGATCCAAATTATATGCTGTTCATGCTATAGTTTCTCCCATACAACCCTGAAATTCATTGTCAAAAAGACAAAGATCAGCAACTATAGTCAATTATATACAAACTGAAATTCTACCTTACCTGTGGTCAGCACCCTGATTTGTTACTGCAGACCAATACCAACCATGTAGCCAACACATTCAGTTCTTGAAAGATTGTTTTCGATGGCATGATTTTGGTCCTGCAGCTAAACCCCTTAACAATCCAAGAATTGGCCTGGTTGAGGGCTTTCAACCAGGCATAAAATAAGGAAATGGGTAAGAAAACAGTTAAACCAGGCATCGCAAGCCTAACTACAAGCAATATATCTTGATGAGCACAGGATAAGGCCTGAAATGACAGTCAAGGCAATGGGAACAAGAAATTCAGAACACCATCTGAGAGGATTCAGTCTGATTTCCACACTGGAGCTCTTCATTCTCTTGGCATTTTGAGGCTCTTTGGACAGATCAAAGCTCACACCCTTCATTCTCAGCTCTTGAATGCATCTGCTCACACTTCTCAAATTAGCCTTGTCCTTCTGCAACCCCATGTGAACTCTCCCCCTAACGACAATCTTATACAAAATAGCACAGATGAGAATCACAGATGTTATAAAAGAACTACTACAAGGAATCCACCATCTAGTACAAGTGTGAGAAGTACTGCCAGCTGTGAAAAGCAGAGTGAGAACAACCCAGTTGAAAGCAAAATAGCAACAAACAAGTTGGAAGACCTCCTTGTTGATGCTATCAATTCTTGACTCCTTTACTTCCATGTGGCGGGCTATGAGCTCCTCCTCTCTCTGCCACAGCTTCAGCAGCAACAGATGGCCCTTGCTATCTGCTATTTCTTCCAATGGTTGTTTTACAGGAGAGCAGGGGAGGCTGCTCTGCTTCTCCTCATCCACAGGAATCTCTACCACATGAGACTCTGCACCACCACCACCATTACCAGCTAACTCACAAGCAACCATCTCCTTAGTACAGTTATCAGCCATTTGAAATTTTAGTTTTTCGGCAGAAAATAGATAACAAATTAGGTTTACAAAGCTCTGAAATGCTTGGATACAATTACAGAGCACTAAAAATAAAGATGTAGCAGTGTTGTAAATGGAGATGGAGGTTCCAAGAGTTAAAAGGGTTTTTCAAACGGCTAGTTTTTTAAAGCCGTTGAGGAAGTTGAAGATGGAAAGGCTGCCAAAAATAATAAGGATCTTAAGATTCCATGGAAGGAGTAGTTTAAAAAATCAGAACGTTGCTGCTTCTAATATTTCAACTTACTAAATTCTCTTGTAAATATTAAAATAATCTACTGACACTTAGAGCCGCGTCCACGAGGTCAAACGTTAAATTTTTATCACTATCAGGTAATGGTTTTCTAAAATCATAGTGATTTTAATTAAGTTATTCTAAATCTGTTTTTTGTCGATAATGTAAAAAGACTAGGTACTGTGTTTTAATACGTATAGTTGCACGTCCCTAAGTCGCAATCACACATTATGGGAAACAAAGAGAGCAAATCAAACATTAAAATACCTACAAATTTGATAGAAAGGAATTTAATACTTCCATAATTAGAATACTAGGGAATGATTTTTATTTATTTATTTATTGTGTTTAGGGTATTAGAGATTTGATCATACATTTTAGTTTAAGCAAGATGTTATGCCCTTAATCTTAGAATATACACATGGTTATGAGTAGTCGGCTTGTGGCTACCATGACTCTTAATTAAGTCATATTATCATTATTATATTGTTTTTTAGTTATTTAGATCAACCTAAGGTTTATATGTGATTAGCTAAGTCAACCCAAGTGATATCCTAGGGATAAGTACGGTATATATAAAGAGATAGTCTTATTTGATCATCAAATTGTGAATTGTATTCTCACTGGAAATATTTGGATGTTTTCCCCCTCAAAGTGGCTTATTATTATTGACTATTATCAGAGCATGATCTTAGCACTATTATCAGTTGGGTTTACACCCTTGCCAAGTGATTTACTCAACAATCTAGTGAAACATGGGATTACTTCTCAAAGTGTGGGCTTTGATGAGTGAAGTCAACCTCCAGAGAGGGTTAGTTCCCCTGTTTGTAATCACCTAAATTAACTTAAACTATTATTTTTATTGAGAAAAAGGATAGGGAAATAACTTAAAATGAAAACTAAGCTTATTGAGGTGATGCACCAAAATTGATTCTAAGAACTATGTCACTATTTTGATGTACTTAAGACCAACGATTCAAATATGTTCACACAACTCAAACTTTAACATACTCATGTACCAGTGTATCATAGAAAGGTTAAGCTTGTGACAATCCTAGAAGGAAGAAAGACAAAAATTCTTCACAAATAGAAGTTGCTTACATGTTAACACAAACTACAACCTACTCAAAATATGCATTTTCCATTTAAAAGTGTCAAAGGTATTCTACATTAATTTAAGGATTAATGCAATGGAATCAAAGAAATAACATCAATTACCATATTACACACAATAAAACAAGTCTTGAAGGTAGAAGATTGAGTTATATTACTCAAAAGATGTCCTTATAGTAGTACACAGTCAAAAAATGAACTAAAATTTCCTTCCAAGATGAAATTTACATTGATGTCCGATGATAAGATCCCTAGCTTTTTGAGTTACAATGTTATCTTTTTACTGAAAGGAACTTTCTTCAATTATAATGCCACCTCCAAAGAGTGCAAGAACCCCCTTGTAATGATCTTAGGCATCCTCTTCTCTATCCCCCACATGGGAGAGAATATAAGACATTATTAAAGGTAATTAATGATTTTCAATGCTTGACTCCTTTGACAAATTCTCCAAAAGGTTATAGCTAGGCGATGAAGGGAATGCATGTTGACTTTTCAACTACTTGTCCCTATATTTGCTCCTTAATCCACCTAGATGCTCTCAATCAGCTGTCCAACTCCTTCCACTACCATTACCAACCTTACAAATTTATAGTACATGTGATAGGTTCCTTGAAAGTGATCCAAAAACCAAAGAGGTCATAGGAGAGAGAAAGGGTACATGACTGGGCAGGAAACCTTAGCTAAAACCCAACAAATTAGATGCAGACATGTGGACCTCAAATCTTGAGTTAAAAGCTTGCCATAAAGGCCCTGACATCATAACCATTCTTCCACATTGATAAATACATGGATGAAGAATAGAAACCCCCATAAAATCTATAGAAAAATTTTGACCACTCTAAATTGTGCATCAAACTTACTGTGGGTTCTAGGCTTGCTCTTCAACTCATCCCATTTGAGCATAGTATATCCTTCTTTGAACATTCTTGGGACTGTTCTTTTGTCAAAAGATATTTTCATTTGTGTTTGGTGAACTCCAAACTTTGCATTGCTTGCCTTCTCTTCTTCTCTAACTCCATTAGAATAGCAAGTCTAATTTCGCTAGCTCTTCTTCCATCATTTCTAGCTCCTTCATAAGGCTTAGTGCTAGTAACTCAACTAAGATAAGCATCCTTGCCTCTTTCCCATACACAAGAATGTACGATGAGTTCCTTGTAGGCCTTTTAGGAGTGATCTTATTAGTCCATAAGGTTGATTTCAACTTACTATGAAAAATTATTTAGTTATTCTCAATGGTCCTTTTGATGATTCTAATTAGATTTTTATTTGTGGACTCATCGTGTCCATTGCCTTGAGGATAACACCTGGATGAATTATTCAAATGTATGTCATTATTAATAGTAGAAATTGTTGGTGTAATTAAATATTTAATTACACTTTATTAAGTTTACTTAGGTCCTACTTAGGTTTTCCTTTTAGGGTTTTTCATCTTTCTCTATAAAAGCAAGTTATCTTATGTAATTCATTATCCCCAAAATATAATTTGCATCACTTTATGCAAATTTCTCTTGCATGTTTGATTTTCTCCTTGTAGAAGGCTAATCTGGGTTTTGCAAGTGATATTGGTTTTATTGAGTTTATTGGAAACTATAACATGGTATCAAAGCCTTGATCTACAAGCCTCTTCTCAGATCCGGGATAAATTAGACCAAGAACATTTTTTGGGCATCTTTAAAGGCTTGTAGGTATCTACAATGGCTAATATATTTTGCTTCATATATTTTGAGAAAAATGATTTTTGGGTTTTGTTCAAAATCACAAAATACCATCTGGGTATCTACTAGATTTTTCAAATTGTGAACAGATCTTGCAAAAATGGTTGTCAAAATAGCCCACACAACTATTTTCCCTATAGGTGAAGTTAACTTTTTTTTACCAAATTGCATGTTAAATGCTTTTTGGATTTAAAAACGCTTTCGGTTTTTGTTGGAAACATCAATTTTTTTTGGGTATTCATTATTTTTTGCATGCAATGAGTATTTTTTTTAGAAATCAAATAGAAGGGTTGTGTCTGTTGATTGTTGGCTAGCAAAATTTACCCATTTTTTCAAAAATTATAACTTGAACATACGGTGTCCATTTTTTGAAAACTTTATATTGTCGAAAAGCTGACTCCATCCTCTACACAAATTTGAGGTTAATTTTTTATTCATGGAGGTAGATGTGAACATTGATTCATGCATGCACTCTTTCGTGTTTTCATGCATTAGGTTTGCATGTTCCCTTTGATTTTTGCATGTGTTGCATGTTCTTTTTTTACAATCTTGGGGTATTGTAATAAATGAACTTCAATAAAGTTCCATCAAGGGGTTGCTTTCATAATAATTGGATTAGAGTGTAGTTGCATGACATGCACTTTGATCCCATCTTGGTTTTGATGACAACTCACATGAGTTGTATATGGATTATATAGTTTCTTTTGGCTGCAATCTTGCTCATAACTTGACACATTTTGGCTCCCATTAGTTCATGTCTCAAGTTGAGAGCCTATGGTTAATGATCCTAAATCACATCAAATTCTCATCGAGTCACATCTCAGTTTGAGGACCATTCATCTTATGGCTAATATTCCAAAATTTTCATGGCACTTACTCCTATGGATCAGTTTTAGTCACAATTCAATATTGGCATTGAGATACACATAGCTTCTAGATTCTTTCATCATCTTTTTACCTCTTATGGGGGGCTTTTCTAATGTATCTATATGATGGATGATGTACTTGGGGGGTCTCATGGAGTCCTCCATCTTTCATCACTTGATTGCATTCTCCTTTTGGGGAGGAGTTTTGTCTCACTGGGTTTTCTCTTTTTCCCCATTTATGATATTTCTTTTGCATTGCATATGTATATGGGTACCTAACATGGCCTTGTAGTTGGGATCCATTCATGCTCTCATGCATCCATCCTTGCACTATTTGCATGTTTTTTTATTCTCCCTAAGTTGCACTTAAGGTGGAGTGTTGGTGTAATTAAATATTTAATTACACTTTATTAAGTTTACTTAGGTCCAAATTAGGTTTTCCTTTTAGGGTTTTTCATCTTGCTCTATAAAAGAAAGTTATCATATATAATTCATTATCTCTAATAATATTATTTGCATTATTTTATGCAAATTGCTCTTGCATGTTTAATTTTATCCTTGTAGAAGGCTAATCCAGGTTTTGTAGGTGATCTTGGTTTTATTGAGTTTATTTGAAACTCTAACAAAATCAGTTTTTTTATCCTTATAAAATCCAAAGCATTATCTAATATAATTGAATTAAGGACATCAAATCTTGTGACCAAGTCTTCATAAAAGTTTAGGATGCATTTACCTCTTCCAATGCAATATCCTCACTCCACTCAGTTAAGTAGTTTGTTGTTGTTAATACTCATTTATGCCTTGAATTGGAGGGTGGATTAATAGCCCCAATAATCAATAAAGTTAAGAACCCACTTCATGAAATGTTATTCTACTTGTATTGGATGTAAAGGTAAGGCTGCCAACTTTTGTTTTCCTACAAAAATGACACACTTGCTTCATTTTCTTACCCATGTATGTGCATCTTTAAACAAGTTCGACCAATAATAACATTCCCTCTTAATCTTAAGGGTTGTTGTTCTTGGAGCAAAATTTCCTCCTACTACTGCATCATGAAATTCTTCCAATATCTTGTCATTATGATCAGTTTAATACACACACACACACACACATATATATGACACCATTAAAGTATTTTCTAAACAAGGTGCCACTTAAAAGAGAATAAAGAATTTCTTGTAGTCTAAAATGAATTCTCTTGTCACTATTTAGTCTCTTGGGGCACTCACCTATTTGAAGATAATGAACCATTTCACGTGTCCAACTTGTATGATTTAAGGGTGCAACAGTTTGGTGGTCTCCACTAGATACAAGTGCAATCTCTTTTTGTATTTCCTTATCACTTTCTAAACCATTAGCTATTTGTCCACATAGCCCCTTAACCCTTACCAAATTTTTCACTAACTTCCACATCATATTCCATTACTTTGGTTATCCAACCAACCCTCTTGTCATTTAAGTCTTTAGTCAACAAAAACTCTTTTACACTTGGGTGAGCAATCATAAAATGAATTATATTATTTGAAACCAAATGTCTAAACTTCTTAAGACTCTTAATACCCAAATTATCCACAATATATTTTGGCACAACTAAACTACTAGTATGAATCTATCATATAGTTATGAACTAAATTCTTTCCAATTATAAAAGAGACATATAAAGGCGGTGGCTTTGCCTCTTTGGCTTGTTGATTCAGACTTTACTTGGGGTTCTTGGGGTGTATTAGTAAGTACATTGTGTTGATCCTTAGAAGGCTCATGTGCCACATTCAAGTTTGACAAGGCAACTTGCAATAGATCATTTTGCCTAGGAATGGACAATGAATCCCATATTGACATATTAATATTTGTTGTTTCATGTGTTCTAAAATATTGAATGTAACTACACTATCCTTTTTTGTCCTTTAGGAACAACAATGTCTCTCTTGAGGCTACAATGGTTGAGGTTGGGTTCCTAGTTAATCTTTTCTTGCCACAACTTGACCTCTTGGTGGAATTTGAACATTCTGAGAAGATGATAGACCAATAATACCTTGGTGACTTGTAAAAACTTGGTTTTCCCCTTATCAACTTGATGTCCCATGTCAACAACCCTCTTTTTAGCTCTTGTATTAGCTACTATGGAGTGGGAAGACTGATTTTGTCCTTCTTGATGGTTTACCCCAAAAAACTCTTCACCTTGCCAATTCATGAGAGTGACATCATGGTTACCATGCTTAGGATGAGGCTCTATTGTTCATGAGTTTCTTGTGCTACATCTTGTTGGATAGCAGTGTTATTTTGTACCATGAGGGTCTGATTTAATATTCTATTGGAGTATGTGACTTAATTATGGGGTTAATTCCATGGAAAGCACCATTCATAATATTGTACCATGTTATTTTGGATTGGTACAATTTGTCTAAAAGTGTTGGTGGTGTTTTGATTGTAGGGCTGATATGATCTAGCATTGAAATTTCTCCTTTGGCCTGGAGGATCATCTTGGTAGGGAGGCCTATTAGGCTAATTGGGTTGATGTGATATTTGATAAGGAACTTACTAAGTTTTGAAATTATAATTTTTTCTTCTTAATGTTTACTAGCTCATTGCCAAATGTTTGTAATAGACCCTTTATCTCTTGGAGTTCTTGAGAATGAGCTAGAACAAATTTTACTTGGGTTGATTCTCGGTAATCTAAGGCTGGTGCAATAGATACAAAATCTATAGGAGGTATTTTTCAAGGGTTAGGTAGTTGCAACTTAGGAAAAATTAGCATTGGAGGCCTTTGTGTGATCTTACCAACCTATATAAGGCTATTTTTTTCCCTTATGAAAATCTCATATACATTTGGGAGAGTTCTCCCACCCATGGATTCTATCATGACTCATATAGATCACTATTCAAAACCCTTAAATAATATAAAAAAGCATATTCAACAAAAGGCCTTACCATTTGAGGAATCCTATCCCATGTCTTCTAGAAATAAAAGTTGAAATTCGTCGTATGCTCATGTGGAGCTCTTTTTATATTTGTTTGTTGTTCTACTAGTGAAAGGTGGTTTGATTTTTCTTCAAATTGCTTGTACAAAACATCACCCAACTGATCTCAAGTGGTGATGAAATTCATTACCAGGCCTCCAAACTATTGTAATGCTTTACCTCTTAAAGAGGTAGCTAGGAGTTTGATAGAAACATTCTTTGTTGTCATATTATGGAGTACACGTAGTGAAGCCACATCTTTAATATGTTCAATGGGGGAAATTTGATTTTATCAATTAAATAATGGAATGATATTTAATGCAACCATAGGGATATCATCATGTTATTTTGAGTTGAGTGGACTACCACTATTGAAAGGCACAAATGGTGGATTCCTAGGTGCAACCATAGGAATCAAAGGTGTTTGATTAATGAAAATATATTGAAAAGGATTACTAGGAGGGGGTGTTGAAAGTGCTCTCACTTCTGGATTTTCACTCATTCTAATTTTTCTATCTCTTCTTCTAGATAGAGAGCTACAAGTAGGAGAATAATTCTTAACTCCCTCTATTTTGTATCATTCTAATTCACTTTTGCACTGATTCCTTCAAAACCACAGCTCTAGAGTCACTAGGTATTTATCATAGCACATATTTTAGGATAGAAACATTTCTTTACAATACCAAAACAACAATGGAATGGAGATTACAATGAATTGAAAACTAACTTTCAGTCCCACCAAGCATGCCAAAAATTATTACCACTTGAATTTGTACCCTTGCCAAGTTCTTTAATCAACAATCCAATGAAATA
Organism: Sequoia sempervirens; assembly: GCA_007258455.2. Classification (NCBI taxonomy): domain Eukaryota; kingdom Viridiplantae; phylum Streptophyta; class Pinopsida; order Cupressales; family Cupressaceae; genus Sequoia; species Sequoia sempervirens. Next base: position 398,762,537 of record VDFB02047230.1, read on the forward strand.
TGGGATGAATTCTCAAAGTGTATGGGATTTGGTGAGTTTAAGTCAACCTCCAAAGAGGGTTGGTTCCTCCGGTAATCGCCTAAATTAGAATAAACTACTACTTTCACTTTAAGAAAAAGAATAAAAAAAACTTAGAATGAAAACTAAGCTTACTAAGGTGATGCACCAAAATTTCTTCTAAGAACTATGCCACTATTTTATGTATGATACAAATGTAAGTTATGGTCTAATCCTAAGAGTTAGAAAAGATGAATTTATAATATAAAAGTAAATGATGGTGTTGAACCTATGATATTGATAGGAAAATGTGCTGTGATATTAGAAATACAAGATAATGTTATGGTATGTATGTAAATAGAGATTTTGGTCAAGATGATTCTATCATATGGATAGTGATGGTGCAAACTTAGGATTTGGATAGAATTATGGTATAGTATGAATACAAAATGATAATTATAGGATCACTTGTATGTTGGTTTTTGAAAGGTAAAATAATTGTATGGATGTTGATGAATATGAGGATGTAAACCTAGGATGTAGATAAAATAATGGTACAAAATAGATGTATCAAAGGATACAAACCTAGGATGTAGAAAAAATGATAATTTAGGTTGGATGTAAATGATCTAATCTAAACCTAGGTGTAGAAAAAATGATGGTATAGTATGGATGTAAATGATAATTAAGCCTAGTGTATAGATGTATATGAGGATGTAAACCTAGAATTTAGAGAAGATAATATTTTTATATTCATGCAAATGAGGCCATGGATAACAATAGGGTGTTATAGTATGGACATAAATGAGGATATGAGACTTAGGACTTGGGTAATGTAATTTTTTGGCATGGATGTAAGTGAGGGTATGGATGACAAAAGGATGTTATATTATGTATTTAAATGAAGGTAAGGAACCTAGGACCTAGACAAGATTATGTTATAATATGGATGTAAGTGAGGGTATGGATGACAAAAGGATGTTATAATATAGATGAAAAAATAATGTTATAATATGGAGTTAAATGAGGGTATAGAACCTAGGACTTGGACAAGATGATGTTATGATATGGATGTATATGGGGATGTAAGCCTAAGATCAAGACAATATTATGGTATGATATAGATATAAATGATTGTTTTTTATTTGGAATTATAGGTTTATGGATAAAACCTAAAGGTAGTGAACAAGTCTAAATGTGACCTAGGGTTATGAAATATGGTGCTAAAATAGGATAGGTTTATGGATTATCCTAGAAAAGGAGACTATTAGATACAAATTCTGGGATATCATTAGGTACATAAGATGGGGTGTCTGATCTTAGGATATATATGTTTGTTAGATGGAATCTTGGGATGGATTTATTTGGTTTTTATATTTGATATTTAATTTGGATATGGTGGAAACCTAAAAATTAGCAAGAGGATAATCCTAATATAAGTGAAGAAAGACAAATAATTTTAGTGTTTTTAGAATATTTTATTTTCTTTGGATTTTTGGTAAAAGGATACAAACAAGAACTTGGTTTTCACAACACACACTAAAGAAGACACGTTAACAATCCAAAAATTATTCAAAAAAGGGTGTATAAATAGCTATAAGCCCACTTATATTCCTTGTACAAGAATGATGTGTAATTCCTATATTGGGGAAACTAATTGCTTTTGATCACCCAATATTCCTCATTACATCACATGAGGTGGGGGCATACATAACATACACATCAAATTTTGGTGGAATGTGGTAAATTTTTGGGGCTAATGGCTTATTAGTGCATTCCAACCAAGTGTGGTTGAAAGGTCTTAATCTAGAATACACAAGATTTATAGGTAATTCTCAAAATACTCAAAAGTACAAGAGGCTTGATCTTTGAACTAGAGCCCATAATGAGGATGGGACCTAAGTGCAATAAAAGGTCCCATAATCTTATGTCTTAACAAAAAAGAGCCCCATGGTTGTGCCAAACATGATGATGACACTTTTGAGATGTAAATTTTTTTCTCCTCCTCTATATACCCTACCAAAACATGTGGTTAAGGCCATCCTCTAGGGTAATGAAATCCTTAGAAATACATCATGAAAATAAATTTGGAAGAAGTACGTGTTTCTAATTCTCAAGATCATGCAAGCATTTAAGAGAAGAGTGTACACACCCCACTTCTTTGAGATTAAAAGAAACATTTATTTTAAAGCCAAAATAAAAATGTGAATAAATTTTAACCCAAAATTTTAAGGGTGAGAAAATAACAAATGCAAACATAGAAAATAGGAACAAAAGGGTCTAAAATAGTCTTTAATAAGACATCCTAAAAAACCATAGATTAGTAGTTTCAATTATGTTCTTCAACCAATGAAATATGCCACATACAATTTATTAGCCAAAAATAATAAAATAAGCAATAAAACATAAAAAAAAAAAAGATTGTACTAATAGATTATTTGTGGTTTTCCAATATTTAAAAAAAAAACACATAAATTGAAGTCAATATGCAAAATTTACAAGAATTTAAAAATTAAAAATGAAGAATAAATTTTATGGAATTTTACGTAACACTATAGTTAGAATCTAGTTAATGGCTTGATCCATCATAAAGATCTTTGAACCACCTTTCCAATTCCTAGAAAAAATTGAAAATTTAATAAGTAGTGTAAAAATTATAAGTGTTTTCACAAAATAGGTTTGTTATAAAATGTAAAGGAGAGCGGGTCTCTTTACCCTCCTATTGGTTTTACCTTAGTTTCATGCATGATCATGGGCTAGGTAGAAAGGTGCTAGGATCTTGGTCACCCATGTGAGGGTCTAGATGAAAGTGTTCTATCAATTGTGATAATTCCTCATATGTCCCTGAGCGTTGAATAGACCGATTTCTAGGAGTTGAAAAGTTAACAGAGATCCTAGTCTATCATATGACCAAGAGTTAGGGCTTTATAAAAAAATTAAATAAATAAAAAATTAGAAACATAAATTAAAATACTATGGTAACTTAGCATGTGCTATATATAGAATGCTTTTAAATAATGTGTGTTGTATATGCAACATTTTTTTATGGGTTATGTGCTATATAAATAGCATTGTGTATACCATATTATATATACAACATAATATATGCACATACCCTCAAGCAAGATGTGTATATATCCCATGAATAATTTGGGGGCTATATATACTCCTTTTCAAAACCAAAGGTAGTACATATAGTTTTTTGTATACTTCCTTCTCTTTGTGCATAATGTATATATATTATATGTGTATATGCTACCAGAAAAGGTAGATATGTCTATGTATATACTATTGAAAATAATACAACACTATGTAAATGCCAAAACAATGGGAACCCTTGTGTATATACTTGTAAAAAATAAAAATATATGAATATTAAAATCAAGTGCATACTAGTATGATCATATGGTCATACAAAATTCCATTTAGACATGAAATTTCATACTAGGGTTTCTAGATAATATAAAATATTATCCAAACTTTATAGTAAAAAAATATAGCAAATTATATGTCAAAGGTCATCTCTTTGCCTCCCCATATGCCATTGTGGTGTGCATTTTGAGATATGAGGCTCCTATAAAAATTTGACCCTTGGGACCACCTTAAAAAAGCACAAACTTGCATAATCATGAAGGGCATAAAATTTACTGAGGGGGGGGGTGTGAATCAATAGATCAATTTTTTTAAAACTTTTTAACTTTTCCCACAATTATTAGAATATATGATTCCTCACAACAACCCACATAAACAAAAAAAATCACAAAGCAAACAATAGGACACTAGATATATGTGGAAAACCTAAGATGGGGAAAACCACAGTGAGAGTAACTGCTTGGATCTACTACCCAAATCAAGCCTCACAATGCAAGAATATACAAGTGAATTTTACACACTAAAGTAGGAACCAACCTATCGGAGACAACAATCCCTTATAGTTCTTATAGGCACCAACCTACTGGAGACACCAATCCCCAAATGAAATAATATAGTAGGTAGAACACCAATCCTACTAGAATACAATGATAAAGCTTGTGGATCTTCAATACAACACATGTACATGTGCTAGATTCACTATTGACACTCTTCCTTATTGAAAATAATCTTCTAATATTGGCATACTCTCTTTTCTTCACACTTTCTCTTCAGTATACACCCTTCAGACAAGTTTTCTTCACACCGGTGTAATTATGCTTCACATACATACACTCAAAATCACATTACATACATCTAAACATTTGAAATATATCCATGACATTACATTAACACTCTTCTATGTTGGCTAGGGATCCACAAATAGCCAAGACGATGTTAGGTGGACCTAAATTCAATTTACATGAAACACATAATAGGTTGGTCCAAAAATAGATTATATTGCCTCAAAAAGAACATGATACCATGTGCTACCATAGGGACATTAACTAGGTCCTATCCTAACACTACAAACAAGGTTTGAATTTCAAAGCTACTAGTTGTTACTGCACATGCCTTGAAATTCAAATAGTTGACATAAAGGAACAAAGAGCCTTTTGTTACTTCAAACTTCTTGCACACTGAACATATCCTTCAAAAACTCATGAATATGATAGAACTATTGTAGGAATACTCTCCTTTCAAACTATAGAGAAAAACTACATTTTTGAAAGAAATGCTGACCACATTTGTATTGCCAGAGAAATCTCTCTACCCAAAGGATATCCTTGTATAGACTTCTAGAATACCACAATCATAGTGTTTGAATACTCTCCATGGTATCATAAACATACAATACACACTAACTCCCAAAAAGGAAATCACATCTCAAGAAAACTTGATTTAGCGATATGATTGATGAGACAACTTCTTCATAATTAACACCTCTTGATACACAACATGCTACCAAAAAATTATCATATATTTATGTAACTCTCTTACAACACAACATGACAATCTCAACAGAATATAGTGATAATTCAAGTGCTCCTACAATCTTGTTCATTCTTGACAACCTTTGACAACATTCTTTTTCATCAATGATACATCTCTGACGTCAATTAAAACCTATGTTCAACAATCTCCCCCTTTGTCATTGATGGAAAACAAAAAAATGTTGGGCCACCAAACCAAACCAAAACACATGAAGATGTTTACTCCCCCTTCGAATTATTTCTTCTCTATAACATTTTGAGTTCACTCTCTCCCCTTTTGGAAGATGTAGCATTTTGAGTCCACTTTCTTTCTGAGTAATTCAAAATTTTGAGTTCTCCCCATTTTACATCAATGGCAAGGGGTTAACACTCTCTCCCCATTTATCTACACTCCTTGGAGTTCACCTTCTCCCCCACTAATACCAATCTCTACAAACACATCCTTCAAATAGTAGGACAATAACTTCAAATGTGAATAAATGTGGAGCATTTATCTAAACCTCCCTGACTATAGAAACACTTCTTTCTCCTCCTTTCTTTATTTTTTGTACACTTATCAATCTAAAAATTTACTTCCTAGATAGAATCCCCCTGAGTCCATGCTTCACTTCCTCTGAGAATATATTGCAAGACCACCCAGCCTTCTTGCGGTGGGAGACCAAGCTCCCCCTCAACATGTGCTTCCTCTTGATTCAAGAGGAGGGAGAAATAACTCCCAAATTCTTCCAGAGAAACTCAAATGTCTCCTTAGGAAGTGGATTTGTGAATATATCTACCAGTTGATCCTTTGTCTCAAAATACTCCAACTTTACCTCCTTCTTTGCAACCTTCTCCCTCAGAAAATAATACTTGATTGCAATTTATTTTGTCCTTGAATGCATCACCAAATTATTTGAAATATTTGTTGACACTGGTGTTATCACAAAGAATAGAGATAGGTTCATCAAACTCAATCTTCATTTCCTTCAAATTTTGCTTCATCCACAATAGGGTAAGTGCAAGAGGTTGGGTCCACAATCAAGGGAAGTGCTATTTTTTAGCTTTAAAATACCTATACCCATTCATTTTTTAGAATACATACCCATTTTAAAGTGGTACTCATTACAAATAGTTTTAAACTCACAATACATGTTTTTCATTTGGATTTAGGCTCAGAAAAGACGTGGTAACCCAACACTTAACCTTGGATCTACAAGTACAAGGTCATGACAATTTTAAGAGAAAAAACTAGCTTTGACAATATAGTTGATGATGTTTTTTTCAAAATTGTTTTATAAAATTAAAACCCATTATAGATGACAATGTCTAGTTTTCAAACATGTAATTTTTTTAATGATTGAATTTTTTTTTCTATTTTTTAATTAATTTATGAACAAACTGGTCCATAAACCTGAAATGTCAGGTTTTCATATTTTTTTGATAACTTTTAATTTTTTGATTTTCTTGTTAAAAAATTTATATAGCATCAATCTATAAACAATTATTTACATAATGAAAAAAAGAAGACTCAAAAAATGATAAGTTTAGGTCAATTTATGGTGTTCGCACACAAGGGTTTAAAAAACAAGCAATTAGGGCTAATAAAAAAATAATAAATAAAAAAATATTAAGAAAAAAATTATAAAAAAATATACTCATCAATATTAATTATAATACAAATCTTTACCCAAAAGGAACTAGAAAAATAAGTTTATTTAGGTCAAATTATGGTGTTCGTACACGTGCATGGTAGAGTCCTAACAAAGCGACTTTTAAAAAGTTGTTTTTATACATGTGTATTAAAATTTATTTTGTATCATCTAGGTATTAGAATAAATCACATATTTGAAAACTAGACTCAAAATACTAAATTTCATATTAGTGAAATTTATAATATTCATTGTGTAAGTGCTTCAAATTTTAAGTCCAATTGTGACATTTTGAAAATCAGGAAAAAAATTCCACTTTTTGAACATTTTGTGGACCCAACTTCTTGCACCTACCCAATACCTGAGTGTAACATGATGCTATAACAATATATTATGTTTCTTATATAGATAAAGAAAATGAATCTTTTTTCTTGCTCAACCGAGACACCAAACTATCACCAAGAAAGAATGCTCAACTACTTGTGCTCTTCCAGTCATCAATGCATCCTACCCAATTTACATTTATGTATGTAGTTAAAGTGAAATTTTCACTCTTTGGATACCACAGTCCAAAATCTTCAGTAGCCTTCAAATACCTGAATATCCTCTTCATTGCTTTAACATGAGTTTCTTTAGGTGCTGCCTAAAATCTAGGAACCATTCCAACCACTTGCATTATATCCGATCTAGATGTTTTCACATACAAAAAACTATCAATCATGGATCTATACAAGGTCTAATCTTCTAGGGTAGATTCATCATCTTTACATAACTTGCATCCTGTAATCATAGGTGTTCCAACCAATTTGCGATCTTCCATTGCAAAATTACTTAGCATCTCCTTTATGCACTTGTGCTAAGAGATGAAAATGCATTTGTCTGATTGTGCAATCTGCAACCTAAGAAAGAAAGATAATTATCCTAGCATAGACATTTCAAACTCATTCCACATTTCCTTTTGAAACTCCTTGCACATGTAATCACTAATACCACCAAAAATGATATCATCTACATAGACAACAACTATCATAAATTGATCTCCTTCTATGTTTATGTACAAATTACTATCTGCACTTCCTCTCCAGAACCCTTGCTACTGCAAGTATCCATCCAACCTTGAATACCAAGCTCTGGTAGCTTGTTTGAGTCCATACAAATCTTTCTTCAATATGCAAATATAATCTATATTATCAAAACATTGAAACCCTTTTGGTTGTTCAATGTAAAATTCTTTTTCTAGCTACCCATTCAAAAATGCCGACTTCACATCCATCTGGTACACATTGAACTTCTTGAATGCTAAAAGAGCTAACAACATCCTTATTGCCTCCAGTCTTTCTACTAGAGGAAATGTCTCTTCAAAATATATGCCTTGAACCTAAGCATACCCTTTACACACAAGTCTTGTCTTGTTTTGGATCACTTCACCTTCTTAATTTAGCTTGTTTCTAAAAACCCACTTAGTCTCAATCACATTCTTGCCTTTAGGTCTTGGGACATGTTCCCAAGTTTCATTCTTCACTATCTGATTCAGTTCTTCCTCCATAACTTCTATCCATATTTTCTCTTTGCTTACTTCTTTATATGACTTGGGCTTTGTCTTTGACAGTAATGCAAAGTGTACTTGCTCACTTTCTCTCTCAAGTCTCTTCCAGGTCTAAACCCCACTATCTTTGTCTCCTATAATCTGGTCTTCAGAAGAGAGCTTTTGAACATAATTTTCTAGATTTTTTGTAACAACCCGAGTCTTCAATACTGAACTATGAATTGGTTCTTCATCATCTTTCACTTTTGAAATACTAGTGGATTGAATAGTTTCATAAACTTTCACATTTGCACATTCAAGAATCCTCTTCAATCTTTTGTTGTAACATCTATATGCTTTGCTTCTTAAAGAGTAACCAAAAAAAATACCTTTATTAGATCTGGAGTCAAACTTTCCCAAGTTTTTTCAGCTCTTTTGATGTGACACTTGCTTCCAAATATTCTGAGGTGTTTGACTGATGTCGATCTTCCTTTCTATAGCTCATATGGTGTCTTATTAGTCTTGTGTTTGATCTGAATTTTTTTCAAAATGTATATACAACAATTTGAGTAGCTTCTCTCCAGTACATATCCAATAGATTTTCTTGACATAACATAGTCCTTCCCATCTCTTATATAGTCTGATTCTTTCTTTCTACAACTCCATTTTGCTACAGAGTTCTAGGGGATAAAAATTATCTTCAAATCCCATGATCTTCATAGAATTTGTCATACTTCTCAGAAGTGAACTCTCCACCTCTATCATATCTCAGAACCTTGATTGTCCTTTTGGTCTCATTCTCTACTAATGCCTCAAAATTCTCAAATGCTTATGACTTCTCTTGCATAAATGTAATCCAATTCATCCTAATGTAATTATCAATGAACATTATGAAATACCTTCCATCTTGTAGAATTTTAGTCCCCATGGGTTCACACAAATTTGTATGAACTAAATCTAATGGTTTTGATGTGGAATACTCCTTAGCAGGATATTTGCTTCTTGTCTTCTTCTCTTCATGACATGGCTTGCAACTAGTTGATTGAGGCTTCTTAAATCTTTGGCATATTATAGACTAATCCTCTTGAGATAATCTTTGCAATATCATTAAAATCCATATGTCCTAACCTTCTAGGCCAAAGCTTGCTTTCTTCTCTCTACATAATGAGACAAATTTTTCCACTTAGTTCACTTAGATGATATATGTCACTATTTGTTTTGCTTCCTTCCACAATTAGTTCACCAGTGCTTGATTCCTTGATTTCACAACCTTTGGTACTAAAAGATAGCTTATAACCCTTATCGCACATCTGAGCGACACTTAAAATATTATGCTTTAAACCTTCAACATATAAAACATCACGTGTCTTTGTTCTACCACCATCAAGATTCAAAGTACCCTTGCCAAAAATTTTGGCAATTGAATTATTTCCAAGAGTAATAGAACCAACTTCAAATTTCTTGAAAGTCATGAACTTACTTTTATCTCCAGCCATGTGGCTTGAGCACCCATTGTCTATGATCCACAATTTCTTCTCCTTTTGAGCATGTAGTGTAGTTTGAGCAATTATTGATTTTTTTTTTACTTAGTTTCTTCAAGAACCTTCTTCCAAAATTTATTTGATTTATGACTTCTACTTTCTAATCCTTTTCTTCCAATTTTCGATAGAGGAGGACTCAAAAGTTCTTTTGTACTTCCTTGCAATGTGTCCAAAGTTGTTGCATTTGAAGTAAATGATATTAAAATTATATAGAGGTGCAAATGCATTGTTGCTAAAAAACTTATTTCTTCTTATCAAATATTTTCTACACTTCAGAATCCTATGTCCAAAATCATTGCAATTAAAATAATAACAAGATAAAGGATAATTGAACCCGATGTTGTATCCCTATCTTTCATATCTTTTTCTCTTGTTCTGCACTTGAATAAAGCCATCACTGTTTGTTACGATTTCATCATTTGACATGGTTCTTTTAGACTTTGAACTTACAAACCCTGTCACTTTCGGACTTGCCTTAGTGTCCAGAATTTATAGACTATTTTGTCACCTTGTTCTTCTAATCATCAAAACCTATTCCAATTTTGACATGCAGAGCTCTATGACTTCCCAATATTTGATCTAGGTTTTCATTACTCTTACCAAACTTCATCTATAGCTACTGATTCACTTTCTCAATCTATTTTCTTAATGGCACAATTTTAGCTTCCAACTTCTCATAGTCCTTATCTCTTGATAGCAACTTTTCTACCAGACACTATTGAATTTGACTCCATTTTCTGACAAATGTTCGTCAGTTGTTCGACAAACATTTGTCGGACAATCGACGAATTGACGAAAGAATTTTCTTCACCAATTTTTTGTCAAAATTCTAACGATGAATTAAACGTCAAAATAACGGTGCAGATTCATCGGTCGTCGGCATCATAAAATGACTCAGATGTTCATCAAAATATCGATGACAACTTCGTGTATCCACCGACGAATTATAACCAAAATGTAATTGCAATGGCTCTTCTAAAGCATTGAAACAACACCAGAAGTTCATCACCATTTCAATGAAATGGGAAAGGAGTTACGATGAATCCTTTTTCGTAGCTATAGCAACTTCGTAGGACCTTTTCAGTGATTCATCGATGGCCTTCGTCAAAATTGCAACAAAACAATGCAATTTTTTTTAAAAAATATTCGTTGAAATGTACCATCGCGGAGACTCTTGGCGATGATCACCGAAGCCAACCCATTGGTGAGAGATCAATCATCGACATAGGATAGAAAACTCACTCTGATAGTCCATGTCTTGCTGATGACTTCCGTCGGCAATACAGACCCAATGTCACACCGATCTGACCTCTTCAGGAGTTTTAAATAGACCTACACCATGTCATCGCGAAGACTCTTGGTGATGACCACCAAGGCCAACCCATCGGTGAGAGATCAATCATCAACACATGATAGAAAACTCACTCTGATAGTCCATGTCTTGCCGATGACTTCCGTTGGCAAGAAAAATCCAATGTCACACCGATCTGACCTCTTCAGGAGTTTTGAACATTGTTGGTTATCAACAAGACATTTTGAGGGTCTCGCTAATTAAACAAGTGTCTAAGAGAAATTAAATAGATGGAACCTATTAATTTTCTTATTTTTGGGTTCTTTAAATAATAGAATAGATACCATCTTCTTGTGTATAATGTACTTATATTTAGATTTGAATTCGAGACCAATTGTCATTGCACATTCCATTTTACTTGCACAGAGTATTCTATAAGCAATATATTGATAATGCCAAATGATTTATGGTGTTGTAAAACTCTACCTATCATCACAGTTTTGTTGTTCCCCCCTAGAGAATCCTGCAAAGACAAGTTTACAATACCAAGTCAAATAATATGAAAAAGACTTACTTCCATACAAATTAAATGATTATTCTCACAATGGTAATTGCCTAATCACAACAACAATTCCATGAAAGGTTATCCATGCTTCATAAGAGATGACTGATCATACATACAGACTACAAGATACATAGAAAAAACATTACACTTGAGAACAACCAAGGGCTAACAAGGGAAGGAGTTAAGAAATGTCTAGATTGAAGAGAAAATGTGTAGGGGAAATGTTGAGCAGTGTCAAGAGAACAGAGCTTGTAGAACATATTCTTAACCTAATCAAGCTCTTGAACAACTTAAACAAAATTAAAATACTAACACATAGATGAGACATGTAATGAACTTCCAATATCTGCTATCTTTTTCATTAATGCAGAGGTAGGTAAAGGAGAAATAATTATAATTGTAACACTATTCATAGTCCAGTAAATTATGTTAGTAATTTGTGTTCAATGGACCTCAGTTTTATCATTATACTGCCCATCTAATACCATATTTTAATCCAGGGTTCAACTATCTCAGATTTAAAGAAGCACCTTCAATTAACCATTTAAAGTACTATAAAATAAGGCAAGACTTTTACTTGAGAAAGATTGGGTACACTTTTAGGATTAAATTTCTCGCAATCATTAGGATTTATTGGCACACAGACACAACCTGCAACATATGAAGTAATGGATGACTACAAGTTAGTGAAATGGTCCTTAATATGTGACTGGTTTGCAAATTGATTGGTAGAAAATAAGGTTACAAATAGATCTACATAAAAAATTATGAGGGCAATCTACTGTAATCATCAAAATAGATGAAAAGTATAAAGGAAAGAGTTGAGCTACATCTCTAGAGCCTAAAAAAAACACATGCAAGAAACATAAAAAAAAGAACAAACCAATTTTTGGATGAATACAAAATGGTGCCTTTAGAAAGTGATTCATATGCTTTCACACCTGACAGGACATTAAGAAGATTTTAGTCTTCCTCTATGAAATTAACTACTTATAGAAAAAACCCAGAAACCAATATTACATACCTCCATGTCTAGCCGAGGGTAGGTATAAGAGAAAAAAAATTCCTAAATGCAATGCCGAAAAATATCAATGTGTTTGTAGGTTTGTATTACTCAAAATATCATTTCACTGCCTAAGGAAAAATACCAAAGTGATGTTTTAAATTTCAATCTTCACATAGGCTCCCTTATTGCTACACATGCATATACAAGCATTATTCGAGCTCTAAACTATTCAAATATTAAGGATTTAATTAGCTATAAGATGGAAAGTTGCTGTTTAGACATAATCCATCATCTTTTACATATCTTTATTCACTCCTAGCGCTTCAGATAAATTTGTGTAAATGAGACAGAAATGTGAATCTTTTATGACAAAGAAAATTCTTAAAAGGAGGGGGGAGAGAGCAAAGGGTAGGGGGCAAGAGAATGCTTAAATGTATAGCAAAGTATAACATTTTGATCATTATAACAATGAAACAAATCTTAAGTTTGAAGCATTAATATCATTTACAACATTTATGATCAAGAATGAATGTAAGTAGAGAAAATTTTGCATACTGCAGATGGTACAAAATTTCATGGTTAAGTGGAAGCCTCCCATCAACAACAAGATCCAAATATTTGTGTATCTATCTCAATCAAGCCTCTAAACCCTTGAGTGTCAATTTTTCCACTAACCTATTATGCACAAAAGTCAAATTTTAGAGTTATGTCACCACTAAAAAAAAGAAACAGAGCTTTGAAACCAAATACACACACAACAATGTGGTATTCATACAAAGCCATACAAACAAACTAAACTCAAAACATTGGAATGGAAACAACTTCAAATTATGATGCAGAGCATGGATTCAGGGTATAAAGAATCATTTTTCTGCCACCATAGTGAAAAGTTAGCACTTTCTTTCATCTTTGCATATTCGTTTGATGCTTCAAACGATGCATTTCTTATATTGAAAAGTGCATTACCTTATTGAGCTTCTCTTTGTTTCGAGAATAGTTAATATTCTCTACTTAACAGGGCCAACCACGTGACTGTGGAAGCTCATTTGCCCCCCGCCCCTCACATCACTCTCAATTCCCCATACCCAATCATATAACATTAATCATTCATTCATCCATTAATAACATATAACATTCATTCATTTACATATAACATTCATTAATTAACATATTCACATTCATTCATTAACATATAATATTCATTCTTTCAGTTTTTACATATTATCAAAAATATGGTTGTCATGATATGATTACAAACACTTTTTTTTTGTTTCTTTTTTAAAGCTAAAAAAATATGAAGTGGAGTATTGTTTTCTAAATCATCTTTCCCCCCTTTAGTTGTTCTTCCCTCTGCTCATGATCTTAATGTACGCCTAGTCATCTTCTCATGACGTGGACACCGCTGCAAGGGGGGGTCTGCTGCAATAACAAAGAAATGTTAAACTGATATGTTTTATTATTATTGTTACAAGTATTTCATTAATTAAAAGAACATTAAAGTGGTTTTCTTTACCTAATGGGTCCACATCATGTTCCTAAAATTCTGTTATAGACTCATGCTCAACATGCTAAACACCCTCTAAATCTTGATCTGTAGTTGAAACGCGAAAGGTTACATTAATTAATACACCAATTGAAATTAAATATGTTTAAAAGAACATTAGAGTGGTCCTCTTTACCTGATGGGGCCACATCATGTCCCTAATCTTCTCTAGCCTGATCATGCTCAACACGTTGATCATGCTCTACATGCTCTAAAGTTGAAACACGAAAGGTTACATTAATTAATACACCAATTGCAATTAAATATGTTTAAAAGAACTTTAGAGTGGTCCTCTTTTTCGATGGGGCCACATCATGTTCTTGATCTTCTCTAGCCTGATCATGCTCAACATGTTGATCACGCTCTACATGCTCTAATGTACTGGGATGCACACCATGACCTTCATCTGCAGGTTGTGCTCCACCCTCACCAGGCTGCATTCCAATGTCATGTGCATATTATCATTGCTTGAATGTTTAAAACAAATAGGTATGTAATTACTTTATGGTGGAAATTAATATTGAATAGATTGCACAAGTATTCAATTTTAAATAAACTTTATTGAGTTTATTTACCTGTGTCGGATGTAGTGGAAGATTGTGTTTTCCAGTCAAGACTCTTAGGCATTCAGCCACGGCTCCATAGCCTTGCTGGAAGAAATCTTCAGGCCCTCTTCTGTGGGAACTCTGTTGAATTCAAAGCCCTACATTTTGCATAAGATCATGAATTTTGCTTCTATGGTGTGATAAAACCAAAATTGTTTTCAATTTATTATTTGGATACAATATTTCATTTATTGATACTTACAATTCATGCGACTAATTTCATATAACCACTAGAGCCAAGTTTGTGTTGCCCATGTTTTTCTAGTATTTCCTTTGTTTCCTTCGATGTGTCGGGAAGCCTATGAAAATTTTGAAATACATTAGATTATGAAAAAATAAAGAGTAATCAGTATATAATTACATTGTTGATAGTATCACATACCTTCTTTGGCCCAGTGGTGTCTTTCCTTTTTTTCTTTTCAGCCTTCTCCTTTCCATCGACACCAGGTCCTTCCACTCCCTCTCCGGAATCATGGGGGAATGCTCGTACTTTTTTTTCTTCTCTAAATGTGACCTATATTGGTCCCTCACATACTTTAGATAGGTACCGGCTTTCTTAAGGACCTTGGTTTGGTTGAATGTTTTATCACCAAAGAGCACAACTAAACGGTTAATGAGCTCATCTGTTAAATCTTGATTTTGAGCATTCCACTATGTACGTATGGTGGGCCCAAAGAGCTCCAACGTAATATCACTTAGATGTTTATAAAAAACATCATTTTCTACAAAATGATCATGGGATCAATAGTCTAAAAAGAGCGATCAATAAGTAAATTTCAATTGGATTATATATAATAATAATTAAAACATTTTAAAGTACCTGGGACCTTCTCTATCTTTATGGGAACGAAATCCTCGGTCACCACAAATGTGACCAACAATGTTCCTATACTAGTAATATGGGAAGATCCAAGAAATGCTGCTAAAATATCACTAGTACTAGTGGCCTCTGCATCCCCAAGTACTTGTCCTAATGCATGTTCTAGCATGTGTTCACTGCCAGAGGGTGCACTAACAAATGCCTGCATGGTATGTGTTTCTGACATTTCAGATGAAAATATAGGCACGGATGATGGGGTCAAATGATGTGATGTATGTGTGGGAAGATCAGGATGGACACTTGTACCGACCCCTACTCCTCGGGCAGCACTTGCAATACCCTGATCATGGCCAGGAGCATCACGAAGACACAAAAAATCCTATAAAAACAACACATATTTTAGTTCATGACATAGAGGACAAAATATAAAACCATGAATGAACTTATGTTATAATTAAAGACCTCATGACAACTTACTTGCAATTTTTGTGATCTCTCAGTCCATATTTTAACCCTCTCTCTTATCTCATTTGTTTGAGGCGCTATGAATAACAACTTAAGGATTTCTTCATTGCATTTTTTTTGGGTCTTCCTTATCATATCGAGAGGGTTTGTTGAATAAGCAATGTCATCATCACATAATATTGACTGCACCTCCCTATGGATGTTCTCGTCTACTGCTGGTGCCTTTCCCCGATCAGTCGACTGCAACAAGAATATTAAAAACATTATAAAAATTAACCCAATAAACTTATGAAAAAAACATAATAATAAAACATTTTGCTTATATCTAATTTGTCGATTTACAATGAGGTAAACCTGTCGGGTAGAAGCACTTGAAGATACATTGCGAATTGTGCTCTGGGTCAGAGCCTTCTCTATATGATCAATGTCCCGCTATGACAAAAATTAAATATAAAAAAACATTACCGAAATGAAACCAATAGACTTACAAAAAAAACATAAGAATAAAATGGTATATTGGAGTCATTAATTGGAGGTTGGGTAAAATGGTACATAGTACATACCACCCCCATAGTAATTGTGTTTGTAACTAAGCGATTCAAATTGTCCCCTGCAGTTATTGATTTTATCGCACATACGAATACACGGTTTCCCTTGCGTGCCTCGAATATGCAATTGGGTTGCTTATTTGTTGACCCAGGTCGTACTGTTTATAAACCCTGCAATATTCCCTGATGCTTTTGGCCTTCCATCAATGTACATAGCCACTCCTTTATTTTGATCCTTATCTTTTAGTTGTATATAATTTGCTGACAATGCATACCTACACATACTTTGTGTATATTGAACCAGTTGCATCCAATCTTTGTAACTGTAACAGGGTTCGACATACTCCATCAATTCAGTAACTTTGTTGTAATAGACCTTTATGCTGTCCATACAAAATAGGCCCAAACCATGTAATTGTTGTGCCCTCAGCACACACACCCTGTTCAAAATGGGGACCCTCTTTTCTTTTGCATTTATGGGCCATTTTTATCATTGCCTCATTTTGCGTGCCCTCATTTTTGGTGTCCTAAGTGGTCAACATACCTCCAAAGTCTCATATTGAGTTGACCATGTTTCATCTGCTTCAGTTTGGCTGAGTCCTGGTGCCTTGCGAAGTCTCCTTGGTAATTTTCCCCTACCAACGGCCCTGGGACCTGGCGGGCCCGCCCCGCTGAATTTCCCTAGGTGGGTTTCCCCTTTGTGTTCGCCATTTCAAACGGTGGAAGGCCTTCCCGAACCTTGGAACTCGGCTCCCTCTTTTCCATCAGTTAAACTTGCAAATATTTTCGAGATTCCTTCGCCCCCTCTGGGCCCGTCCATCCGGACTTCCACTCCTAGAACTCTGTGCAGACTTCGCTATTCCCGACGGAAAATGGTCGAAGGAACTCTGCCCCCCGGGCCCCAAGTTCCCCTTTGTCCCCGATGGTTTCTGAACTGAATTTTCAAAACCGTGAACCTGCAACGTCCTTCCAGCCCCTGGGATTTGGACCTCCCACCGCCGTCCACGAATTCAAATCCACCAACCAACCAGCCGGCCGTACCTATATTAAACAGGGGCATTAAATGCATTTTGGTTATAAATATCTTGCCCAACCTGTCATTTTCATTTGTCAAGTTTTCCAAGGAGATCAGAGTGCTTGCTAGAGAAGATCACTGCCTTCGTCGATCGTCGCCCTTGCACCCGTTGCCGTCATTTTCTGACCCTTAGTGGATTGCACACCTCCTCTCATCAGACTCCTGAGGTAGGTTTTCCATTTTCCCTCCCGAGAAGTCTTTATGATTTTAACGCCTAAGATGATGAACAACACGGGTTAAAATTACATTTAAATGATAAAACATGAGATAACGCACAAAACCCACGTCTTAGAATTTTCGGGAAACTTCCAAAACACCCTTAGAATCGGTCTGGAACTCCACCTCGTCACGGTCGTTCGTCGCCAAGGGCATTCACACCCTCCGGGCCCGGGTCTCCCGATGGCTGTCAAACATAGAAACCAAACCCTCTTTTTTTCAAAATGACAGGATGCCCTCTCGAGCCCGCCGCCCCAGACCTCCATCGACAGTTCGCCGTCAAGATTGAAAACTTAAGACCTCTAAAACTGGCCTACATTCCCGCTTCCCGGGCCCGACCCTCCGGACTTCTGTGTCTAGAACTCCATGAGGTTTTCGCTGTTCCCGAATGGCTTACGGACCCCGTCCACCTGAGCTCTGGAGCTTTCCCTGCCTTTCATCGTCTGGTGTTGTGCACAAACCCAACCTTCCATCATCTCACCAGGTGCCAGTCCATGGACTTCCATCTGCAAACTTCTGTGGGGTATTCGCCATTTCAAACGGTCGATCACTAACGTCATTCCGCCTCCCGGACCCCAAGATTTCATTCACCGTGAAATCAGAAATCTTTGAATTTTGATGTCCTCGCCCTCGCCGAGCTCTGCCCACCGGGACTCCATCCCATCTCCGCCATCCCAAAGGGAAAAACACGCCCGCCTTGATATGAATATTTGACGCCCAACCTTGATGTTGGGTTCGGCCGGCCGGGTCGCTCCCTCAGGACTTCCGTTCGACGATCGTTGTTTTGAACAACGAAGGCGGGATGACTTTTCGGCTCTCTAGGCTCTAACGCTTCAAGATCTGAAAGGAAAGCATCTGCCGCCTTCCGGCTCTCTGGGTCCCGGACCTCAAAATTTCGTCCCCAGAATTCCCTTTATTTCTAGCCGTTTCGAACAACCAACCCCTGACGGCTTTCCAGCCTTGTACCTCTGGATGCTCCCAAGATGATCCAAACGACTTCAAATTTGAAAGCTTAAATCGACCCATGTGCTCAAATTAATCCTTCTCCTGCATTGACCTTTTAAACCATCAAAATCTGGTCAGAAGAAGTCACCCGAATCGTCCCATCCCGTTTGACCTTTCTAAACAACATTTCTGCCAAGGAAGTCTAGCCCTCCAGGCCCAGATTGTCCAAAGCTCCTCCAGTAAATGGCTAGCAGTATCTTGGAGTAAACATTTGATTTCATCAGTCATATATTGTCTAAATTGGATTTCGACTAACGTTCATGCTTTTATAATCAGTCGTACTAATTGTTTCCATGCTCGTAGGATATATGGAATCGGGTGCAGAGCCCTCAGAGGGGACTATAGACAAAGGAAAGAAGTCAGGAAAGACTCCTCGTGGGAAGGAGGATAAAGACCATATGAAGTTCCAGTTCCAGGGTGAACCTCTACGATCAAAAATCACCATAGACTGAAAAGAAATAACAAACACCAATATTGGCCAAGTCGATATTGATGAGTTTACACAAAGGGTCAGAATTCACCCGAGGACTGAAAACGCAAGGTTAATCAGGAAAAGTGGAATCGCAAAAGGTGTGGGCTTCCCCCCATCTCTCATTGCCCCTGAGCTAGTCATGGCCTATCGACAGGCCTATCAAACCGAGACAAGGACCATCATCGACAAAGATGGTAATATTCTAGCAGATATGTCAACTGAGGGCATTACAAAGACCTTCCACATTCCCACTTTTGAAGAAATGGAAACACCCACCATAGAGGAATGTAAGGCGGCATGGGATGACAACCCGATGGGTTGCAAGAGACTGATAAATCAACATTGGCTCAAGGAAAAAAGGGACAGCGCCGTGAAGGTTCCCCAAGAACTCTTCCACAGCGATTTCCACAAAGACTACCATGACTTGGTCACCATGCTAAGCCGGGTGATGGGCCTGCCCACCGCTACATTCTTTCAGGAATGGATGGTTTACTTTGTCGAGCAGATCCTCCGTGGGAATGAGGATGTCACCACGAAGGCCTCATTCTACTGGGGAGGCATGATAAGCGACTGCTTCCATGAGTAGTTCATGAACGTGAAGAAAAGCTCCAAGTTCTACATGACCTCCTATCTGGTCTACTCCTTGGTAGAGCAGAGGTAGTATAGTGGACTGTTTGTAGCACACGACGAGGAGCCAGGGCGAAGATTGAAAGTCTATGACAAACATCCCCAGCTCCAATTCAGAAATTTTAAGGAATACTATAGGGTCAATAATACCTTCATTGGCCATGTCATCGGACTACTTGGAGGGAACTTTGAGAGGAGGGTCTCCCATAGTGCGTAGGCATTCCTGAAGTAGTACACCTTCTTGTTCCTTCAATTCCCCAAGTTTACCTACATTCGTGCCTAGGGTTTCACTGAAAGGCCGAACAGGTTACCCCGGTACCCCAATGACCGGATTATACTATTGGAACTCTCCTGGCAGCTACAACATGTGCACACCATCCTCAGCAACAAGCATTTGGTAGGGGTCTCTTATCCCTTGACCCTCGGTCAGGGCATGTACAAACTACAAACTTCCTAGTGCACTAGGAATTCAGAAAAAGGAGCTGGTGGAATACCACTTCCAACTACACACTCCTTGCTCACAAATGGACCCGTACAGGCATGTAAGAAAAGCACTAGGGCCAGAGTACGCCCATTTACATAATGTTGAGGATTTATGGGGAAATTTCCAGGATGACAAAGAGGTGCGTGCTAGGCACTACATGAGGATGACTACATACTTTGTAAGAAGGGTACAACTGTTCCCCATACTAGATCAAGTAGAAGAAGATGAGGGCACCGTCATGGATCCCCAGTATAATGCAGTCACCAATTTACCGCTGCCAGCAATTGATTGGGATGAACAGAAGGTCGATGACCTTGACATCTTGACCAAACCCATCGTGGCCTGAATCGAAGAATGGGTTAAAGGACAAGTGAGTCGGCTAAAGCAGCAAGGAGTGGTCCTGACCTATGAAGGGCTAAAGAGTGAGCCTAGTGCCACTAAAGATGTCGCCGCCACAACTTCAATGGGAAGAACATCCAAATCTCCTTGAATCACTAGATCTAAGAAGAGGAAAGAAACAAAAACGGAGCAGTCTCTGGATCCCAAAGTATACACAAGGAAAGATCTAGGAGGCTCACCCTCTAAAAGGCTCAAGCAAATAGGAGGCACCACGAAGCAACCCGTAATCCAAGAGGAAGAAGCAAAAAGTACAGATCAATTAAAACCTCTTTTGTCTCTCCCTGTTTCAACTGCCCCATCATCTACCTCCCTAGCCATGGTCGCCACATCCCTGCCGACAGTGGACATCTCAGTCCATCTTGCCCCTTCACCTCCGGCTGAGCCTATAATAGTGATTGACTCTTCCTCCACCGTAACTACTCCTCCTTCCTCCACTAGCATGTCATCTACCACATCACTCCCATTAGCTACAGTGATGGCACCGATGCCCGCTCCTGCCTTGCCCGAGGCCTTCTCAAAACACATGGAGAATCTCCCTTACGAGCTCTCCTAGATCCTTATGGACCCCACTCTTCAAGTGGCCCTAGCGCAGGTCCTCGCTATTGCTAAACCTTCACAACCTCCAGCTATGGAGGCCACCATGTTAATCTCTGAGGAGTGGGAGAGACGGGAGCAGGAGGCCTCAAAGCCATTTGAAGAGGAAGCCAATGAATACCATGAGCACCCGAAGTATGAACGCCGGACAATTGATAGGGTGGCCTACAAGGAGGAAGGAATAGGCTCTTCTAAGAGCGGGGATGAGGAGGAGGATGCAGGTGGTAGGGTCATCGTACAAACCTTTGATGACAATCTTGAAGAAGAGATGGCTCGACAGCTAAAACACGATGAAGAAGAGGCAGAAAGGTCACCTCTCAGAGAAGGGGAGGAGGGCAGCAAGACAATGTAGATTGTGGAAATCCCTGCCAGGAAAAAACAACTGGAGATTGTGCCGCCTCCCACGGAAGAAAAGGACAAGGAAGAGGACCAGCCCGAGGGATACATGCACAAAGACGAGCAGATTGAAGACATAAAGGAAAAGGAAACTGAGAAAGAAAAGAGTCCCCAAGGATAGTT
The DNA here is from genome assembly GCA_007258455.2 of Sequoia sempervirens. Lineage (NCBI taxonomy): Eukaryota > Viridiplantae > Streptophyta > Pinopsida > Cupressales > Cupressaceae > Sequoia > Sequoia sempervirens. The sequence goes on from VDFB02047230.1 coordinate 398,784,366, forward strand.
GATTACTAAGCCTCCTATCAAGCACCTCACATTTGTCTTAGATTCTGATGAGGAAGAGGGAGACAACACCAAGGTGAAAGGTGCACAAATGGAGGGCCTAACAGAGAAGGGTGAAGGCGATCAAGAGCCACCAAAAGAAGAGTCTGCCATGCCTGAGTGGTTGGAAAAACAACTTGAGAAGAAGAATCTCGCTCCTAAGGATCCGAGAGCAAGGCTAGAGGCTATCCTAGCCTAAGCGCAAAGCTCAACCAGGAAGGAGAAAATTCCTAAGGTGAGATCCAAAATAACGATGGATGCTTCCGGGTCCCAAACTGCACAAATAGCAATGCCCATGGTAGGCCAGGCTGGTGTAAGCTACAACATTTCCACCATCGACTTGGGGACTGCTACCAAGGAGCAGAAGGTAGGACACCTTGAGGAGTCAGTGGCCACGGTAGTGCACTTGATAAAATAGGACAAGGTCTCGAATGATGAACTCAAAGCATAGGTGGCCGCCTTGATGGATTACATCCAATAATGGTCTTCAGTGGATGACCTACCTACCACATCCGCGGCTCCACCCCAACTACTGTCCAAAGAGAAAATTGACAAGTTGGAGAGGAGAAAGAACTTGGACAAGACTATGAAGAGCTGGTTCCGATAGGTCCTGTACGTCGGGAACATGGGTATTAGCCGGGCAGTTCAAACAGCCAACAAGTTCTTGGACCTACAACAATCTCTGGAGAGCATGAAGAAGCTCTGCACTGACTTCCCTGCAACGTATGACTCCACCTATCCAAAGATTGAGGCCATCCTCCAGTTACCAAAAGCCACATGGAAAAAGGAGCTTGCATTCAAAAGGGACGATCACTGGCTGATGGATGTGTGGAGGCGGGATTTTGACAATAGAAAGGAAAGGTTGGAGCAGATGATGAGTAAGGTGGATCCAGACATCGAATGGGTCAAGGAAATTAGGGCAGAATGCACCTAATATCTCAAGCTGGTGACAGAGTATGATATGCCCGTAGTGCAAATCAATCCAGAAAAGATAAAGCCTTACTTTCAAAAGAAGATGAAGGATGGGGTGTCCAGTGAAATAACGGTGGAATTCATGAGTTTTTCCACCCGTTCCTTCAACCAATCAGAGCTATTCAGAGATCAAGGCATAAAGCATGATGAAGATTGGAGAAAGCTTGAAGATAATGCGAAAGAATGGAGCTACCAGATGCTGCAGTACAAGATCATTGAGATAGAAAAACTCCAGCCGGTTATCCTAAAATTCATGGAATATGTAGCTTCAAAGAAGCAAGAGGATAGCCTTGTTATCAATGAGGAGCCCCCGAAGGAGTAGCTGCAACAAAAGAGCAATCAACAAAAGACAAGATGCTACAGTGCCCGCACTAAGTGACAAAATAGGGAGAGGACAAGGATGTATTTTTTAAATTGTAATATATTGGGGGTAGGTGAAACCCTATTTTGTAATGAATCTTGGCCATTCATTTAGCTTTTTGGGCACTATAAATTGGGGTCTCCTCTCATTTGCAAAAGAGAGTTGAGTTGTTGTAAAAACATGCTGCAAAAATTTATAATGAAAATACATTGACTTGGTACATTTTCTGAGTTTTTCACATGTTACTTGATTCAACCTCCATTGTTAGATGCTTTACTTAGATTTATATTTCTGTTCTAATTAGCTGTATTCTTTCTTTGATAGATTTAGAAATGTTGTTCCATGGTTGAGAAAATTCCTGCTATGTAGATGCCTTCTTAGTCCATACTTTTTGCTATTTGCTGCTGGTAGATAGCTGTGTAAAGTTAGTTTGGGCTTAAATTCAAAGCTTCTCCACACTTTTATCTTTGCTCATGAATGCATATGGTGAATGAAAGGTGAAATTTTTGCATACCTTAGAAGATAGCACAAATTTTATGAGACTGTGAGATTTCTTGTTAAGTGAAATCTTGTTTTAAGGAAGTTGTCCATTGCAGGAACTTCATAATTACTATTCACAGTTAGTTGCAGGTCCAAGAACCTTCCATCTTCCCTGATCTTTCCTTTTTTTTTAAGAAATAGCTTGTGCTAAGGTTCATTGCACATTGTAAAGCCAAAATTGAAGAAAACATCAAAGTTTTAGACTGTTGTTTGAACCTACAGTAGAATACACTTTACTTCCCATCTTAGAAACTTTGGATTTGAGGATCCATCCCGCATTCAGCTACGTAAGTCCGCCCTATGATTACCAGCAAAATCACATCAAAATCAACTAAGGAGTTCCATGCAAGTCATGACCTGACACTCGAGAGACCTTTGGGAGATTTTTCAGCAACTTGCCGTTGGAGATTTCCTTTCAAGAGAGGTAGTGCACCTACACACTGCCTGTGTTGAGAAAGTGTGCAAAAACACCCATCAACAGTAATGACAATGGTACTATGCGATATATCCTCTTGTTGACACAAAAATCAGTGTTTATTGGAGGAAGTTCCTTGGGTACCCATTGTTTCCGTAGATGTTTGTACCTCAAGGGCACCTCGACGTTGCCTATGCTCTCATCATCATAAGAACATGACCCCCCTTCAGCAAGAAAAAATTCCATGTGTTTACAAAATTTTCTTCTAATATTTTGACCTCTAGTTGATCTCCCTCTTTAGACATACTACATGTCTCTTTCCTCTTCTCTTCTTGAATTTCCCTCACTCAAGGAAGACAAATCACAAATACCTATTTGGTGGTACACTCATAAGGATGTTGGATGAAGTTCTTTCATGGTGATGTGATCCCAAGGTGACATTATGATTAATCTATCATTTCATCGCTAGAATTTCACAGGTTATAAGGTAATCAAGTCTTGATAGATTGCAAGTTATTGTTACTACCGTCCAAATGTGTCCATCACAAATCAAATCTACTTAATGTTTTAACTCCCAAACTTTGTAACAAGTGTTAAATGTGACTATGGTCCACCAGTTACACAACCAAGGCCTCAAATGTATTCTCTAATTGTAATCAAAGGACTTTTTCTCTTCATTCAAGTAAATAAACTTGAAGGGAAACACCACCAAGTGGTTTATTGGACACCTACATGACTAAAAATACAACAAATTTACATTTAATTTCCATATGTCTAAGTGGTTAGTGGGGAGGGAGTGTGTACTAGGCCTAGTTAAGTCATCATAAGTTTATGCTTTGGCAATAATTTTTTTTTAAGTCATCTTAAATCTTCCTATGTCTAATTGCTAGGAGAATTTTGGTATGTTTTAAGGTAGGATGATTGATGAAAGAGCCCAAAGAGAATTTCTCCATGGTATCCAAGTACACATAGCAGCGGTCTTCTCTTATACAATTGGACATGATTTAAAGAACTTAGCTAGGAATTATTCATTTAATCTAAGGTTTTCTCATAATGCCATCATTGGAAAAGTATGATCAAATTCTTCTATTATGAAGAATTGGTCTATGTGCCTCTAGTAATCACTATAAATGTTTGTAAGGATAAAATGAATAATTGCATTAGGTAGGAGAGAATCGACTTTGAGTTCTTCAAAGATTATATTCCTCTATTCATAATTTTTAAGGGTTGTGTGTGGAGGAGGTTATCACTACCAAGAAGGGAGGAGACCTTTCCTTGTGATGGAACTTCAAAGTTTTTCTCTTTGTGTTCCATTTTTATCTTGCCTTATGTCTCTAGTCATCTATGGTGTTTGGGAAAATCCTAAGGTTGGGGTTTTACCTTTGTCTTCATGTAAAACCCTAGTGTTTATCTTATGCCTTGGGTGGGATCTTTTGGGCCATTACTTTTTTGGGAGGTTTTTAAAACAACTTAAGCCCCATTGCTTCATCTAGGTTGGGCCCCTTTTGATTTATCATTTTATTTCCTTCGCCTGAATTTATTATTTCATAAGTTTTGGATGGTCCTGTGCTCCCTCATTTAAAAAACAACTTATGTCATTGTTTATCATCGGCCTAGTGATGTCCCCTTGTTCTTTTAATAATTTTTTTATATTTTGTAGAGGGACAAGTTTGCGTGACCGTAGATCAATTATCATTTGATCTCAGTCGTTCCCCGCCATCCTGTGATGACCCCACCACATTGTTTTGGTTGATCATGATATCATGGGAGAGCACCACATGTCTCATTTAATGAAGCCGAAGAGATGATAGAAATACTTTGATACATTTATCTAGTTTTAATACATTATGTAGCGGGTTACTAAAACATTTATGAGATGCATGTGTTTCAAATCAACAGAGATGTTATAATCTCGGTAGGAAAGGTGCTTGATGGTTAATGAACAAGATTACCGATGGTTGAGATCCACGGTTTCCCACGATAGCGTGATCAGAAGTTGCGAGGTCTTTATCGATCGCGATATCGCGGGCGAGCACCACGTGGATTTCCTTGGCAATGCATAGTATGGTGCGCCCTTATTACCATGATGGAGATCGTGTCAGTTTGTTTTGAAGGCAGTCGTTTGATCATTTGAACAAAGTGATAGATCGACGACTAGTATTTGAATTTGCATCAAATGCGATTACAAGGTTCTATTCTATAATTTCATATTTCTGTTTAGCCCTCCTAGAGAACTAAAAACTCAAGATTACAACTGCCCTCCTAGAGAACTAAGTGTTGAAGAGAGCCAAGATATAGACACTAGACAGATGGCATATAGGTCATTTGTAGCAGACAATGAATTTTGATATACAGAGACTCAAATGTATGTATTTTGATGGAGTAAATGAAGATATTTAAGTTGCGGATTAAGATTTTGGTATCAGCTGTTTGTTAAATTTATGCAGTTATTTGATTGTCTCCATTCTGATGCTTCTCTATTGTTGAAATTGATATAACAAGTTTATACTCAGTTTATCATTGTACATTTGCTATTTATGTGTGATCTGGTTATTCATTTCTCTAAAGTAGGGATTAAAATCTTTTAATCAATCACAACAATTGGGAAGTGTTACTTGGATTAATAAGAAGAATCACATAACTAGAATTTCCATTCTATCTCAAGAAGAGTTTGTCAATTATTCACTTGCACGTTTACACAAGTTGTAAGCAATTTATGTGCCTGACAGTTTGAATTATTGCCATTATTGAAATCCACATTTGCAGATATTCATTAGACTCCATATACCCAATAAGGCACTGGTCTCCCCTTGTATTCTTTTATAATTTTCATTATTCTTATTTATTTTACACTTACATTTACAAATACACATACATATGCATTTACTGTTTTCATTTATTTCTCATGTAGTTTAATAGTTTGGTCGATTTCATATTATATGTGTTGAAGACTTTAGAATTTCAATTACATTAATTTATGGATATGTTGTATCTATAAAACTACAAAACCATATGCTCTTTGCATTTACACTTGCATTTAGAAATACACATTTATATACATATACATAGATTTCTTTAATGATATGTTGCATTTATTGTTCTAGGAGAGCATCCAGGAATTGCATTTACATTTACATTTAAAAATACATATACATACATACATACATACATACATACATACATACATACATATATATATATATGTGTGTGTGTGTGTGTGTATGTATATCATTTATATTCGTTCATAAATAACCCATTACGCCTCGCATATGGATACAAATTCATAAAATCAGATCTCCTACATATTTTTGTTGAAACCTAGGCTTGAACTCATTTCACATGCTTTCTTCACAAAAACTCTTGAGGACAACAACTATACCTTCTTTCTTCCTCATCCTACGCCCTATTCATGCATCCTACAATTACAACAGTATCCATGGGGCCTCTTACACAAGCTACAATAATCACAAAAAGTGTAAGAGCCCCTTTATATCATGTTTGGACTACAAAACCCTAAAAAACAGGGTAACCGAGCTGTATGCTTGAATGTTCTGTATAAGGATTTGATAAGTAGTATTGGGTTAGAATACACATTGATGAGATTGTAAAGCAATGCTATCAAGGATCTTATATGTTATGTGTTAAATCTGTCATAAACCCTTAGATGCTTATAAATTTGACTCCTCCAATGGATATATGGCACTGATCCAAGTTGTACTTATTTGTATGGTTCAGTATTTTTTTGGCTTTACCTAGAGCTTGCGAAAAATTGCAAATCAATGACTATCTTATACTATGAAATGTTGTAGTTATCTCATGCTCCAAATAGTTGATATTATTGATAAACAACCAATTCTATTTGGTATTATCCTATCATGTTGAGCTATTAAATGAGATTATCTGTTGTTGTTAATGTTGTTTATGATGATGGTGTAGAGGTTGTAAACGCATTAAGGGATCACCCTCCTGGGTCTTGTAGAGCCCAAAGTATAGGTCTTTAAAATCCTTGTCAGTTGGTCCAGGTCCTTCAAGCTGCTTTTTATTTGAATTGGCAATTCCATAGGTAGATTATAAGATCAACCTACTTACTGTAAAAACAACCAACACATTGCATATGTTTGTGGTGGAGGTATCAAAGAAGAATTGTATGCCTCTATTTCTATTCATTAGATCTACCTTAGCCTAGCATATACTTGGGCTAAGTCTACAATTGCTTCAGACTCATGCGATGAAGGCTATGTGTGATGAAATCCTAGACCAAATCCAAGATGTGGGTAGATTATGGAGTTTTGCCAAGACTGAGGTTATCGATAAAAATGTGAAAGACTAAGCTATTTATTTTTTTCTGCCTCCTTTATCTTTATAACATTTTACTTAGAATGGGGTGCTAAACTTACAGGTACTCATTGCCCCTTGGTCATCGATTCGAAAGTGCCCTCAACCTCGCCCCGACACTGGCATTGACCTTGTTTTCACTCCTCCACACTCTTCCTCGGCACTGGCATTGACCTTGTTTTCACTACTCCAAACTCTTCCTCAGCACTGGCATTGACCTTGTTTTCACTACTCCAAACTCTTCCTCGGCATTGGTATTGAACTTTCACTTCTCCAATTTGATGAGCTACAACCTAGTTTCATTAGGTTTTATAGTATGTTAATTAAGTTCAAAATTTTGGTGCCATTTAGCTAGGTTTTAATATTCTACAATATAGTTAAGTATATATATTAGCTATATTTTACATAATAAATAATATAATTATTCAACTTATTATAATTATATATATATTGTTTTAACAAAATTATTAAATAATGTGATAAAATCATTACAATTAATAATTAATAATAAGTATATTTTATATAATACAAAATATAATTAATACAATATATATTTAATATAATAGTAATATATATTAATATGAGAGAGAGAAACTAAATTTTGATTGGTTGTTTCATGTCAACAATCCAAGGATGGCATGTGTCCTTGGGAAGTTATGCTCAAGTTAGCATGCCATTTGATTAAAGATATGATAGTTCTCCTTTAAGACCTCTTCAATGTACCCATTGCATACTTAAGGAGACAAAGATAAATATAGGGAAGAAAATATAGAGAGAGAGGGAGATAATGACAAACATACAAATAGAAAGGGAGACAAAGAGATAGAGAGGGGTAGAGAGATAAAGAGATAAGGATGAATAGATAGAGATATAGGAGGGTGATTGATATATCCCCCCCTATTTCTCTCTATATCTCTATATCTCCCACTATCTATGTCACTCCCTCTTCCCCCCTC
>VDFB02047230.1:398792080-398807105 GCA_007258455.2 Sequoia sempervirens
AGGGGAAGAGGGGAAGAAACACCCCATTAGGTCTACACATGGATAAAAATTCATAAAATCAGATCTCCCATACATATTTTGTTGAAACCTAGGCTTGAACCTCTCATTTCACATGCTTTTCTTCAAAAAACTCTTGAGGACAACAACTATAGCTTCTTTATTTCTCATCCTACGCCCTATTCACGCATCCTACAATTACAACAGTATCCATGGGGCCTCTTACACAAGCTATAGTAATCACAAGAAGTGTAAGAGCCCCTTTATATCATGTTTGGACTACAAAACCCTCAAAAATAAGGTAACTGGGCTGTATGCAAAGAAATGAAGCTTTCTAACTCAAATCAATGCCTTAAGCCCTCAAATTAGATTCAAATCAAAGCTAACACATATCTTCACGACCTGGAATTTATTTCACATCAAAATATGGCTGCATGTGACCGTATAGTGCTGCATAACAGGAAAAATATAGAAAATTTGAAAAAAAACACAGATTTTCGAATGTCAATAGCTTGTATTTTAAATCCTCAACTATCAACAACCATTACAATGATCACTTTATGCCTTTTAAAGGCCTTTACACATCAACCACTGAACAACCACCTCTACAACTGACTTTTTAATCTTTTATGATCACATGAAACATAAAACACATTAATTTCAAGGTTGTTAACATCACTATTGAAATGTTTTAATTTTTTGACCTTTCAAACATTAAAAAGTACATCATTAAATTAATTATGTAATGGCATAAAAATAAAAAAACATCATGAATTAATTATGTAACCACATAAGTCAAATATAATTCTATCAAGAAATTAATATCAAATAGATAATATAGTCACATAACTCATACCTTTCAATGTCATTGATCTTCTTCTTCATCCAACTCTTTGTTTGTATCATCTGATCCAGATTTGACATTGTAATGATTGGTCATATCATCATCATCGTCATCGATATCAGTTTCGATAATTTCATCATCCACATGAATATCATCTTCATGAACATTAACTCCTACATCATCATGATCTAGTTCCTCCTCTTTGACATCTTCGTTAGGGACATCATCAACTAACTGTTGATCCTGATCATCATCTACATCATCTTCTAGTTCTTCAGTATCTTCTTCTTCCACCGCATTATACTTTACCGGCCTTCCTCTTGGATCATGTCTAACAAAAAATGACCAACCCGATTTACCTGAAACCTTTGAGTAAAATACCTTCTCACATTGGCTTGGAAGAACATAGGGCTCATTTCCAGCTCGCTCGATCGACCTTATATTAACCATGGTAAATCCATTATCATGTTCAATAACAGTTCTCTCGAGATCATTTTCATTCAATCGTAGCCTCTACCATATGACGACGAACATAATTAATATGAAGGACTTAAAGTCACACTCAAGTATATCATCCAAAATCCCATAGTATCGATTTTATGAGACTTCTAGATGTATGTCGCTTCTAGATGAAATATTAGTCACCTGAAAGATTGCAGTTATACCAAAATCACAAGTTTTCATGTCATCCAACATTTTGATTCAAAATTTACGACCATTGCACCACATAGCCTTGTGGTGTTTCACCTGCAATATGTCAAACATGTAAAAATTATTGCAATATCGCCAGTTGATAAATATATTTATTATTGGCTGAATGTATGCAAAGAAAACAATCTCAACATATATATACATCAATATAATTGAAAATAATTAAATAATATGGGTGATTAATATATTTATACATACATGTTTATCTCTTAAACCATATGCTAAATCAATTTCCCTTTCTGTAATATTGGAATCTCCATTACGATGAGCTTCTTTAACCAATGAAGCCACACCTTCCCATGTTAATGCACGACCAGATTGTTGACATCGTTCAATCCATACCGTCATCCAATCAAGATTGTTTGCGACATACAAATTTAGTGCATCTCACTCTCAACCAACTATATCAAGAAAATTTGAAATTCACAAACGACGTATAATTAGTTAAATACCACAGTATAGGACCTTAATTTATAATTGATGCATATTGAAGATTAAAAATTAAATAAGTACAATATACATAAAAATCATATGTAAAATGTATTCCAATTAATCTCCATGACCATCTTATAATTACCTCTCACTTTCCTCAATCTACCTTTCTCCATCAGGTACTCCCCTTCGAATTTGTTAATGGAGTTGGGATCCCAAATTTGATCTACATAGATCTTTGCTGCAAACTTAGGAAGATATTCACTAATGTACACCATGGTCTAGTATACCATATATCCCTCCACCATAGAACCCTCAGGATGTGCTCTTTGTCTAACCAAAGCCTTCAAAAATTTCAAGTGCCTCTCAACCATCCACATTGACCTTGTGTGTGCAAGTCCACACAATTCAATCTCCTCAACTTGGTGTATGAGATAGTGTTCTTATGCATTGGAAAATGTCGAAGGTAGACACTTTTGCATTTCACACATTAGACGAGAAATTTTTCTCTTCCAATAATTTATATCTTCTTTATGGATTTCTTTAGATGACAACCATCTACAAGTGATTCAAGGCGCAAATATATTAACGAGATTTAACAAAAATATACAATATATTACATAACAAGTAAAATAAATTGCAATTATAAGATGTATACAACGAATTGGAAAAATATCGCTACTTACCTCATGTATTTTCCAAGATCATATATAACTTGCTTGACATTGTTGTTGAAGTTGTCTAGGAGAGATAAAGGTAGAACGTACTGCAACAATTATAAAATAATCTTTTCATTATTTTTCCAAAAGTAGTAAACATAATACACTGAAAAGTACATACATTATACAAGTGTATATAATATACTAGAATAATTACCTTAATGAAGGTATGCCAATCATTCGTTTTCATCCCTGACCCAAATTCACCTTTCTTTGTTATTATATTGTTTATGTTCGCAGCAAATCATATAGGAAATCGAATTTTTCGTATGACTTCTTTTATAGCATTGCTTTGCTGCTCCATTAATAACCAAGGAAGGGTACTTATATTAATTTGGTCTCCATTTCTATTTAATTGAATGACATTTTTCATTGCATGATTAGTTTCCTGAATGTCACTACAAATTTTGACAATTTTTTCTTTGTCGTGCCTTCCATCCAATATTTTCCATAACGTTTCTATTATATTCTTTCCAATATGCATTGTATCAAACAAATGTACAATTTGTAGCTACTCATAGTAGGGCAACCTACTAAATTGTCTGGGATAACTTTTCAGTCCTTGTGGAAGCCGACCATTAATGCCTTGACGACCTTCATGAAGCATATAAGTTAAAAAAATTAACAATGACAATCATTGTCAAGTACAACATGAGTAAACACAACACAATATAAAAATATAAATTCAAAACATATCATATATGATAGATAAACAATTTGATCCAATGTATAACCTTGAAGATTAATTCTATTATATTCCAACTTCCATAGGCGAGGTGCCATTCTTCGTGGTTTTGATGTAGTCTCTTCTTTCCCATTAAAAAGATGTTTTTTAGTAGTTCGATACTTATGATTTCTATGGAGAAAGTTCCTATACTCATCAAACACCTGCTTTCCTAAACTTGTTGAACGACAAGATTTCATCTTTGGACCACAAATTGGACATGCAAATTTTCCCTTTGTTTGGAGACCTGCAAGATCATATATAATTGGATTAAATATGTCAATTTTTATAATTATATATAATGAATAGATTATTTTAAAAGCATGCATGATATCTACTTCATAAAATTAAATATTGTTAAAGTGCAGTCAAACGTTATAACATACCACAAAAAATGTGTTAGCCCTGGGGCATCATGAATTGTCCATACAAGCATTGCATGGAATTGAAATTGTATTTGTCCTATTGGTCTAGAGATGTCATACATAGTGACACCATTCCATAACTTTAGTAACTCGTCGATAAAAAGCTTGATATATACATTCATATCTTTAACTTGGTACTTACCTAGTTGAATGAACATAAACATTACATAGTTATTATAATCATTTTACTGCAATATATATAAATTAATGTACATGAATATTGAATGAAAAAAATATAAGTCATTATGCAACAAATAAGACAAATGAGATGCTACTACGTTAAAGAAAATTGATGTAAACAAATACCTGGAACAATCATTGACAACATTATGTGCTCCCTCTTTATTGACATCCATGGAGGAATGTTATTGTTGATAACAAAAATAGGCCACATCGAGTAAATAGATCTCAACTCTCCAAATGGATTAACACCGTCCGCTCCCAATAAAAGTATGAGATTACAAGGTTCTTCTTTAAAGTGTGGCCATTTTTCCTCCATGTCCCTAAATGCAGAACCATCAGCAGGAATTCACAGAATGTCATCTCCACTTCTATTCCGTGCATGGTAATCCATAAATTACGCTAAGTTTTCGCACCTAAATAATCATTGCATACGTGGAATAATGGGAATATAACGAAGAACCTTGCGAGGCACGATTTTTGTTAGTTGATCTATTTTATATCTACTACTATGACATTCTAAGCATTTCGTTGCAAATTCATGTTGTTTATGATATATAATATGATCATTGGGACATGCATCTATTGCTTGATACTCCATTCTAATATATTTCATAATGTCAGATAAATCTCGGTATGAGTGAGGTAAAATATTTGATGGTGGTAACAAAAATTCACCAATCAATCTACAACAAAAAATAATTTGTTAATATAAATAATATTAATGGTACATATTTCATCCTTTATTTACTAGTGATGAACTAACAAGAATTAAAATAGATGAAAAAAGATGACATATATCACATACCTTAACATCCATGAGATTGCTATGTTTGATAAACCATTCATAACCTTCAAGTTCAACAACAAAAATACAACAGAGAGAAGAGTTGTTTGGGAGCCTTCATAAACGGGATCGTATGCCTTCTCAAGTATAGGTAAATCATGAACATCATCAAAGTCATCTCGATCATCATGATCAACTCTGCCACTAAATGTGTCATGGATCAATGTATCTGTACCATCATCTTCAACTGTGTTTTTTGGCGCATGATCGTCTTCTTTCATAGGATCATTAACTTCATCTTCGATATTCACAGCTCCATGTTCGTTCGCTTGCAAAACCACATTCTCCGGGCCGTGATAATCCATATCATGTGCCCTAGGGCACCCCACCTTTATAATAAAGATAGACACAAATAAACCATGATCATGATCAAGTGATTTTAAATATATATATATATATATAAAATGTTAAAACGATATAAACATTTACAAATTCAATCAATATAAACACATATAATGAACAACTTACCAATGGACGATAATCATGCCCCCTTCAATGTGACCATAATGCCTACAATGTTTCTCAACTGTTGTGATTAAAAGTCGTCTCGTCTTTAAGCCCTTGCAATTATTGCAAGGACAATAAAATTTTCCATCACCCTTTCTTTTCAGTCTATCCCACAATCTATTAAGTGTCTCTTCATTTTGTTCTGGACTAATATTATCTGACATGATTTTTCTTTACCAAGCTTGACTATTTAGATCTTCAAAAAATATCAAACTCACACTCCAATAATTTTTATTCATAGACAGGTAACAAAATCTAATAATTCTGATATTTTACACCAAAAAAATTTGGCATGCAACCACCCCTGCAAAAGAGAAGATAGTCTGAAGTTAATGAACCCCAAAAAAACTTTAAAATGATAATTCCAAAACTTATTAAATTATGATTTTACTATGATTTCCAACCATTAGACTCCTAAAATAAAAATATTGAACTTGATCACAAACTTCCTACAACAATGGAGGTAGCGAGCTAGTAAGAGCAAGTGACCCATTCCTAAGGAGGAACAAGTCAGAATCATCATTGCTAATGTCAATACGGATTTATCCTTTTAGTTAAAGATGCAATGTGTCACTTCTTATGACGAGCTTATCCCTAGGGCCTTGACATTGAGAGAGCCCTAATTGCACAGAAACACCTGGCAGGTAGAATTTGGAGAAATAAATGACTAGGTGACTAAAAATTTTAGTCACAACAACTAAAAATGACTAAATTACGCTCATTTTTACAACTCAACTATAAATGAGTAAATAAATTACTGGATTTGGTCATTGATTAAAAATTATTTAGTCACACAAATAAAAATGACTAAATAGTTAGTCATTTATTTAGTCACAATCCATTTGAATAAATCATTTAAGGAATCAAGAATATAGCTTGCCAAAATACTCTAAAACTTTAATAAACATACCCTAAATTTTTTGTCAAAATCTTATTTTTAGGTGTAGCCCACCAGAATGGAGTTTTCATTTTAATAAACATACTCTAAAACCTTTATCAAAACATTATTTTCAAGCATAGACTGCCAAAATGGAGAAGTGTTTCCATAAAGAATGACAGAGAATGGTGAGGAGATGTGAATGAAAGGAGGCATAAGATTCATTAAGCATCTCACCTTTCTGCTCAACAAATCTTACATTGTTCAGCTACTAATTTGTAATCCTAGGTATTTACTTGACATATATTTGCATAATCTTAATTCCTTGAGAGGAGCTTTTAGTATCAATGTATCTATATAGGGTTTAGAATGATTTCTTTTAATTAAATAAATAAATAAATGTTGTATTTCCCTATAATTAGATAATGTGGAGATCTCTTAAATCTGCCCCAACACACTATCCTCTTTGGCACTGTATTCATTACTCCAGCTACTAGGGTTTTGCATGTGGCATCTTTAATATCTTCATGACCATGGCTTTTAAATAGATCTCAGTCTTTGCTTTAATCCTTTTCATGGTAACCCTTGAGTTCCATAATCCACCTTCAATCTCTTCTAAGAACGTTGTCTTAAGCTAGGCTACATAGTATGCATATACAAAATGTCCTTCATACCTGCCATTGTTCCAAACCACCACTCACTGCCTTGCTTATAATGTTGCCTCCATAAGCACAATAGCATGTTTTAAAATCATGGTTGTCAGTGATTAACCATTAAGGTCACCACTTTCATCAAGATATAATGAGATTTTTGTCTTCAAACTCAAGGAATTATGCAAGATAACATTATTGAATTATTTGTTGTGTATGATTTGATTTTCTTGCACATTCTTGCTGCTAACTTCCTTTAAGACTGGGTATTGTACCCTCAGCTGCAATCTCAAACAGCTCACTCACTATCACTTGAAGATTCCTTTCATGAGCATCCTTCTATAAAATCAAACTATGCCCTATAGACTGCCTACTTACTACAGGGGACTCATTGTTTCATGGTATTCTAGATCTTAAGATCCTTCAGCCTTATTGACACTACTTCACAGTCCACAAGGTATTATTCACTATTCTCCCATCTTTGATGAGTCTCAAAACATTGCTCAAACATGCAATCCACTACCTCCATTATACATTAATGGCTAAGAAGGAACATTGAACCTATGATTACCACTGTTACTTCATTTGGACAGTCATTCCCTGATTGTATTTGCCTTGTCTAACACTACCAAAATCATTTGAAAAACCCTTAAGGTTAGCAAGGGGGTAAGGAAACTCACTATTAAAATCTCCTCTTTACTATGCAAGGTTTGAGATTTATTATCTTGTCACTGCTCAGCCTCTTTTTGACTGTCACATATCAAGTGACTATCATTCTTCTTACCGTAGATTGCATTTACAAATGTTACTAAGCTACGTAGTGTGCTTGTTATTGGTTACAATCTTTAGATTGTAAGATTTTGTTATTAGCTACAATGTCTCAATCTTTCTGGTATTGCAACCTCACTAATCCGCTAGAGTTATTGTTTATGTTTCTACGGAGGCCTAGGGTTTGTACCCTAATCATGCTCTTACCAATGCTTCTTTTGGTATTAAAAAATAACCTAATTAAATCTCGGGTCAGAAAATTAGTTGTCTTGATAGGGTTGTGGTATGATCTTGGATTGTATCCTAGAGTGTGTGGGAAGCTTGTGTTTGATCATTAAGGTATGTAAACCTGATCAAGGAAATGTATCCTATATAGCATGGGTCTTTCTTTAATACTTTCCATAATGGTTATTATCAGATCACATTATTATAGTTTGCGGTAGCCCAAGATTGCATTCAAGTATGTAGCAAACTTGGTTTGTAGTTTAAGCTATACACTTTTAAGTAACATTCATAAGGTTTAGAAAATCTGATCACTCTCTAGAATAGCCCATTAAATATGGGTTGTGCTTGAATGCACTACATAATTGATATAACACAACCACTCTGCATATCAACTAGAGTTATAGGCACATTATTGCAGCAAGAGGTAATCACTGTTGGATCATGCTATAATTACATCGTAACCTGTTAAACTTGAGACAACCTGAATGCACCCAATGATGATTGACACCTACATTATACAACCTAAATTAACTACATTATATGAGTGCCTCCATTTCTATCACAAAATAGCCACATTAAACTTGGGTCACACATGAATGCATCTTGTATTTGTTATAGCACAACTGTGCCACATGACCAATAGAGTTATGGATCACATAATTACAGTCACAAGAATCTATTTCTTGGTTGTGATCTTAGGGTGATTCCATACAATGAAATCTGGACATGAAATTCTCAAAACCCTAAACCTCTACAAATGAAATCTGATGACATGTTGCTTTAAAATATGATTTTCAAACCTGGAACTACAAATCTGACTTCACAATTGAATTATGCAAAAGACAATGACTACCCTCAACCTGGCGATATCTTCTTGATTTTTTTCTGATTTTTCCCAAGAAAATCATCCTTAGTTCTCCACAAACTATTTCAAGTAAAGAAAATTCACAAGTATAGCAAAATAATGTCGCAATAAATCAGCGAACTCACTTTTCTTTATGTCGGCCACAATTTGATTTTTTTCTTATTTTTCAAGTTTATCGAAATTTTGACGAAACTACTAGTCGAAATTTTGACGAAACCTAGGTTCGTCGAAATTTTGATTAACATTGGGGATAAACTTTTAAAAAATTGAAAATTACACATCAAATTTTACAAGCACCCAACAATACATCAAATTATACATATTTCGTTGGAAATTTTCATCGGATTTTGCAGTCAAATGAGTTAGTGAGAAATTCTTCAATCCTTTTTGCTTCTTTTGTCTGGGTCTTCAGATCAACAATCATCTTTTTCTACTTTCTTCAAATCCTGAGATATATTTTCTTTAACCTTCACCTCTTCTACAATTTTGTTCTTCAACCTTTTGATTTCTTTTCCAACACACATCAATTCTTCCATAAGATCTACTTCATCTTCATTATTTCAGGAATCCATTTTTGCATCTCCTTTAATAGTCTCAAAAGCTATGAACATAACTTTGTCCTTTTCATCTCTAGAGATATCTTCATCTTCTACTTTAATAGAGTAGTATTCTTCTTCATTAGTGTAGAAACTCTTATGTTTCCTTTGACCTTTATACCTTCTCTAAGATAATTTATTTCCATTCTTTTGCTCAACATTGTTAGAATCCTTATGGGGACACTCAGCCATAAAATTTCCTACTTCACCACAATTGAAAAACTTAAAAGGTAACTTTCCGTTGTAATTCTTGGAACCTCTTTGTAGCTTCCTAACAAAATTTGATTCTTCTAGATCTGATCCAATATCATATTCTTGATCAACCTACTTCTTAGATACTCTAAATGCAGTCTCTTTTTTTATTGAATCTTCACTTTCAAATATCATCTCAAATTCAATTAGAATTCCATGTAGTTCAGTCAACTTCAAAGCATTCAAGTCCTTAGCTTATTCAATAGTAGAGAATTTAGAATCAAACTTTTTAGGGAGAGATCTAAGTACCTTTTTCACAACATTCTTCTCTTTTAAATTCTCACCAAGACCTCAGATAGAGTTTCAACAACTTCATTAACCTAGAGCAAGAATGTAGCAATATTCTCATCTTCTCTCATCTCTAGACCTTCAAACTGAGCTCTATAGGTTTATAGCTTTGCCTCTTTGACTTTGTCATCACCTTCATAGATTTTCTACAATTTATCCCATATATCCTTTGTTATTTTGCACTGCATCACTTTCACAAATTCAGAGTTAGTCAATCCACAAAAAATAGAATTCCTTTCCTTAGCATTGAGTTCACAAGCCCTCTTTCTAAGTGATCCATAAGGGGTTTTTTTTGGGAATTTCATATCCCTCTACTATTGACATCTAAATGTCCATTCCTAAATCCATCAAATAGGACTCCATCATAACTTTACAAAATGAAAAATTTGATCCATCAAAGAGTGGTGCTTTATTTCCATAGAATCCTTCATGTGTCATCCTGTATCTACCTTAAGCTATTAGGCTTCTTCAAAGGAACTTAGCTTTGATACCAATTGAAGGGCACATAATCTAGACTAAGAGGGGGAGGGTGAATTAGGAGATCAAATATATTTAAACTTCTTAACTTTTCCCATAGTTATCAAAATATATGATTCCTTACAACAAACTCATGTATAAACAAAAAAATCATAGAACACACAATAGGACACCAAATATATGTGGAAAATTGAAGATGGGAAAAATTACGATGAGAATAGCTACTTGGATCTATTTCATAAATCCAACCTCACAATGCAAAAACATACAAGTGAATTTTACACACTAAAGTGGGCACCAACCTACCAGAGACAATAATATCCTATAGTGCTTGGAGGCACCAACCTACTAGAGACAACAATCCCCAAGTGAAACAATACAACAAATGGAACATCGGTCCTAATGGAATATAATGATAAAGCTTGTGAATCTTCAATATAGCACATACATGTGTCAGAGTCACTACTGACACTCTTCCTTACTAAAAATGATCTTCTAATATTGGTGCACTCTCTTTTCTTCACACTTTCTCTTCAGTTTACACCCTTCAGACAAGTTTTCTTCACACCGGTGTAATTATGCTTCGCATACATACACTCAAAATCACATCACATGTATCTAAACATTTGAAATATATACATGAAATTACATTAACTCTTTTCTATGTTGGCTAGGAATCTGCAAATAGCCAGGATGACATAAGGTGGACCTAATTTCAATTTACATGAAACGTGTAATAGGTCAGTCCAAAAAGTATTATCTCACCACCAAAAGAACATGATACTATGTGCTACCATAAGGAACTTAACTAGGTCCTATCCTAACACCATAAGCAAGGTTTGAATTCCACATGCTACTAGTTGTTACCACACAATCCTTGAACTTCAACTAGTTGACAAACATGAAAAAAGAGCCTTTTGTTACTTCAAACTTATTTCACACTAAAAATATCCTCTAAAAACTTAAGAATATGATAGAACTAGTGTATGCATGTACTCTCCTTCCAAATTGTAGATAAAAACTATATTTCAAAAAAAAATGCTGACCACATTTGTATTAATGCTATGAGATTTCCACAATCCATTATGCTTATAATTCATTACTTCTAGATTTTGATTGTGTTTGAGTTTTTTCATCAATGTTTCAGATCACACTCAGCACTGAGTGTGATCCGAAACGTTGATGAAAAAAATCAAACACAATCAAAATCCAGAAGTAACGAATTATAAACACATTTGTATTGCCAAAAAAAATCTCTTTGCACAAAGGATATATATCTATATACAAAATTTCAAACCACCACAGTCATAGTGACTGAATACTTTGCATGGTATTATAAATGTACAATACACACCAACTCTTGGAAAGGTAGTCTTGTCTCAAAAAACTTGATTATTTGATATGATTGATGAGACAACTTCACAATTAACATTTCCTAATACACAACATGCTACCAAAAATGTAGCATATATTTTTGCAACTATCTTGCAACACAACATGACAAGCCCAAGGGAATAAAATGATAATTCAAGTACTCCTAGAATCTTTCTCATTCTTGACAACCTTTAACAACATTATTCTTCATCAATGACTCATCTTTGGCATCAATGACAACCTATGTTCAACAAATCAAACTCATGAAAGATCACAAGTACAACAATTAAATGTATAAGTTCACATAAAGTTCACTAAAATTTATTCATACAAAATAATAATGAAATAACAATTAAAACAAAACCAATTAACACTCAAATTATACACATACATAATTTAGATCAAACATAATTTTGAAGGCTCATGTTGAAATGTGGGTGCTCAATTTACCGACATGACATTAACATTACCTGGATGAAAAATAAGAGAATTTGGTTGTGAGAATGAATTATTATGGAATAATGATAAATTGGTTTAATTTATTGACTTGCAAGAGAATTAAAGATGAATGGTTAGGATTCAATCTAGAATATTCTTAAGTTTGACCCATGATTAGGTGAACTGATAAGGAGTTGTGGTAAGCATGAGAGAGTTTACACATTATTTAAAATTTTCAATTAAATAATAATTATTCCTTAACTCAATTTGAATGGGGAGATAAAAATATTGATTGATGAGTTAACTTACTACATGGAGGAGTTAACTAAGTGCATGTAAGAATCAAGGGGATTTTACTATTTGTATGGAATAGTTAACTAATTTCATGAATGATTGAAGTGGATTTGATTGATGAACAAGACTAGGGGTAAGTTTACGTGAACTATTAGAGTAGAAAGTCAACCAAATGACGGGTTTTAATAATTTGATAATTAATTAATTGAATTATTGGTGCACATGAGGTGAAACTTAATATTAAATTAATTCATTAATGGATAATATGTGAAGTGAAAAAATAAATGATAGGATAAATATATGGATAAATATGAATAAATAAATAAATAATTAAAATGGATAATTCATGGATACTTAATTTATTAAATGTGAATATTTGTATCCTAATTTAATTAAATAGATAAGACCTATTTAATTATATTATTAGGTATTAAGTGTCCTAGTTGATGAACAAGAGATAAGGTGATAACATTTGTGTCATATGTGATGAATGGTGTTAGAGGTCATAGATAATCAACATATGATTAGGTGATGAATGGATTATAATATGATGAGGTGTACTTGATTGTATAGGTTGGAATAATGATGGTGAACACAAAATTATTTAGGAATCTACATGTATTAGTATATTTTTTTCCTTGAGTTATGTTTCTTTAGCATCAAGTCTTTTCTTTATTTCCTATTTTTGGTCAAACTTAGTGCTCAATATACAACTTTCATCTATGTCTGACATTTTTTGTTAGCCTATCACTTTTATACATGGCACTTCACTAATTCATCTCTTTCTCCTCTTATTTCCTTTAGCTATTACCTATTTAACTAAATTATAATTTTACAAGTGCACTCCATTAAAACTTCCTAGAACACTCTCTTTCTTCTCATAATTTTCATCAAACCCACCTACTTGTCACCTCTTACCTCATCTCAAAAGCTAAATATATTTCTTAGATTAAATACCAAAATTTTGAATACTATATATTGAAGTTATATTAAAATCACAAGACTTATATTACTAAAACACTTTCCTAAACATTTACAATTCTGTAACTTTTTTTTTTAAATATCACACTTGTGTTACATATATATTATCCTTTGAGTTCCAACCTTATAAAATTAGCTTCAATTTAATATTTAACAAATTGAATTTTACACAAGTTCCCTCAACAAGCTATTTGCAACACATTCATGTATACTTCACTACTTCATCATGCTCACGTCTTCTTGTACTTATCCTTTTAATAATTTTCTACTATTTAACTTCACAACACTAGGTACTAACATTTATCAACACTCTCAAGTTCTTCAATTATAATTTCATCAACCTCATGGGAAGAATATTAGTACCTTCATTTTTAAAGAACACCTCTTCAACACCTCACATCTCATCGAGTCTAAATTATCTTTGTTTATTAATGTGCATTTCTAATTATCATAGTTTTACACTATATATTTGTTGAGATCCATATCCAAGCTACAACAATTTCCCAAAATTTTATGTAACACAAATTTAATTATCAATTATATATAAATATATTAAATCCCATTTCATAGAATTTTAAACAACCTTCAATTTTTTGTAATAGTCCTTTATTTTCTTACTTCACACCCCTTCTCTTTGTTTTACAACACACTCATACCTTTTTCCTATAATTGAATGTACTTGAAATTTATTTTCACCTATTCTTGTATTCCCATATCATTTACTTGATCCTAAATATAAATGTTACACAACACTCTCTTAATTATTTCTGAACACCCTCTTTTATCACTTATACAACAATAAACCCCATTGGCCCTTATAGTATCTTTGTGTACCTTGAAAGTTTATTCAACACCTCTTGAGGTCTTATTCCAAAATTTAAATATATTTATCTAAATTACCAAAATTATTTATAATTTTATATAATATCATTTGTACTATAAGCCCTTATCCCTTATATTCATCTCTATAATTATAATATTGACTCTAATAGGTTACTCTAGAGTCTCTTCCTATTTGTTCAAGCCTATGATTAAGAATCCACTATGTTATTGGATATCTCTTTCTATAATTTATTTAAACCCATGATATTTACTTTGTTAGGTTATTACACTTATCCTATGATCTTACTTTTATATAAAATAGGTTCTTAAAATGTAGGAACTAGAGTGGAATCCCAACCTAATTTTCATACTAGAGTGCATCCAACCACACATTGATATTAGAGAGGAAAACCAACCTTGTATTCTCAATGATTCCTAAAATATCATCTAGATAATTTGATAGTAGAGAGGAGTCTCAATCACTTCTCTTTATAGATGCATGTATAAAATTAATGAAAGGGTTTAAAGGAAATATAACAAGAATAATATAGATCATTTAGTTAGGATTGATATATAGAAAAACTAAAATATTATGTTTAAAAAATTAGTCAAGTTACTAAGAGGTCGTTGAATGAAACTTCCAAGGAAATATTTTAGAATGATTTAAATAATAATGCTACAATTAGTAAAACCTTACTATTAGAAAGTACAATTACTTTTGATGAGATGAAG
>VDFB02047230.1:398807205-398843401 GCA_007258455.2 Sequoia sempervirens
AATTTTGGTTTTATCACATCATAGAAGCAAAATTCATGATCTTATGCAAAAATGTAGGGCTCTAAATTCAACAGAGTTCCCACAGAAGATGACCTGAAGATTGCCTTCCAGCAAGGCTATGGAGCCGTGGTTGAACGCCTAAGAGTCTTGACTGGGCAAACACAACCTTCCACTACATCTAACACGCAGGTAAATAAACTCAATAAAGTTTATTTAAAATTGAATACTTGTGCAATATATTCAATATTAATTTCCACCATAAAGTAATTACATGCCTATTTGTTTTAAACATTCAAGTAATGATAATACTGCACATGACATTGGAATGCAGCTTGGTGAGGGTGGAGCACAACCTGCGGATGAAGGTCATGGTGTGCATCCCGGTACTTTAGAGCATGTAGAGCGTGATCAACATGTTGAGCATGATCAAGCTAGAGAAGATCAGGAACATGATGTGGTCCCATCAGGTAAAAATGACCACTCTAAAGTTCTTTTAAACATATTTAATTGCAATTGGTGTATTAATTAATGTAGTCTTTCGTGTTTCAACTTTAGAGCATGTAGAGCGTAATCAACGTGTTGAACATGATCAAGCTAGAGAAGACCAGGAACATGATGTGGCCCCATCAGGTAAAGAGGACCACTCTCATGTTCTCTTAAACATATTTAATGTCAATTGGTGTATTAATTAATGTAACCTTTCGTGTTTCAACTGTAGATCAACATTTAGAGGGTGTTCAACATGTTGAGCATGAGTCTATAACAAAAGTTTAGGAACATAATGTGGACCCATCAGGTAAAGAGAACCACTCTAATGTTCCTTTAATTAATGAAATACTTGTAACAATAATAATTATAAAACATATCAGTTTAACATTTCTTTCTTATTGCAGCAGACCCCCCTTTGCAGCGACGTCCACATCATGAGTAGACGACTAGGCGTACATTAAGATCACGAGCAGAAGGCAAAACAACTAAAGGGAGGACATATATTGATTTAGAAAATGATACTCCACTTCATATTTTTGTAGCTTAAAAAAAAAAAGAAAAAAAAAAGTGATTGTAATCATATCATGACAACCATATTTTTGATAATATGTAAAAACGGAAAGAATGAGTATTATATGTTAATGAATGAATGCGAATATGTTAATTAATGAATGTTATATGTTAATGAATAAATGTCATATGTTATTAATGGATGAATGAATGCTATATGTTATTAATGGTTGAATGAATGAATGGTATATGTTATTAATGGATGAATGAATGATTAATGTTATATGATTGGGTATGGGGAATTGAGAGTGATGTGAGGGAGAGGGGGGGGGAGCCAAATGAGCTTCCACCGTCACATGGTTGGCCCTGTTAAGTAGAGAATATTAAACTATTCTCGAAACAAATAGAAGCTCAATAAGGTAATGCACTTTTCAATATAAGAAATGCATCGTTTGAAGCATCAAACCAATATGCAAAGATGAAAGAAAGTGCTAACTTTTCACTATGGTGGCAGAAAAATGATTCTTTATACCCTGAATCCACGCTTTGCATCATAATTTGAAGTTGTTTCCATTCCAATGTTCTAAGTTTAGTTTGTTTGTATTTCTTTGTATGAATATCACATTGTGTTGTGTGTGGATTTGGTTTCAAAGCGTTGTTTCTTCTGTTTTTAGTGGTGACATAACTCTAAAATTTGACTTTTGTGCATAACAGGTTAGTGGAAAAATTGATAGCTCTGAAGGGTTTAGAGGCTCAATTGAGATAGATACACGGATATTTGGATCTTATTGTTGATGGGAGGCTTCGACTTAACCATGAAATTTTGTACCATCTGCAGGTATGCAAAAGTTTCTCTAGTTACATTCATTTTGTCACAACAATAAGTTATCATTGGTGAGAATCATAGCGATACACTTAAGACAGAAGGAATAATTCTCGGGGAGACTCAGAACGTCAGTATGACTACATGACACCATAGCGACATGATCTATTGGCTATCGGTGAGACTCAGAACATCGATGAGACTGTATGACACCAAAGCGATATGTAATATTGACTGTCGAAGAGACTCAAGGCATCGACGAAACTACATGGCGTCTCAACGAGTGTCTAATAAACATGGAAAATGACCAAATTAAATAATTGCCCGAGATTTGAATACAAAGGGATGCGACTTGATTGATCTCTCACCGATGGTATGTTTCAACGAATATTTAAAAAAAAAAATTGCATTGTTTCATCGAAATTTCGACAAACTCAACCGACAAATCACCGAAAAGGTCTGATGAAGTTGCTATAGCTGCGACAAAGGCTTCGTCGTAACTCCTTGTCCATTTCGTCGCAATTTCGACAAAGTCCACCGACAAATCACAGAAAAGGTTCGACGAAGTTGCTTAGCTGCGACGAAGGCTTCGTCGTAACTGCTTGCCCATTTCATCGCAATTTCAACGAACGCCATCGACAAATCACATAAAAGGTCCGACGAAGTTGCTTAGCTGCGATGAAGGCTTCGTCGTAAATACTTGCCCATTTCGTCAAAATTGCGACAAATTTCTGGTGTTTTTTCGATGCTTCAGAAGAGCCATTGCAATTGCATTTTGGTTGTAATTCGTCGGTGGATACACGAAGTTGTCATCGATATTCCGACGAACATCCGACTCATTTGATGATGTCGACGACCGACGAATCTGCGCTGTTATTTCGACATTTAATTCGTCGTCGGACTTGCGACGAAAATGTTTTCGTCATTTCGTCGCTTTTTCGACAAAGATTTGTCAACGACCAACGAATGTCCGTCGGACAATGGTGTCAAATTCAGTAGTGTACACCTAGGATATAGATACCCCTGGACTGCACACCCATGTATCACAGTACATAAAAGGTAGGCATGGTTTCTTAAACTCTTCAAATCATGAAATCTCATCTACCATATGAATTGTTCAATTTTTCTCTTAAGGAATGATATTGTAAATTTTCATAGCTTCATTAGAGGGGAGAGGACGCACAATCTGAACATGTTCCAATAGTTGTTATAGCATTTGTTGATTTAATATGTCCAATGGACCAATAGTTGAACTGACCAATAGTTGAACTACCCATAATTGAATGAAATGTATTCCTTGGATTTAAAAAATAACAAATCATGTAATGCCACATCAGCGCATCAATAAAACATGACTTAGTGCACAACTATTAGTCTCACTTTTTTTAGGGTCTTTTTGGACACCTTGACAAAAAACATGCTGATATGGCATCACAAGGAACTTGCCAAATAAGCATAAGATTTTGAAAAGCAGGAAGTCAGGGTGCTTAACTACGGATCCTCTCCCCTAATAGCTCAAGAAAAAGAAGTCAGGTAAATCAGGGAAATTTATGGAATTAAATCCCTAGAGCAAGATTACCAGCTTGAACTGATGTCAGAAAGGGACTTGATACATCAATCTTCCGTAATCACTATTCTCCGCGCCTTAACTAAATGTTTAAGTGCGTCCCTCCGCTCTTTGTGCCATATCTGCAGATCCGCCAAACCGGCAGGAAATAGGGATATACAATGTCTCTTCTCCTGCTTGTTTTCCACTCGCCGTAAGATCGAATTGATAGATGGATGTGCCCCGAGATTCAACTCTGTCTCCTCCTAGTATATGTCGGTTGACCTTGCACGGCCTCTCTCCTCTGTTGTCAAATAGTAATTGCTGTATATTGCAATTATCCTGCAAGAGAAGAGAATTATTTCATCTAATATATGCTAAGCCATTCAAAGACAGTAATAAAAAATTTCCATTAATCTCAGTAAAACACTTACCTCACCAGACCTGGATGCTGTTTTTGCAAAAGTCATGTTGTCTATAAGAAGAGATTCAAAAACTGATCAAAACCCACATCTACAAGTGCGTCCCTCCGCTCTTTGTGCCATATCTGCAGATCCGCCAAACCGGCAGGAAATAGGGATATACAATGTCTCTTCTCCTGCTTGTTTTCCACTCGCCGTAAGATCGAATTGATAGATGGATGTGCCCCGAGATTCAACTCTGTCTCCTCCTAGTATATGTCGGTTGACCTTGCACGGCCTCTCTCCTCTGTTGTCAAATAGTAATTGCTGTATATTGCAATTATCCTGCAAGAGAAGAGCATTATTTCATCTAATATATGCTAAGCCATTCAAAGACAGTAATAAAAAATTTCCATTAATCTCAGTAAAACACTTACCTCACCAGACCTGGATGCTGTTTTTGCAAAAGTCATGTTGTCTATAAGAAGAGATTCAAAAACTGATCAAGACCCACATCTACTCCTTCTTTGGTTCTGCAAAGAACATTGGCATTCATCATATGAGAAAAATGGCGACATTCCGGTTGCTCTGTTAAGGTCTACAGAGCACTTCATATATATTTAGCAAAAAATACGAAATACAGGTATATAAATGTAATCAGTCTGATATCTCATTTCATCTGTATTGTCATAGAGGATTCCGCTAGAAGCATAACCTACCCTATTTCAATGGAAGTTACTAATGTCAAGGCAATGACTCTTTCCTTGGCTTATGTGATTTTCTTTAACATTGAATGAGCTTCTTTTTCCTCATTTTTGTTCATACAAAGGTCGATTCTTCATTTACAACAGAAAACAAATTTGCATGCAGCAGATGGTGTCCCTGATCAGTACAAATTCTATACAATCCATAGCAAGCAGTTACCAAGCTAGAATACTTTTAAAAGCTTCTTTTGCAAAAGGCTTTTGTGGGTACCTTTAATTGAGTCTGGAGAAGTTATAAACTTCACTCGTTATAATAGTTACTGACCTGCTGTAAGGCTGCAAAACATAGGATACTTTCCTTTGCCTGTCAGAAGGTTAAAAACAGAGTAAGCTTAAAAAACTTTAGACCATGAGCATCCATAAGACTTGGGACTAAACTCCAAGAAACTCATTAGATGGTGACTGGTTATGTCAATCAATGTAGCAAACTTTTGTACTTACCAGGAAAAGAACCTCCAAATTTATATGTTGTGCATGCTACAGTTTTTCCTATACAACCCTGAAATCCATTGTCAATTTTGACAATGATAAGTAATTATAATAAATCATGTCTAAACTGAAATTTTACCTTACTTCCATAAGAGTTTACTACTTACCCAAGAAGAGAACCTCCAAAATTATATGTTGTGCATGCTACAGTTTCTCCCATACAACCCTGAAATCGATTGTCAAAAGACAAAGATCGGCAACTATAATGAATTATGTCTAAGCTGAAATTATACTTTACTTCCATGAGAGTTTACTACTTACGCAAGAAGAGAGCCTCTAAAATTGTATGTTGTGCATGCTATAGTTTCTGCCATACAACCCTGAAACCCATTATCAAAAGACAAAAAGATCAGCAATTATAATCATTCATGTCCAAATTGAAATTTTATCTTACTTCCATAAGAGTTTACTACTTACCCAGGACAAGAAGATCCAAATTTATATGCTGTTCATGCTAAAGTTTCTCCCATACAACCCTGAAATCCATTGTCAAAAAGACGAAGATCAGCAACTATAGTCAATTATATACAAACTGAAATTCTACCTTACCTGTGGTCAGCACCCTGATTTGTTACTGCAGACCAATGCCAACCATGTAGCCAACACATTCAGTTGTTGAAACATTGTTTTAGATGGCATGATTTTGGTCCTGCAGCTAATCCCCTTAACAATCCAAGAATTGGCCTGGTTGAGGGCTTTCTCCCAGGCAGAAAATAAGGAAATGGGTAAGAAAACAGTTAAACCAGGCAAACAAAAGCCTAACTACAAGCAATATATCTTGATGAGCACAGGATAAGGCCTGAAATGACAGTCAAGGCAATGGGAACAAAAAATTCAGAACACCATCTGAGAGGATTCAGTCTGATTTCCACACTGGAGCTCTTCATTCTCTTGGCATTTTGAGGCTCTTTGGACAGATCAAAGCTCACACCCTTCATTCTCAGCTCTTGAATGCATCTGCTCACACTTCTCAAATTAGCCTTGTCCTTCTGCAACCCCATGTGAACTCTCCCCCTAACGACAATCTTATACAAAATAGCACAGATGAGAATCACAGATGTTATAAAAGAACTACTACAAGGAATCCACCATCTAGTACAAGTGTGGGAAGTACTGCCAGCTGTGAAAAGCAGAGTGAGAACAATCCAGTTGAAAGCAAAATAGCAACAAACAAGTTGGAAGACCTCCTTGTTGATGCTATCTATTCTTGACTCCTTTACTTCCATGTGGCGGGCTATGAGCTCTTCCTCTCTCTGCCACAGCTTCAGCAGCAACAGATGGCCCTTGCTATCTGCTATTTCTTCTAATGGTTGTTTTACAGGAGAGCAGGGGAGGCTGCTCTGCTTCTCCTCATCCACAGGAATCTCTACCACATGAGACTCTGCACCACCACCACCATTACCAGCTAACTCACAAGCAACCATCTCCTTAGTACAGTTATCAGCCATTTGAAATTTTAGTTTTTCAGCAGAAAATAGATAATAAATTAGGTTTACAGAGCTCTGAAATGCTTAGATACAATTACAGAGCACTAAAAATAAAGATGTAGCAGTGTTGTAAATGGAGATGGAGGTTCCAAGAGAGTTAAAAGGGTTTTTCAAACGGCTAGTTTTTTAAAGCCGTTGAGGAAGTTGAAGATGGAAAGGCTGCCAAAAAATAATAAGGATCTTAAGATTCCATGGAAGGAGTCGTTTAAAAAATCAGAACGTTGCTGCTTCTAATATTTTAACTTACTAAATTCTCTTGTAAATATTAAAATAATCAACTGACAGTTAGAGCCGCGTCCACGAGGTCAAACGTTAAATTTTTATCACTATCAGGTAATGGTTTTCTAAAATCATAGTGATTTTAAATAAGTTATTCTAAATCTGTTTTTTGTCGATAATGTAAAAAGACTAGGTACTGTGTTTTAATACGTATAGTTGCACGTCCCTAAGTCGCAATCACACATTATGGGAAACAAAGAGAGCAAATCAAACATTAAAATACCTACAAATTTGATAGAAAGGAATTTAATACTTCCATAATTAGAATACTAGGGAATTATTTTTATTTATTTATTTATTGCGTTTCGGGTATTAGAGATTTGATCATACATTTTAGCTTAAGCAAGACATTATGCCCTTAATCTTAGAGTATACACATGGTTATGAGTAGTCGGCTTGTGGCTACCATGACTCTTAATTAAGTCATATTATCATTATTATATTGTTATTTAGTTATTTAGATCAACCTAAGGTTTATATGTGATTAGCTAAGTCAACCCAAGTGATATCCTAGGGATAAGTACGGTATATATAAAGAGATAGCCTTATTTGATCATCAAATTGTGAATTGTATTCTCATTGGAAATATTTGGATGTTTTCCCCCTCAAAGAGGCTTATTATTATTGACTATTATCAATTATTTGTAGATTATTTCATATAAATTATTTCATATTGTATTCCTCTTTTGTGCAAGTAATTCATTACAAGTGGTATCAGAGCATGATCTTAGCACTATTATTAGTTGGATTTACACCCTTGCCAAGTGATTTACTCAACAATCTAGTGAAACATGGGATGACTTCTCAAAGTGTGGGCTTTGATGAGTGAAGTCAACCTCCAGAGAGGGTTAGTTCCCCTGTTTGTAATCATCTAAATTAGCTTAAACTATTATTTTTATTGAGAAAAAGGATAGGGAAATAACTTTAAATGAAAACTAAGCTTATTGAGGTGATGCACCAAAATTGATTCTAAGAACTATGTCACTATTTTGATGTACTTAAGACCAGCGATTCAAATATGTTCACACAACTCAAACTTTAACATACTCATGTACCAATGTATCATAGAAAGGTTAAGCTTATGACAATCCTAGAAGGAAGAAAGATAAACATTCTTCACAAATAGAAGTTGCTTACATGTTAACACAGACTACAACCTACTCAAAATATGCATTTTCCATTTAAAAGTGTCAAAGGTAATCTACATTAATTTAAGGATTAATGCAATGGAATCAAAGAAATAACGTCAATTGCCAGATTACACACAATAAAACAAGTTTTGAAGGTAGAAGATTGAGTTATATTACTCAAAAGATGTCCTTATAGTAGTACATAGTCAAAAAATGAACTAAAATTGCCTTCCAAGATGAAATTTACATTGATGTCCGATGATAAGATCCCTAGCTTTTTGAGTTACAATGTTATCTTTTTACTGAAAGGAACTTTCTTCAATTATAATGCCACCTCCAAAGAGTGCAAGAACCCCCTTGTAATGATCTTAGGCATCCTCTTCTCTATCCCCCACATGGGAGAGAATATAAGACAATATTAAAGGTAATTAATGATTTTCAATGCTTGACTCCTTTGAAAAATTCTCCAAAAGGTTATAGCTAGGCGATGAAGGGAATGAATGTTGACTTTTCAACTATTTGTCCCTATATCTGCTCCTTAGTCCACCTAGATGCTCTCAATCAGTTGTCCAACTCCTTCCACTACCATTACCAACCTTACAAATTTATAGTACATGTGATAGGTTCCTTGAAAGTGATCCAAAAACCAAAGAGGTAATAGGAGAGAGAAAGGGTACATGACTGGGCAAGAAACCTTAGCTAAAACCCAACAAATTAGGTGCAGACATGTGGACCTCAAATCTTGAGTTAAAAGCTTGCCATAAAGGCCCTGACATCATAACCATGCTTCCACATTGATAAATACATGGATGAAGAATAGAAATCCCCATAAAATCTATAGCGAAATTTTGACCACTCTAAATTGTGCATCAAACTTACTGTGCATTCTAGGCTTGCTCTTCAACTCATCCCATTTGAGCATAGTATATCCTTCTTTGAACATTCTTGGGACTGTTCTTTTGTCAAAAGATATTTTCATTTGTGTTTGGCGAACTCCAAACTTTTCATTGCTTTCCTTCTCTTCTTCTCTAACTCCATTAGCATAGCAAGTCTAATTTCACTAGCTCTTCTTCCATCATTTCTAGCTCGTTCATAAGGCTTAGTGCTAGTAACTCAACTAAGATAGGCATCCTTGCCTCTTTCCCATACACAAGCATGTACGATGAGTTCCTTGTAGGCCTTTTAGGAGTGATCTTATCAGTCCATAAGGTTGATTTCAACTTACTATGTAAAATTATTTAGTTATTCTCAATGGTCCTTTTGATGATTCTAATTAGATTTTTATTTGTGGACTCATCGTGTCCATTGCCTTGAGGATAACACCTGGATGAATTATTCAAATTTATGTCATTATTAATAGTAGAAATTTTTGATGTAATTAAATATTTAATTACACTTTATTAAGTTTACTTAGGTCCTACGTAGGTTTTCCTTTTAGGGTTTTTCATCTTTCTCTATAAAACCAAGTTATCTTATGTAATTCATTAACCCCAAAATATTATTTGCATCACTTTATGCAAATTGCTCTTGCATGTTTGATTTTCTCCTTGTAGAAGGCTAATCTAGGTTTTGCAAGTGATCTTGGTTTTATTGAGTTTATTAGAAACTATAACATGGTATCAAAGCCTTGATCTGCAAGCCTCTTCTCAGATCCGGGATAAATTAGACCAAGAACATTTTTTGGGCATCTTTAAAGGCTTGTAGGTATCTACAATGTCTAATATCTTTTGCTTCATATATTTTGAGAAAAATGATTTTTGGGTTTTGTTCAAAATCACAAAATACCATCTGGGTATCTACTAGATTTTTCAAATTGTGAACAGATCTTGCAGAAATGGTTGTCAAAATAGCCCACGCAACTATTTTCCCTATAGGGGAAGTTAAATTTTTTTACCAAATTGCATGTCAAATGCTTTTTGGATTTAAAAATGCTTTCGGGTTTTGTTGGAAACATCAAATATTTTTTGGGAATCCATTATTTTTTGCATGCAATGAGTATTTTTTTTAGAAATTAAATAGAAGGGTTGTGTCTGTTGATTGTCGGCTAGCAAAATTTACCCATTTTTTCAAAAAATTATAACTTGAACACATGGTGTCCATTTTTTGAAAACTTTATATTGTCAAAAAGTTGACTCCATCCTCTACACAAATCTGAGGTTAATTTTTTATTCATGGAGGTAGATGTGAACATTGATTCGTGCATGCACTCTTTCGTGTTTTCATGCATTAGGTTTGCATGTTCTCTTTGATTTTTGCATGTGTTGCATGTTCTTTTTTTACAATCTTGGGGTATTGTAATAAATGAACTTCGATAAAGTTCCATCAAGGGGTTGCTTTCATAATAATTAGATTAGAGTGTAGTTGCATGACATGCACTTTGATCCCATCTTGGTTTTGATGATAGCTCACATGAGTTGTATATGGATTATATAGTTTCTTTTGGCCACAATATTGCTCATAACTTGACACATTTTGGCTCCCATCAGTTCATGTCTCAAGTTGAGAGCCTATGGTTAATGATCCTAAATCACATCAAATTCTCATCGAGTCACATCTCAGTTTGAGGGCCATTCATCTTATGGCTAATGTTCCAAAATCTTCATGGCACTTACTCCTATGGATCAGTTTTAGTCACAATTCAATATTGGCATTGAGATACACATAGCTTCTAGATTCTTTCATTATCTTTTTACCTCTTATGGGGGGATTTTCTAATGTATCTATATGATGGATGATGTACTTGGGAGGTCTCATGGAGTCCTCCATCTTTCATCACTTGATTGCATTCTCCTTTTGGAAAGGAGTTTTGTCTCACTGGGTTTTCTCTTTTTCCCCATTTATGATATTTCTTTTGCATTGCATA
This sequence comes from Sequoia sempervirens, assembly GCA_007258455.2. NCBI lineage: Eukaryota > Viridiplantae > Streptophyta > Pinopsida > Cupressales > Cupressaceae > Sequoia > Sequoia sempervirens. The sequence continues at coordinate 398,817,987 of VDFB02047230.1, forward strand.
TGTATATGGGTACCTAACATGGCCTTGTAGTTGGGATCCATTCATGCTTTCATGCATCCATCCTTGCACTATTTGCATGTTTTTTTATTCTCCCTAAGTTGCACTTAAGGGGGAGTGTTGGTGTAATTAAATATTTAATTACACTTTATTAAGTTTACTTAGGTCCAAATTAGGTTTTCCTTTTAGGGTTTTTCATCTTGCTCTATAAAAGCAAGTTATCTTATATAATTCATTATCTCTAATAATATTATTTGCATCATTTTATGCAAATTGCTCTTGTATGTTTAATTTTATCCTTGTAGAAGGCTAATCCAGGTTTTGCAGGTGATCTTGGTTTTATTGAGTTTATTGGAAACTCTAACAAAATCAATTTTTTTATCCTTATAAAATCCAAAGCATTATCTAATATAACTGAATTAAGGACATAAAATCTTGTGACCAAGTCTTCATAAAAGTTTAGGATCACACTTTCATTTACCTCTTCCAATGCAATATCCTCACTCCACTCAGTGAAATAGTTTGTTGTTGCTAATACTCATTTATGCCTTGAATTGGAGGGTGGATTAATAGCCCCAATAATTAATAAAGTTAAGAACCCACTTCATGAAATGATATTCTACTTGTATTGGATGTAAAGGTAAGGTTGCCAACTTTTGTTTTCCTACAAACATGACACACTTGCTTCATTTTCTTACCCATGTATGTGCATCTTTAAACAAGTTCGACCAATAATAACCTTCCCTCTCAATCTTAAGGGTTGTTGTTCTTGGAGCAAAATGTCCTCCTACTACTACATTATGAAATTCTTCCAATATCTTGTCATTCTTGATCAGTTTAATACACACACACACACACACATATATATGACACCATTAAAGTATTTTCTAAACAAGGTGCCACTTAAAAGAGAATAAAGAATTGCTTGTAGTCTAAAATACCTTCTCTTGTCACTGTTTAGTCTCTTGGGGCACTCACCTATTTGAAGATAATGGACCATTTCATGTGTCCAACTTGTATGATTTAAAGGTGCAACAGTTTGGTGGTCTCCACTAGATACAAGTGCAATCTCTTTTTGTATTTCCTTATCACTTTCTAAACCATTAGCTAGTTGTCCACATAGCCCCTTAACCCTTACCAAATTTTTCACTGACTTCCACATCATATTCCATTACTTTGGTTATCCAACAAACCCTCTTGTCATTTAAGTCTTTAGTCAACAAAAAATCTTTTACACTTGGGTGAGCAATCATAAAATGAATTATATTATTTGAAACCAAATGTCTAAACTTCTTAAGACTCTTAATACCCAAATTATCCACAATATATTTTGGCACAACTAAACTACTAGTATGAATCTATCATATAGTTATGAACTAAATTCTTTCCAATTATCAAAGAGACATATAAAGGTGGTGGCTTTGCCTCTTTGGCTTGTTAATTCAGACTTTACTTTGAGTTCTTGGGGTGTATTAGTAAGTACATTGTGTTGATCCTTAGAAGGCTCATGTGCCACGTTCAAGTTTGACAAAGCAACTTGCAAGAGATCCTTTTGCCTAGGAATGGACAATGAATCCCACATTGACATATTAATATTTGTTGTTTCATGTGTTCTAAAATATTGAATGTAACTACACTATCCTTTTTTGTCCTTTAGGAACAACAATGTCTCTCTTGAGGCTACAATCGTTGAGGTTGGGTTCCTAGTTAATCTTTTCTTGCCACAACTTGACCTCTTGGTGGAATTTGAACATTGTGAGAAGATGATAGACCACTAATACCTTGGTGACTTGTAAAAACTTGGTTTTCCCCTTATCAACTTGATGTCCCATGTCAACAACCCTCTTTTTAGCTCTTGTGTTAGCTACTATGGAGTGGGAAGACTGATTTTGTCCTTCTGGATGGTTTACCCCAAAAAACTCTTCACCTTTCCAATTCATGAGAGTTACATCATGATTACCATGCTTAGGATGAGGCTCTATTGTTCATGAGTTTCTTGTGCTACATCTTGTTGGATACCATTGTTATTTTGTACCATGAGGGTCTGATTTAATATTCTATTGGGGTATGTGACTTAATTATGGGGTTTATTCCATGGAAAGCACCATTCATAATATTGTACCATCTTATTTTGGATTGGTACAATTTGTCTAAAAGTGTTGGTGGTGTTTTGATTGTAGGGCTGATATGATATAGCATTGAAATTTCTCCTTTGGCTTGGAGGATCATCTTGGTAGGGAGGCCTATTAGGCTAATTGGGTTGATGTGAGATTTGATAAGGAACTTACTAAGTTTTGAAATTATAATTTTTTCTTCTTAATGTTTACTAGCTCATTGCCAAATGTTTGTAATAGACCCTTTATCTCTTGGAGTTCTTGAGAATGAGCTAGAACAAATTTTACTTGGGTTGATTCTCGGTAATCTAAGGCTGGTGCAATAGATACAAAATCTATAGGAGGTATTTTTCAAGGGTTAGGTAGTTGCAACTTAGGAAAAATTAGCATTGGAGGCCTTGGTGTGATCTTACCAACCTATTTAAGGCTATTTTTTTCCCTTATGAAAATATCATATACATTTGGGAGAGTTCTCCCACCCATGGATTCTATCATGACTCATATAGATCACTATTCAAAACCCTTAAATAATATAAAAATGCATATTCAACAAAAGGCCTTACCATTTGAGTAATCCTATCCCATGTCTTCTAGAAATAAAAATTGAAATTTGTCGTATTCTCATGTGGAGCTCTTTTTATATTTGTTTGGTGTTCTACTAGTGAAAGGTGGTTTGATTTTTCTTCAAACTGCTTGTACAAAAAATCACCCAACTGATCTCAAGTGGTGATGAAATTCATTACCAGGCCTCTAAACCATTGTAATGCTTTACCTCTTAAAGAGGTAGCTAGGAGTTTGATAGAAACATTCTTTGTTGTCATATTGTGGAGTACACGTAGTGAAGCCACATCTCTAATATGTTCAATAGGGGAAATTTGATTTTATCAATTAAATAATGGAATGATCTTAATGCAACCATAGGGATATCATCATGTTATTGTGAGTTGAGTGGACTACCACTACTGAAAGGCACAAATGGTGGATTCCTAGGTGTTGTGTATGTTAATATGTGTAATCAAATTGAAATAAACAAAACACAAATAATGAAACTTTAAACTGAAGAAATGAAAGTAATTTGAATTTAAATAAACAAATGAAGCTTCTTCAGAGGCGTTCCATCTTCCTCTATCTGCAGGGATTTGTTTGAAGCTGCTGCTCTCAGATTGTGTAAGCTTGGCTTCTCCAAACGGCAATCTGTAGAATGAGTATGCAAAGTGATAAAGCTTCTCTATCCTATATGCTGGTGGAGGTGTGAATGTTGATACGGATATGCACAGGGGCTGTAAATTGAAGATGCTATGAAATGAAATGGATATGCCATGATATGCTATGCTATGAAATGAGAATGCTATGAATGCTAAAAGGCTTATGCTATTGCAAATTGGCTATAGTTATTCTATTGAAAGCTTCTATATGATTGCAAAGACCCGACAATCCTATTTATAGTTTTTTGCAGGCAAAATCCTGGCTGGCAAGGATCAACGGCTGTGAGGTTGTTTGGTAAGTTTGAATGATGAGAGATGGAGAGGTTGAGAGGAAGATGGAAGCGGTTGAGAGGTTGGAGAGAAGAATGGATGCTTGTCTTCAACCCACGGGAACAAGCTTGCACAAGAATAGAGGAATTTAATTTTTCTGTTTTGGCAGTTTGTTTCACGGTTGTTGAAGATAATGCAAATTTATTAAATAAATAAATTTATTTAATTTCATTTATGTGAGTTTGATTTTTGATTTTAGGACTATAGAAGATTTAATTAAATATTTTGGAATATTTAATTATGATGTGACTTTAGAAGAATTTAATTAAATATTTAGAATATTTAATTGTAAATGGAAGGATTAGAAGAATTTAATTAAATATTTAGAATATTTAATTGTGATGGAATCTAGAGGATTTAATTAAATATTTAGAATATTTAATTATGAATGAAATTTTTAGAAGAGAAGAAATATTTAATCTTTATTTGAATAAAATATTCAAGCCAAGATTAAATGATAATTAATATAAATAAATCGTAATGTTTTATTTAATTAATTAAGAAATTAAATAATGAACAAATATAAATAAATTATTTAAATTTATTTATACGTAGATTGAATTCAGAGATTTAATTAAATATTAAAAATATTTAATTAATTACCAGACTATTGTGATGTGACCATTTTTAGGTGTATACAGGTGCAACCATAGGAATCAAAGGTGTTTGATTAATGAAAATATATTGAAAAGGCTTACTAGGAGGGGGTGTTGAAAGTGCTCTCACTTCTGGATTTTCACTCATTCTAATTTTTCTATCTCTTCTTCTAGATAGAGAGCAACAAGTAGGAGAATAATTCTAAACTCCCTCTATTTTGTATCATTCTAATTCACTTTTGCACTGATTCCTTCAAAACCACAGCTCTAGAGTCACTAGGTATTTATCATAGCACATATTTTAGGCTAGAAACATTTCTTTACAATACCAAAACAACAATTGAATGGAGATTACAATGAATTGAAAACTAACTTCCGGTCCCACCAAGCATGCCAAAAATTATTATCACTTGAATTTGTACCCTTGCCAAGTTCTTTAATCAACAATCCAATGAAATATGGGATGAATTCTCAAAGTGTATGGGCTTTGGTGAGTTGAAGTCAACCTCCAAAGAGGGTTGGTTCCTCTGGTAATCGCCTAAATTAGAATAAACTACTACTTTCACTTTAAGAAAAAGAATAAAAAAAACTTAGAATGAAAACTAAGCTTACTAAGGTGATGCACCAAAATTTCTTCTAAGAACTATGCCACTATTTTATGTATGCTACAAATGTAAGTTATGGTCTAATCCTAAGAGTTAGAAAAGATGAAGTTATAATATAAAAGTAAATGATGGTGTTGAACCTATGATATTGATAGGAAAATGTGATCTAATATTAGAAATACAAGATAATGTTATGGTATGTATGTAAATAGAGATTTTGGTCAAGATGATTCTATCATATGGATAGTGATGGTGCAAACTTAGGATTCGGATAAAATTATGGTATAGTATGAATACAAAATGATAATTATAGGATCACTTGTATGTTGGTTTTTGAAAGGTAAAATAATTGTATGGATGTGGATGAATATGAGGATGTAAACCTAGGATGTAGATAAAATAATGGTACAAAATAGATGTATCAAAGGATACAAACCTAGGATGTAGAAAAAATGATAATTTAGGTTGGATGTAAATGATCTAATCTAAACCTAGGTGTAGAAAAAATGATGGTATAGTATGGATGTAAACGATAATTAAACCTAGTGTATAGATGTATATGAGGATGTAAACCTAGAATTTAGAGAAGATAATATTTTTATATTCATGCAAATGAGGCCATGGATAACAATAGGGTGTTATAGTATGGATGTAAATGAGGATATGAGACTTAGGACTTGGGTAATGTAATTTTTTGGCATGGATGTAAGTAAGGGTATGGATGACAAAAGGATGTTATATTATGTATTTAAATGAAGGTATGGAACCTAGGACCTAGACAATATTATGTTATAATATGGATGCAAGTGAGGGTATGGATGACAAAAGGATGTTATAATATGGATGAAAAAATAATGTTATAATATGGAGTTAAATGAGGGTATAGAACCTAGGACTTGGACAAGATGATGTTATGATATGGATGTATATGGGGATGTAAGCCTAAGATCAAGACAATATTATGGTATGATATAGATATAAATGATTGTTTTTTATTTGGAATTGTAGGCTTATGGATAAAACCTAAAGGTAGTGTTCTAAATGTGACCTAGGGTTATGAAATATGGTGCTAAAATAGGATAGGTTTATGGATTATCCTAGAAAAGGAGACTATTATATACAAATTTTGGGATATCATTAGGTACATAAGATGGGGTGTATGATCTTAGGATGTATATGTTTGTTAGATGGAATCTTGGTTGATGGATTTATTTGGTTTTTATATTTGATACTTAATTTGGATATGGTGGAAACCTAAAAATTAGCAAGAGGATAATCCTAATATAAGTGAGAAAAGACAAATAATTTTAGTGGTTTTAGAATATTTTATTTTCTTTGGATTTTTGGTAAAAGGATACAAACAAGAACTTGGTTTTCATAACACACAATAAAGAAGACACGTTAACAATCCAAAAATTATTCAAAAAAGGGTGTGTAAATGGCTATAAGCCCACTTATATTCCTTGTACAAGAATGATGTGTAATTCCTATATTGGGGAAACTAATTGCTTTTGATCACCCAATATTCCTCATTACATCACATGAGGTGGGGGCATACATAACATACACATCAAATTTTGGTGGAATGTGGTAAATTTTTGGGGCTAATGGCTTATTAGTGCATTCCAACCAAGTGTGGTTGAAAGGTCTTAATCTAGAATACACAAGATTTATAGGTAATTCTCAACATACTCAAAAGTACAAGAGGCTTGATCTTTGAACTAGAGCCCATAATGAGGATGGGACCTAAGTGCAATAAAAGGTCCCATAATCTTATGTTGTAACAAAAAAGAGCCCCATGGTTGTGCCAAACATGATGATGACACTTTTGAGATATAATTTTTTTTCTCCTCCTCTATATACCCTACCAAAACATGTGGTTAAGGCCATCCTCTAGGGTAATGAAATCCTTAGAAATACATCATGAAAATAAATTTGGAAGAAGTACGCATTTCTAATTCTCAAGATCATGCAAGCATTTAAGAGAAGAGTGTACACACCCCACTTCTTTGAGATTAAAAGAGACATTTATTTTAAAGCCAAAATAAAAATGTGAGTAAATTTTAACCCAAAATTTTAAGGGTGAGAAAATAATGAATGCAAACATAGAAAATAGGAACAAAAGGGTCTAAAATAGTCTTTAAGAAGACATCCTAAAAAACCATAGATTAGTAGTTTCAATTATGTTCTTCAACCAATGAAATATGCCACATACAATTTATTAGCCAAAAATAATAAAATAAGCAATAAAACATAAAAAAAAAAAGATTGTATCAATGGATTATTTGTGGTTTTCCAATATTTAAAAAAAAACACATAAATTGAAGTCAATATGCAAAATTTACGAGAATTTAAAAATTGAAAATGAAGAATAAATTTTATGGAATTTTTCGTAATGCTATAGTTAGAATCTAGATAATGGCTTGATCCATCATAAAGATCTTTGAACCACCTTTCCAATTCCTAGAAAAAATTGAAAATTTAATAAGTGGTGTAAAAATTATAAGTGTTTTCATAAAATAGGTTTGTTATAAAATATAAAGGAGAGCGGGTCCCTTTACCCTCCTATTGGTTTTACCTTAGTTTCATGCATGATCATGGGCTAGGTAGAAAGGTGCTAGGATCTTGGTCACCCATGTGAGGGTCTAGATGAAAGTGTTCTATCAATTGTGATAATTCCTCACATGTCCCTGAGCGTTGAATAGACTGATTTCTAGGAGTTGAAAAGTTAATAGAGATCCTAGTCTACCATATGACCAAGAGTTAGGGCTTTATAAAAAAATTAAAAATAAAAACAAAAAATTAGAAACATAAATTAAAATACTATGGTGACATAGCATGTGCTATATATAGAATGCTTTTAAATAATGTGTGTTGTATATGCAACATTTTTTTATGGGTTATGTGCTATATAAATAGCATTGTGTATACCATATTATACATACAACATAATATATGCACATACCCTCAAGCAAGATGTGTATATATCCCATGAATAATTTGGGGGCTATATATACTCCTTTTCAAAACCAAAGGTAGTACATATAGTGTTTTGTATACTTCCTTCTCTTTGTGCATAATGTATTTATATTATATGTGTATATGCTACTAGAAAAGGTAGATATGTCTATGTATATACTATTGAAAATAATACAACCCTATGTAAATGCCAAAACAATGGGCACCCTTTTGTATATACTTGTAAAAAATAAAAATATATGAATATTAAAATCAAGTGCATACTAGTATGATCATATGGTCATATAAAATTCCATTTAGACATGAAATTCCATACTAGGGTTTCTAGATAATATAAAATATTATCCAAACTTTATAGTAAAAAAATATAGCAAATTATATGTAAAAGGTCATCTCTTTGCCTCCCCATATGCCATTGTGGTGTGCATTTTGAGATATGAGGCTCCTATAAAAATTTGACCCTTGGGACCACCTTAAAAAAGCACAAACTTGCATAATCATGAAGGGCATAGAATTTACTGAGGGGGGGGTGGGGTTGAATCAATAGATCAATTTTTTTAAAACTTCTTAACTTTTCCCACAATTATTAGAATATATGATTCCTCACAACAAACCCACATAAACAAAAAAAATCACAAAGCACACAATAGGACACTAGATATATGTGGAAAACCTAAGATGGGGAAAACCACAGTGAGAGTAACTGCTTGGATCTACTACCCAAATCAAGCCTCACAATGCAATAATATACAAGTGAATTTTACACACTAAAGTAGGAACCAACCTATCAGAGACAACAATCCCCTATAGTTCTTGTAGGCACCAACCTACTGGAGACACCAATCCCCAAATGAAATAATATAGTAGGTAGAACACCAATCCTACTAGAATACAATGATAAAGCTTGTGGATCTTCAATACAACACATGTACATGTGCTAGGTTCACTATTGACACTCTTCCTTACTGAAAATAATCTTCTAATATTGTCATACTCTCTTTTCTTCACACTTTCTCTTCAGTTTACATCCTTCAGACAAGTTTTCTTCACACCAGTGCAATTATGCTTCACATACATACACTCAAAATCACATCACATACATCTAAACATTTGAAATATATGCATGACATTACATTAACACTCTTCCATGTTGGCTAGGGATCCACAAATAGCCAAGACGATGTTAGGTGGACCTAAATTCAATTTACATGAAACACATAATAGGTTGGTCCAAAAATAGATTATATTGCTGCAAAAAGAACATGATACCATGTGCTACCATAGGGACATTAACAAGGTCCTATCCTAACACTACAAACAAGGTTTGAATTTCAAAGCTACTAGTTGTTACTGCACATGCCTTGAACTTCAACTAGTTGATAGAAAGGAACAAAGAGCCTTTTGTTACTTCAAACTTCTTGCACACTGAACATATCCTTCAAAAACTTAGGAATATGATAGAACTAGTGTAGGAATACTCTCCTTTCAAACTACAGAGAAAAACTACATTTTTGAAAGAAATGCTGACCACATTTGTATTGCGAGAGAAATCTCTCTACCCAAAGGATATCCTTGTATAGACTTCTAGAATACCACAGTCATAGTTTTTGAATACTCTCTGTGGTATCATAAACATACAATACACACTAACTCCCAAAAAGGCAATCACATCTCAAGAAAACTTGATTTAGCGATATGATTGATGAGACAACTTCTTCATAATTAACACCTCTTGATACACAACATGCTACCAAAAATGTATCTTATATTTATGCAACTCTCTTACAACACAACATGACAATCCCAATAGAATATAGTGATAATTCAAGTACTCCTGCAATCTTTTTCATTCTTGACAACCTTTGACAACATTCTTCTTCATCAATGATACATCTCTGACGTCAATTAAAACCTATGTTCAACAATCTCCCCCTTTGTCATTGATGGAAAACAACAAAATGTTGGGCCACCAAACCAAACAGAAACACATGAAGATGTTTACTCCCCCTTAGAATGATTTCTTCTCTATAAAATTTTGAGTTCACTCTCTCCCCTTTTGGAAGATGTAGCATTTTGAGTCCACTTTCTTTATGAGTAATTCAAAATTTTGAGTTCACTCTCTCCCCATTTTACATCAATGGCAAGGGGTTAACAGTCTCTCCCCATTTATTTGCACTCCTTGGAGTTCAATTTCTCCCCCACTAATACCAATCTCTACAAACACATCCTTCAAATAGTAGGACAATAACTTCAAATGTGAATAAATGTGGAGCATTTATCTAAACCTCCCTGACTATAGAAACACTTATTTCTCCTCCTTTCTTTATTTTTTGTACACTTCTCAATCTGAAAATTTACTTCCTAGATAGACTCCCCCTGAGTCCATGCTTCACTTCCTCTGAAAATATATCGCAAGACCACCCAACCTTCTTGCGGTGGGAGACCAAGCTCCCCCTCAACATGTGCTTCCTCTTGATTCAAGAGGAGGGAGAAATAACTCCCAACTTATTCCAGAGAAACTCAAATGTCTCCTTAGGAAGTGGATTTGTGAATATATCTGCCAGTTGATCCTTTGTCTCAAAATACTCCAACTTTACCTCCTTCTTTGCAACCTTCTCCCTCATAAAATGATACTTGATTGCAATTTATTTTGTCCTTGAATGCATCACCAAATTATTTGAAATATTTGTTGGCACTGGTGTTACCAAAAAGAATAGAGATAGGTTCATCAAACTCAATCTTCATTTCCTTCAAATTTTGCTTCATCCACAATAGGGTAAGTGCAAGAGGTTGGGTCCACATTCAAGGGAAGTGTCATTTTCTAGCTTTAAAATACCTGTACCCATTCATTTTTTAGAATACATACCCATTTTAAAGTGGTACTCATTACAAATAGTTTTAAACTCACAATACATGTTTTTCATTTGGATTTAGGCTCAGAAAAGACGTGGTAACCCAACACTTAGCCTTGGACCTACAAGTACAAGGTCATGACAATTTTAAGAGAAAAAACTAGCTTTGACAATATAGTTGATGACGTTTTTTTCAAAATTGTTTTATAAAATTAAAACCCATTATAGATGACAATGTCTAGTTTTCAAATATGTAATTTTTTTAATTATTAAACTTTTTTTTCTATTTTTTAATTAATTTATGAAGAAACTGGTCCATAAACCTGAAATGTCAGGTTTTCATATTTTTTTGATAACTTTTAATTTTTTGATTTTCTTGTTAAAAAAATTATATAGCATCAATCTATAAACAATTATTTACATAATGAAAAAAAGAAGACTCAAAAAATGATAAGTTTAGGTCAAGTTATGGTGTTCGCACACAAGGGTTTAAAAAATAAGCAATTAGGGCTAATAAAAAATTAATAAATAAAAAAATATTAAGAAAAAAATTATAAAAAAATATCCTCATCAATCTTAATTATAATACACATCTTTACCCAAAAGGAATTAGAAAAATAATTTTATTTAGGTCAAATTATGGTGTTCGTACACGTGCATGGTAGAGTCCTAACAAAGTGACTTTTAAAAAGTTGTTTTTATACATGTGTATTAAAATTTATTTTGTATCATCTAGGTATTAGAATAAATCACATATTTGAAAACTAGACTCAAAATACTAAATTTCATATTAGTGAAATTTTTAAGATTCATTGTGTAAGTGCTTCAAATTTTAAGTCCAATTGTGACATTTTGAAAATCAGGAAAAAAATTCCACTTTTTGAACATTTTGTGGACCCAACTTCTTGCACCTACCCAATACCTGAGTGTAACATGATGCTATAACAATATATTATGTTTCTTATATAGATAAAGAAATTGATTTTTTTTTCTTTCTCAACCAAGACACCAAACTATCACCAAGAAAGAATGCTCAACCACTTGTGCTCTTCCGGTCATCAATGCATCCTACCCAATTTACATTTATGTATGTAGTTAAAGTGAAATTTCCACTCTTTGGATACCACAGTCCAAAATCTTTAGTAGCCTTCAAATACCTAATTATCCTCTTCATTGCTTTAACATGAGTTTCTTTAGGTGCTGCCTAAAATCTTGGAACCATTCCAACCACTTGCATTATATCTGATCTAGATGTTTTCACATACAAAAAACTATCAATCATGGATCTGTACAAGGTCTAATCTTCTAGAGTAGATTAATCATATTTACATAACTTGCATCCTGTAATCATAGGTGTTCCAAGCAATTTGCGATCTTCCATCGCAAAATTACTTAGCATCTCCTTTATGCACTTGTGCTGAGAGATGAAAATGCCTTTGTCTGATTGTGCAATCTGCAACCTAAGAAAGAAAGATAATTCTCCTAGCATAGACATTTCAAACTCATTCCACATTGCCTTTTGAAACTCCTTGCACATGTAATCACTGATACCACCAAAAATGATATCATCTACATAGACAACAACTATCATAAATTGATCTCCTTCTATGTTTATGTAAAAATTACTATCTGCACTTCCTCTCCAGAACCCTTGCTACTGCAAGTATCCATCCAACCTTGAATACCAAGCTCTAGTAGCTTGTTTGAGTCCATAAAAATCTTTCTTCAATATGCAAATATAATCTAGATTATCAAAACATTGAAACCCTTCTGGTTGTTCAATGTAAAATTCTTTTTCTAGCTACCCATTCAAAAATGTCGAGTTCACATCCATCTGGTACATATTGAACTTCTTGAATGCTAAAAGAACTAACAACATCCTTATTGCCTCCAGTCTTTCTACTAGAGGAAATGTCTCTTCAAAATATATGCCTTGAACCTAAGCATACCCCTTACACACAAGTCTTGTCTTGTTCTAGATCACTTCACCTTCTTAATTTAGCTTGTTTCTAAAAACCCACTTAGTTCCAATCACATTCTTGCCTTTAGGTCTTGGGACATGTTCCCAAGTTTCATTCTTCATTATCTAATTCAGTTCTTCCTCCATAACTTCTATCCATATTTTCTCTTTGCTTACTTCTTTATATGACTTGGGCCCTGTCTTTGACAATAATGCAAAGTATACTTGCTCACTTTCTCTCTTAAGTCTCTTCCAGGTCTAAACCCCACTATCTTTGTCTCCTATAATTAGGTCTTTAGAATGGAGCTTTTGAACATACTTTTCTATATTTTTTGTAACAACCTCTTTTGAGTCTTCAATACTGAACTATGAATTGGTTCTTCATCATCTTTCACTTCTGAAATAATAGTGGATTGAATAGTTTCATAAACTTTCACATTTGCACATTCAACAATCCTCTTCAATCTTTTGTTGTTACATCTATATGCTTTGCTTCTTAAAGAGTAACCAAGAAAAATACCTTTATTAGATCTGAAGTCAAACTTTCCCAAGTTTTTTTCATCTCTTTTGATGTGACACTTGCTTCCAAATATTCTGAGGTGTTTGACTGATGTCGATCTTCCTTTCTATAGCTCATATGGTGTCTTATTAGTCTTGTGTTTGATCTGATTTTTTTTCAAAATGTATATACAACAATTTGAGTAGCTTCTCTCCAGTACATATCCAATAGATTTTCTTGACATAACATAATCCTTCCCATCTCTTATATAGTCTGGTTCTTTCTTTCTACAACTCCATTTTGCTACAGAGTTCTAGGGGCTAAATATTATCTTCAGATCCCATGATCTTCATAGAATTTTTCATACTTCTCAGAAGTGAACTCTCCACCTCTATCATATCTTAGAACCTTGATTGTCCTTTTGGTCTCATTCTCTACTAATGCCTCAAAATTCTCAAATGCTTCTGACTTCTCTTTCAGAAATGTAATCCAATTCATCCTAATGTAATTATCAATGAACATTATGAAATACCTTCCATCTTGTAGACTTTTAGTCCCCATGGGTTCACACAAATTTGTATGAACTAAATCGAATGGTTTTGATGTGGAATACTCCTTAGCAGGATATTTGCTTCTTGTCTTCTTCTCTTCATGACATGGCTTGCAACTAGTTGATTGAGGCTTCTTAATCTTTGGCATATTCTAGACTAATCCTCTTGAGATAATCTTTGCAATATCATTAAAATCCATGTATGTCCTAACCTTCTAGGCCAAAGCTTGCTTTCTTCTCTCTACACAATGAAACAACTTTTTCCACTTAGTTCACTTAGATGATATATGTCACTATTTGTTTTGCTTCCTTTCACAATTAGTTCACCAGTGCTTGGTTCCTTGATTTCACAACCTTTGGTACTAAAAGATAGCTTATAACCCTTATCACACATCTGAGTGACACTTAAAATATTATGCTTTAAACCTTCAACATATAAAACATCACATGTCTTTGTTCTACCACCATCAAGACTCAAAGTACCCTTACCAAAAATTTTGGCAATTGAATTATTTCCAAGAGTAACAGAACCACCTTCAAATTTCTTGAAATTCATGAACTTACTTTTATCTCCAGCCATGTGGCTTGAGCACCCATTGTCTATGATCCACAAGTTCTTCTCCTTTTGAGCATGTAGTGTAGTTTGAACAATTATTGAATTTTTTTTTTACTTATTTTCTTCAAGAACCTTCTTCAAAAATTTATTTGATTTATGACTTCTACTTTCTAATCCTTTTCTTCCTATTTTCGATAGAGGAGGACTCAAAAGTTCTTTTGTAGTTCCTTGCAATGTGTCCAAAGTTGTTGCATATGAAGTAAATGATATTAAAATTGTATAGAGGTGCAAATGCATTGTTGCTAAAAAACTTATTTCTTCTTATCAGAGATTTTCTACAAACCACAATCCTATGTCCAAAATTATTGTAATTAAAATAATAACAAGATAAAGGATAATTGAACCTAATGTTGTATCCCTATCTTTCATATCTTTTTCTCTTGTTCTGCACTTGAATAAAGCCATCGTTGTTTGTTATGATTTCATCATTTGACATGGTTCTTTTAGACTTTGAACTTACAAAGCCTGTCACTTTCAGACTTGCCTTAATGTCCAAACTTTATAGATTGTTTTGTCACCTTGTTCTTCTAATCATCAAAACCTATTCCAATTTTGACATGCAGAGCTCTATGACTTCCCAATATTTGATCTAGGTTTTCATTACTCTTACCAAACTTCATCTATAGCTACTGATTCACTTTCTCAATCTATTTTCTTAATGTCACAATTTTAGCTTCCAACTTCTCATAGTCCTTATCTCTTGATAGCAACTTTTCTGCCAAACACTACTGAATTTGACTCCATTTTCTAACAAACATTTGTTGGACAATCGACGAATTGACGAAAGAATTTTCATTGCCATTTTTTCATCAAAATTTTGAGGACAAATTAAATGTCAAAATAACGACGCAGATTCATCAGTTGTCAGCATCATAAAATGACTCAGATGTTCGTCGGAATATCGATGACAACTTCGTGTATCCACCGACAAATTATAACCAAAATGCAATTGCAATGGCTCTTCCGAAGCATTGAAACAACACCAGAAGTTCATCGCCATTTTGAAAAAATGGGAAAGGAGTTACGACGAAGCCTTTGTCGCAACTATAGCAACTTCGTCGGACCTTTTCGGTGATTTTTCGGTGGCCTTCATCGAAATTGCGACGAAACAATGCAATTTTTTTTTAAAAAATATTCATTGAAATGTACCATCGCAAAGACTCTTGGCGATGATCACCGAAGCCAACCCATCGGTGAGAGATAAATCATTGACACATGATAGAAAACTCACTTTGATAGTCCATGTCTTGCCGATGACTTCCGTCGGCAAGACAGACCCAATGTCACATCGATATGAACTCTTCAGGAGTTTTAAATAGACCTACACCATGTCATCGCGGAGACTCTTGGCAATGACCACCGAAGCCAACCCATTGGTGAGAGATCAATCATCGGCATAGGATAGAAAACTCACTCTGATAGTCCATGTCTTGCCAATGACTTCCATCGGCAAGACAGATCCAATGTCACACCGATCTGACCTCTTCAGGAGTTTTGAACACTGTTGGTTATCAACAAGACATTCTGAGGGTCTCGCCGATTAAACAAGTGTCTAAGAGAAAGTAAACAGATGGAACCTATTAATTTTATTATTTTTGGGTTCTTTAAATCATAGAATAGATACCATCTTCTTGTGTATAATGTACTTATATTCAGATTTGAATTCGAGACCAATTTTCATTGCACATTCCATTTTACTTGCACAAAGTATTCTATAAGCAATATATTGATAATGCCAAATGATTTATGGTGTTGTAAAACTCTACCTAACATCACATTTCTACTGTTCCCGCCTAGAGAATCCTGCAAAGACAAGTTTACAATACCAAGTCAAATAATATGAAAAGACTTACTTCCATACAAATTAAATGATTATTCTCACAATGGCAATTGTCTAATCACAACAACAATTCCATGAAAGGTTATCCATGCTTCATAAGAGATGACTGATCATACATACAGACTGCAAGATGCATAGAAAAAGCATTACACTTGAGAACAACCAAGGGCCAACAAGGGAAGGAGTTAAGAAATGTTTGGATTGAAGAGAAAATGTGTAGGGAAAATGTTGCGCAGTGTCAAGAGAACATAGCTTGTAGAACATATTCTTGACCTAATCAAGCTCTTGAACAACTTAAACAAAATTAAAATACTAACACATACATGAGACATGTAATGAACTTCCAATATTTGCTATCTTTTTCATTAATGTAGAGGTAGGTAAAGAAGAAATAATTATAATTGTAACACTATTCATAGTCCAATAAATTATGTTCATAATTTGTGTTCAATGGACCTCAATTTGATCATTATACTACCCATCTAATACCATATTTTAATCTAGGTTTCAACTATCTCAGATATAAAGAAGCACCTTCAATTAACCATTTAAAGTACTATAAAATAAGATAAGACTTTTAATTGAGAAAGATTGGGTACACTTGTAGGACTAAAGTTCTCGCAATCATCAGGATTTATTGGCACACAGACACAACCTGCAATATATGAAGTAATGGATGACTACAAGTTAGTGAAATGGTCCTTAATATGTGACTGGTTTGCAAATTGATTGATAGTAAATAAGGTTACAAACAGATCTACATAAAAAATTATGAGGACAATCTACTGTAATCATCAAAATAGATGAAAAGTGCAAAGGAAAAAGCTGAGCTACATCTCTAGAGCCTAAAAAAAACAAATGCAAGAAACATAAAAAAAAGAACAAACCAGTTTTTGGATGAATACAAAATGGTTCCTTCAACAAGTGATTCATATCCTTTCACACCTGACAGGACATTAAGAAGATTTTAGTCTTCCTCTATGAAATTAACTACTTACAGAAAAAACCCAGAAACCAATATTATATACCTCCATGTCTAGCCGAGGGTAGGTATAAGAGAAAAATAATTCCTCAATGCAATGCCGAAAAATATCAATGTGTGTGTAGATTTGTATTACTCAAAATATCATTTCACTGCCTAAGGAAAATACCAAAGTGATGTTTTAAATTTCAATCTTCACATAGGCTCCCTTATTGCTACACTTGCATATACAAGCATTATTTGAGCTCTAAACTATTCAAATATTAAGGATTTAATTAGCTATAAGATGGAAAGTTGTTGTTTTAGACATAATCCATTATCTTTTACATATCTTTATTCACTCCTAGCACTTCAGATAAATTTGTGTAAATGAGAATGTGAGTCTTTTATGAAAAAAGAAAATTCTTAAAGGAGGGAGAGAAGAAAGGGTAGAGGAAAGAGAATGCTTGAATGTATAGCAAAGTATAACATTTTGATCATTATAACAATGAAACAAATCTCCAAGTTTGAAGCATTAATATCATTTTAGAACATTTATGATCAAGAATGAATGTAAGTAGAGAAACTTTTGCATACTGCGAGATGAACAAAATTTCATGGTTAAGTGGAAGCCTCCCATCAACAACAAGATCCAAATATCCATGTATCTTTCTCAGTCGAGCCTCTAAACCCTTGAGCTTTCAATTTTTCCACTAACCTATTATGCACAAAAGTCAAATTTTAGAGTTATGTCACCACTAAAAACAGAAGAAATAGAGCTTTGAAACCAAATCCACACACAACACAATGTGGTATTCATACAAAGCCATACAAACAAACTAAACTCAGAACATTGGAATGGAAACAACTTCAAATTATGATGTAGAGCATGGATTAGGGTATAAAGAATCATTTTCTGCCACCATAGTGAAAAGTTAGCACTTTCTTTCATCTTTGCATATTGGTTTGATGCTTCAAGCGATGCATTTTCTTATATTGAAAAGTGCATTACCTTATTGAGCTTCTCTTTGTTTAGAGAATATTTTAATATTCTCTACTTAGCAGGGCCAACCATGTGATGGGGGAAGCTCATTTGGCCCCTCCCCCCCCTCACATCACTCTCAATTTCCCATACCCAATCATATAACATTAATCATTCATTCATCCATTAATAACATATAACATTCATTCATTAACATATAACATTCATTAATTAACATATTCGCATTCATTCATTAACATATAATATTCATTCTTTTAGTTTTTACATATTATCAAAAGTATGGTTGTCATGATATGATTACAATCACTTTTTTTTTTTGTTTCTTTTTGAAAGCTACATAAAGTTGAAGTGGAGTATCGTTTTCTAAATCAATATCTATCCCCCTTTAGTTGTTCTTCCCTCTGCTTGAGGATGTTTGAGGAGCACTATGAATAACAACTTAAAGTTTCTTCGTGCTTTTTTTTTGGAGTCTTCCTTATCATATTAAGAGGTTTATTGAATAAGCGATGTCATCATCACATAATATTGGTGCACCTCCCTATGGATGCTCTCATCTATTTGATTGCCTTTCCCGTCAATAGAGCTACAACAGAATATTAAAAATATTATCAAGTTAACCCAATAAACTTATGAAAAAACATAATAATAAAACATTTTGCTCGTATCTAATTTGTACAATTACAATGAGGTAAACCTGTTGGGTAGAAGCGCCTGAAGATACATTGTGATCATTACTCACGGAGTCGGGGTACTTTTAGTAATACGATTAATGTCCATTTGTATTAAAATTAAATATAAAAAAACGTACGAAATGGCCTGTAGACACAAAAAAAAATATAAGAATAAAATGGTATATTAGGTCATTAATTGGAGGTTGGATAAAATGGTACATAGTATGTACGACCCCCATAGTAACTATGTTTGTAACTAAGTGATTCAAATTGTAATCGATTAGCAACTCTTCCCCTGGAATTATTGATTTTATTGCACATACAAATACATGGTTTCCCACATGCATACCTCAAATATGCAATTGGAGTTGCTTATTTGTTGACCCAGGTCATGTATTGTTTATAAACCCTACAATATTCCTTGATGTTTTTGGCCTTCCATCAATGTACATAGCCACTCCTTTATTTTGATCTTTATCTTTTAGTTGTATATAATTTGCTGACAGTGCATACCTATGCATACTTCATGTATATTGAACCAATTGCATCCAATCTTTGTAACTGTAACAGGGTCCGACATACTCCATCAATTCAGTAACTTTGTCGTAATAGACCTTTATGTCATCCATGCAAAATTGGCCCAAACCATGTAATGACAATGGTGCTATGTGATATATCCTCTCGTTGACACAAAAATTAGTGTTTATTGGAGGAAGTTCCTTGGGCACCCATTGTTTCTATAGATGTTTGTACCTCAAGGGCACCTCAACGTCGCCTATGCTCTCATCATCATAAGAACATGACCCCCCTTCAACAAGAAAAAATTCCATGCGTTTACAAAATTTTCTTCTAATCTTTTGACCTCTAGTTGATCTCCCTCTTTTAGACATACACGTCTCGCTTTCCTCTTCTCTTCTTGAATTTACCTCCTTTCGGGAAGATAGATCGACAAATGCCTATTTGAGAATTGGTACTGCACTCATGGATGTTGGATGGTTCTTTCCTTGGTGATGTGATCCCAAGGTGACATTATGATTAATCATCATTTTCATTTGCTAGATTTACAGGTTATAAGGTAATCAAGTCTTGATAGATTGCAAGTTATTGTTACTACCGTCCAAATGTGTCCATCACAAATCAAATCTACTTAACGTTTTAACTCCCAAACTTTGTAACAAGTGTTAAATGTGACTATGGTCCACCAGTTACACAACCAAGGCCTCAAATGTATTATCTAATTGTAATCAAAGGACTTTTTCTCTTCATTCAAGTAAATAAACTTGAAGGGAAACACCACCAAGTGGTTTATTGGATACCTACATGACTAAAAATAGAAGCAAATTAACATTTAATTTCCATATGTCTAAGTGGTTAATGGGGAGGGAGTGTGTACTAGGCCTGGTTAATTCATCATAAGTTTATGCTTTGGCAATAAAAATTGTTTAAGTCATCTTAAATCTTCCTATGTCTAATTGTTAGGAGACTTTTGGTATGTTTTAAGGTAGGATGATTGATGAAAGAGCCCACAGACTATCCTTTCTCCATGGTATCGAGGTACACATAGCAGCGGTCTTCTCTTATATGGTTGGACATGATTTAAAGAACAGCTGGGAGTGTCTGCTAATGCCTGTCAAATATATCTCTAATCATCCACTATAAATGACTAATTGCATCGGTGGGAGAGAATCAGCTTTGAGTTCTTCAAAGATTATATTCCTCTATTCATAATTTTTAATGGTTGTGTGTGGAGGAGGTTATCACTACCAAGAAGGGAGGAGACCTTTCCTTGTGATGGAACTTCAAAATTTTGCTCTTTGTGTTCCATTTTTATCTTGCCTTATGTCTCTAGTCATCTATGGTGTTTGGGAAAAGCCTAAGGTTGGGGTTTTACCTTTGTCTTCATGTAAAACCCTAGTGTTTATCTTACGCCTTGGGTGGGATCTTTTGGGCCGTTACTTTTTGGGGAGGGTTTTAAAACAACTTAAGCCCCATCGCTTTGTCTAGGCTGGGCCCCTTTTGATTTATCATTTTATTTCCTTCGCCTGACTTTATTATTTCGTAAGTCTTGGATGGTCCCATGCTCCCTCGTTTAAAAAACAACTTATGTCATTGTTTATCATCGGCCTAGTGATGTCCCCTCGTTCTTTTAATATTTTTTTATATTTTGTAGAGGGGAAAGTTTACGTGACCATAGATCAATTATCATTTGATCTCAGTCATTCCCTGCCATCCCGTGATGACTCCACCACACTGTTTTGGTTGATCGTGATATCATGGGCGGGCACCACGTGTCTCATTTAATGAAGCCAAAGAGATGATAGAAATACTTTGAAACATTTATCTGGTTTTAATACATTATGTAGCAGGTTACTAAAGCATTTATGATATGCATGTGTTTCAAATCAACGAGGATGTTATAATCTCAGTAGGAAAGGTGCTTAATGGTTAATGAAAAAGTTGGTGACTGTGTTGAATGAAAAAGATTACCGATGGTTGAGATCCATGGTTTCTCGCCATAGCGTGATTAGAAGTTGCAAGGTTTTTATCGATCGCGATATCGCGGGAGAGCGCCACATTGATTTCCTTGGCAATGCATAGTATGGTGGGCCCTTATTGCCATGATGGAGATCGTTCAGTTTGTTTTGAAGGAAGTCGTTCTATCATCTGACCAAAGTGAAGGATCGACGACTAGTATTTGAATCTGTATCAAATGCAATTACAAGGTTCTATTCTGTAATTTCATATTTCTATTTAGCCTTCCTAGAGAACTAAAAACTCAAGATTACAGCTGCCCTCCTAGAGAACTAAGTGTTGAAGAGAGTCAAGATACAGACACCAGATAGATGGTATATAGGTCATTTGTAGCAGACAATGAATTTTGATATACAAAGACTCAGATGTATGTATTTTGATGGAGTAAATGAAGATATCTAAGTTGCGGAATAAGATTTTGGTATCAATTGTTTGCTAAATTTATGTAGTTATTTGATTGTCTCCATTCTGATGCTTCTCTATTGTTGAAATTGATATAACAAGTTTATACTCAGTTTATCATTGTACATTTGCTATATATGTGTGATCTGGTTATTCAGTTCTCTAAAGTAGGGATTAAAATCTTTTAATCAATCACAGCAATTGGGAAGTGTTACTTGGATTAATAAGAAGAATCACATAACTAGAATTTCCATTCTATCTCAAGAAGAGTTTGTCAATTATTCACTTGCACGTTTACACAAGTTGTAAACAATTTATGTGCCTGGCAGTTTGAATTATTTCCATTATTGAAATCCACATTTGCAGATATTCATTAGACTCCATATACCCAATAAGGCACTGGTCTCCCCTTGTATTCTTTTATAATTTTCATTATTCTTATTTATTTTACACTTACATTTACAAATACACATACATATGCATTCTTGTTTTCATTTATTTCTCATGGTTTAATGGTTTGATGCGATTTCATATTATATGTGTTGAAGACTGGGAATTTAAAATTACATTAATTTATGGATATGTTGTATCTATAACACTACAAAACCATATACTCTTTGCATTTACACTTGCATTTAGAAATACACATTTATATACATAGATATAGATTTGTTTAATGATATGTTGCATTTATGTTTCTAGAGCATCTAGTAATTGCATTTACATTTTTACATTTAAAAATACATATATATACATAGGTATACATACATATATATATATATACATGTGTGTGTGTGTATGTATATCATTTATAATCGGTCTTTGAAACAACCATTAGGTGCGCACATGGATAAAATTCATAAAATTAGATCTCCCAATACATATTTTGTTGAAACCAGGCTTGAAGACCTCTCATTTCACATGCTTTTCTTCACAAAACTATTGAGGGACAACAACTATACCTTCTTTATTTCTCATCCCTAAGCCCTATTCATGCATCCTAGATTATAACAATATCCGGGGCCTCTTACAAACTACGGTAATCACAAAAAATGTAAGAGCCCGTTTATATCATGTTTGGAATACAAAACCCTCAAAAATAGGGTAACCGGGCTGTATGCTTGAATGTTCTGTATAAGGATTTGATAAGTAGTATTGAGTTAGAATACATATTGATGAGATTGTAAAGCAATGTTATCAAGGATCTTATATGTTATGTGTTAAATCTATCATAAACCCTTATATGCTTATAAATTTGACTCCTCCAATGGATATATGGTACTAATCTAAGTTGTACTTATTCGTATGGTTCAGTATTTGTTTGACTTTACCTAGAGCTTGCTAAAAATTTCAAATCAATGACTATCTTATACTGTGAAATGTTGTTGTAGTTATCTCATGCTCCAACTAGTTGATATTATTGATAAACAACCAATTCTATTAGGTATTATCCTATTATGTTGAGCTATTAAATGAGATTATCTATTGTTGTTAATGTTGTTTATGATGATGGTGCAGAGGTTGTAAATGCAGAGCCCAAAGTGTAGGTCTTTAAAATCCTTGTCAGTTGGTCCAGGTCCCTCGAGCTACCCTTGATTGGAATTGGAAATTCCATACTGGGTAGATAGAAGATCAACACCATAAAACAACCAACACCTTGCATATGTTTGTGGTGGAGGTATTAAAGAATTGTATGCCTCTATTTCCATTCATTATAGCAGCATATACTTGGGCTAAGTCTACAATTTCTTAACACTCATGTGATGAAGGCTATGTGTGATGAAATCCTAGACCTCAACCAAGATGTGGGTAGATTATGGGAGTTTTTCCAAGACCTGAGGCTAGTTGATAAAAATGTGAAAGACTAAGCTATTTTATTTTTTTTGTCTTATCTTATACTATTTTACGAGAACGGGGGTGCCAATGTACGAGAAGATCTTTGGAAACTAGGCATGAAAATTGTAGGTTAAAGAGAATGGGGGTGCTAAACTTACAGTACTCATTGCCCCTTGGTCGTCGATTTTCCTTGAGTGCCCTCAACCTCGTCCTTGGCGCTGGTATTGACCTTGTTTTCACTCCTCCAAACTCTTCCTTGGCGCTGATATTGACCTTGTTTTCACTCCTCCAAACTCTTTGTTGGTGTTGGTATTGACCTTGTTTTAACTCCAAACTCTTCCTCGACGCTAGTATTGACCTTGTTTTCACTACTCCAAACTCTTCCTTGGCACTAGTATTGACCTTTCACTTCTCCAATTTGACGAGCTACAACTGGTTTCATTAGGTTTTACAGTATGTTAATTAAATTGAAAATTTTGGTGCCATTTAGCTAGATTTTAATATTCTACAACATAGTTAAGTATATATTAGCTATATTTTACATAATAAATAATATAATTATTCAACTTATTATAATTATATATTATATTCTTTAACAAAATTATTAAATACATATAAAATCATTATAATTAATAATTAATAATAAGTATATTTTTATATAATACAAAATATAATTAATATAATATATATTTAATATAATAGTAATATATATTAATATGAGAGAGTGAAACTAAATTTTGATTGGTTGTTTCATCTCAACAATCCAAGGATGGCATGTGTCCTTGAAGAGTTATGTTCAAGGTAGCATGCCATTTGATTAAAGATATGATAATTCTCCTTTAAGACCTCTTCAATGTACCCATTGCACACTTAGGGAGACAAAGATAAATATAGGGAAGAAAATATAGAGAGAGAGGGAGATAATGACAAACATACAAATAGAAAGGGAGACAAGGAGATAGAGAGAGGTAGAGAGATAAAGAGATAAGGATGAATATATAGAGATATAGGGTGATTGATATATCTCTCCCTATCGCTCTCTATCTCTCTATATCTCCCACTATCTGTCACTCCCTCTTCCCCCCTCTATCTATTGAGCTATCTCACCCTCTCCCCCCTTTCTCTCTCATTCACTCCATCTCTCCCTCCATCTCCCCTACTCTATATCTCTATCTCTATTTATCTTTATCTCCCTCTCTCCCTCTCTCTGTCTCTCTTTCTATCTATATCCCTTTCTCTCCCTCCCCCTCTCCCCCTCTCTATCTCTCCCTCCTATCCCCCTATCCATGAGCTCTCTATCTCCCTCTCTTCCTTTCTCTTCCCCATATATCTCCATCTTTCTCTTCCCATATATCTCTATCTCTCTCTCTTTCTCTTCCCATCTATCTCTATCTCCCATATATTAACTAAGAATCCATGCAAGAATACCATAGTATATGTTGGTAAAACTATAATAGTATTTTATTAAACTATAAGTAACACTTATCTTTCTAATGTCAAGCCTTCTTATAAAAATAGTGTTTTATTAAACTATAAGTAGATTATTGTCACCACTCTTCATTCAACATGAAATGCCAAATGTAGCAATTGTTTTGTTGATTTTGTCAAGTTTCATTAACCAAGCTATTTACTGGGTTGAATAAAGTTGTGTTATGACCCTTCATCTCTTTAAAATAATTAGACAATATTAGTGAGATTAGGAAGGGGAGAAAACTAAAATCCTTCAAAATAGGGGTAGTTGTGGGTTTGTTGGTTTTCTTTGTATACTATATACTTAGTTCCTCTAGGATAAATAAGTCACTTTAGATCATTTTCTTAGTTGTGTATCCTAACTTATATAGAGTAAGATTTTTCATTTTAATTGACT
>VDFB02047230.1:398844740-398978046 GCA_007258455.2 Sequoia sempervirens
AGAGAGAGAGAGAGGGAGGGAGGGAGTGGTAGATAGATAGAGGGAGAAAGGGCTAAGGGTAGAGGGTAGAGGGTTTAAGTGTTTAGGGTTTAAGGGTTAAGGGTTTATGGTTTATGGTTTAAGGGTAGAGGGGAGACACATAGAGGGAGTGAGTGAGAGATAGAGAAAGACCTAAGAGAGGGAGAGGGGGTAGGAGGGAGGACTTGAGAGAGAGAGAGAGAGAGAGAGAGAGGGTAGAGGGTAGAGGGTTTAATGGCTTAGGGTTTAAGGTTAAGGGTTTAGGGTTTAGGTTATGGGTAGAGGGGAGAGAGATAGAGGATCCAAATGAGAGAGAGAGGGAGGGAGGGAGAGATAGAGGGGTAGAGGGTAGAAGGTAGAGGGTTAAGGGGTAGAGGGGACAAAGATAGGAGTGAGTGTGAGAGAGAGACCTGAGAGAAGGAGAGGTGGTAGGAGGGTGAGACTTGATATAGAGGGACAGAGGGAGGGAGTGGGAGAGAGATAGAGGGTAGAGGGTTTAAGGGTTAAGGTTTTAAGGTTTAGGGTTAAGGGTAGAGGGGAGAGAGATAGAGAGATTGAGTGAGAGAGAGAGACCTAAGAGAGGGAGAGGGGGTAGGAGGGAGAGTCTTGAGAGAAAGAGAGGGTAGAGGGTTTAAGGGTTAAGAGTTTAGGGTTTAGGGTTATGGGTAGAGGGGAGAGAGATAGAGGGATTCAATGAGAGAGGGAGGGAGTGGGAGGGAGATAGAGGGTTAAGGGTTAAGGGTAGTGTTGGTTGTTTTTACTGTAACCAGGTTGGTCTTCTAATCTACCTATGGAATTGCCAATTCCAATCAAGCATAGCTCGAAGGACCTAGACCAACTAACGAGGATTTTAAAGACCTCCTACACTTTGGGCCCTACAAGACCCGAGAGGGTGATCCCTTAATGCGTTTACAACCTTTGTACCATTATTGTAAACAACATTAACAACAACAAATAATCTCATTTAATAGCTCAACATAATAGGATAATACTTAATAGAATTGGTTGTTCATCAATAATATCAACTATTTGGAGCATGAGATAACTACAACACATTCCACAGTGTAAAATAGTCATTGATTTGCAATTTGTAGCAAGTGCTAGGTAAAGAAAAAGAAAATACTGAACCATACAAATTAGTACAAATTAGATCAGTGCCATATATCCATTGAGGGAGTCAAATTCATAAACATCTAAGGGTTTATGACAAATTTAACACATAACATATAAGATCCTTGAGAACATTGCTTTACAATTTCATCAACATGTATTCTAACCCAATACTACCTATCAAATCCTTATATAGAACATATCCACCTACAATCCCATTCAAGCATTTTAATTAATTCCTTGAATTAAAGCCAAAATATAAATCATACACACCACAATAGTGAGATGAACGAGACAACCCTTGATTATCTTATTCAAAATTCAAATATGCATGTACAATGGAGAGACATGAGTTTGAATTAATCATTTCAATTCAAATGCCAGTACTGTCATAAAACATAAAATCCCCATGAATTCAAAACCTACTATAGAATGACTCAAAACCTAAATTGCATTTTCCTTAAAACCATCAAACTTTACAATTTGCTCTGCAACTCTACCTAGACTTGACCAAAAAATATCTAACTTGCTAACCTATACTTCTGACCTTGAAATCCTTCTTATAGAAATGAAGGAGCAAAAAAGCATTGGGCCAGAAAGCACACGCGTCACCAGCCAATTGGACCACTTTTTGACATTCCAAAATTTGTTACAACAATAATTTCCTGGAGAATCCTCTTGTTCATCGTTCCTACTGAGAATGATTGATGCAGCAACAAAGCTTCAAGAATTCCACACCAAGACTGCCACCAAAAACAAAACTGTAATCCGTTGTAACTACAACAACTGACTTGTCAACCATTAATAGCCTACTCCTTTTTACTCCTCACTTAAATATACGTTTACCCATTTTTGGTATTCCTCATCACTTGGCCAATTAAAATTGATTACCTCATTTACCTTGTCACTATAAGGTGTATACTTAACTGCCACCTAATTCACTTCTCTTTCAAAAGATTCAAAGAATGAACTAGTGCTAATAATTTTATCCATACAACTCACCAATAAATCATAATCCGAGTCATCACAAATTAATCTAATTTGACAATTGATGAGTTCATTTGCCCGATCCTACCATTGTTGGAGTGACCTGATATTTCCCTTCTCATCAATTATATCAGGTAGCAATTTGTTGCTCCAATCATCAAAGTTCTTCACCAATTCTTTGATCTTCCTACTCAAGTCATCTGGTAAGGTCTGAAAACCTTGTAATGACTTAACTAATACCTAAGTAGGCCTTAATGATTTGGGCCTATTATTTACATGAAACCTTGAAACTTTATACATGATGTCAAGATCATTGGCCCTAGGGATCCATCTTTCAATTAATGGTACTACAACCTCCTGATCCCTATCAATATTCTTTATTGCACTTAATAATAAAGAATATAAAGAATGCACAAATGACAATCTGTCATCAACTTTCTCATTTAAATGTCTCAATACAACATTTACAACCTCCCTTTGCTTTAAGAATATTCCCTCCTCACTCAACTTCAAGGATGCTTGTAAGTCTAAAATCTTATGCATTAGCTGCTTCTTCGAAGGATAAATGGAGTATTCCATTTCTTCATCAATTAGCTCTAAAGTAGGGCTAAGGGAAGGAGTTTGACTGGGAGACCCTGGTGTAGACACAATAGGAGAAGCAGGAGGCACTAACCTTGATGTGGAAGGAAATGTTTTGATCCCTGGAGCACTTGATGTCTCCCCAATCTGCTTGTTCTTTAACCTATCCACCTCAGTCTACAACTCAACATTCCTTTGCTACATCTTGCTATATTCCTCAATTATGGAATTGTACTTCTCCATTAAGCTTTTCTTTTCAGCCTCCTCTCTTTCAATAGTCTTTTGGGCCAATTTGGCCACATTTACAATCAAATTAGTAGCCTCTTTGGTTGAGGTCTCTGAAGCTCTCTTTATTATCAACCCTCCTCTTAGATTTGGGTTAATATCAGTAACATTCAACTTTCTCCCTTGAGGGGCCAAATCCCAAATTGCTAAAGTTTCATACTCTTCACTGAAGGCAGAATCTTGCAATGCTGCCTTGACCTCTTCTTCAGAGTCTTGTAAGGGGTACTTGGACTTCAGAAAAGCATTGAAAGCTACAACATCTGCAATGTCCCATTCAGGTAAAATCAAGACACCAACTTGATTTACTAATTTTCTCCCCTCATTAGGAGTGATGTTCTTGAACTCTTCCATTAGTTCAACTTTAACTTCATCATCATTCTCCTGGTTTGACCTATCAGGTCTCAATTCTCTTCTCCTCTTGCATTTATCTTGATATTCTTCCAATTTTATTCTCCACACTAGTTGCAAGAAGACCATAGTTTTTACAAATGCATTGTCATCTAGAAACTCTTTACATGCCTCCATTCTTGCATCTTGTACACATTTTCCTTTCATATCCAGATTAGAGAGAACCAATTCAGCCAACCTAGGAGGGGAAGGTATACCCATCTGCATGTCCTGGTCAGTGATAACAATCTCATCCACCAAATCCTCTTGTGATTGTTCAATTCTTTGCCTTTTAGGGCTTGGCTCTGATGGTGGTGGTGAGGGACTATTTTCAGGTGATGCATCCAAGTCAATAATCTTGATTGCTCCAGGCGTTTTGAACTTTGGACCTTTTTGTGTAGGCAATTTCATTATTTGCTTTCCCTTTCTATCCTCTTCTTCTTCATCACTACTATCATTTCTCTTCCTTTTGTAAATAGGACATATTTCTGTAGGTTGGTAAGCTAGCCTCACTTCAATTGGCCTGGCATCTTGCTCCTGTATGCCCAAATCTGACTCCAAGTTTATCTTTTTGGTCATTAAGGTGCCCATGATTTCTTTGAAGTTTCCCATCAAGAAGTCAATTTTCTTATGATATGGACTGAACTCCATCAATGGATCATACTTTGGATCATTTTGTGCACAATAGCCAATAGCTTGTTATAAGCTACCCACTTCTCCTTGTTCAACTCCTACCTATTTAAGTCAAATTCATTTCTAATCAAGTCTTCAGGGAAGTTGAACTCATGCACAAATTTACCACCTTTTATCCTTTTTCTGAAAAGAGAAAAGAAGCCCTCAGGATCATGCTGTCACTTGGGGCCACACCTCAAATGGTATTCCTCAAAAAATTCCCAAAATGTATCCAGCCTCCCTTTGAAAAAACAAAATCTGACACCACAGTGTAATCCGAGAAGAATGTTCCTTTACCTTTCCCAGTAAGGTTGTCCTCATGGATACAACCAATCTGCCACATGACTTCTGCAAACCCCACTCTTGGTGGCACATTGTATGACAATATATGAGGAGTCCCCTGAGAACCATACACCCTCAAGACAGTGATGACTGGGCATGGAATGATATCACCCCAGTTATGGAAAACCTTCAATTCTGGCTTCCTCCCCTTTGGTATGAGGAAATCATGCAACTCCTCAGGAATCCTGGGTACATTTACCATCAGCCTGGTTCTCAATCTAGAAGCAAAACAATTGTCAAAATGCACATAACTGGTGTTTTCCCTATTACATGATAAATCTGCAGTCCATACCTACACTGACAATCTTTCTCCATCAACCCATTGCCTTAACTCCATCTTCTCAGAGAAGAATTCAACATTCTTATACAAGAACATATACATTAACATGGAATACCAGAAGAATGGAGTTCCTGTATCATTTTTCTGCAACTTTGACAACCCTTCATGTATCTTTTCAGCCAATAAAGAAGCAAAATCATAAATTACCAAGAAATTAGGGTGTTGTATTTGCACCCCCATAAACATGTAAGCAATAGGCATCACTGTGTTGGGGTGAAAACACAAAAATTGGCACAATGAGTAAAAGGTAGCCAAGAAATGCTTTGCAAAGCAATTCAGTCTAAAAGGCTCTTGGTCATTAGGGCTAATATGGAATTTTGAACCTCTTGTCTTAGCCAAATAAGGTGGGAGCAACTTAGCTTTGAAAAGTGATTTCGACCTCCCATATTCCTGCTTCATCTTTTCAAGATCAATAGGAACCAAGAATGTACTAGTCTCACTCAAATCAAAAACCTATCGGAATTCCTCTCTATTGATGCTTAACAAAACCTTTCCATCATTATCTCGAATCACCCATGTGACAGGGTCATATCGTGCAGCCACTACCCTAAGCAAGTCTATATCAGGGAACACATTTGGTACCACTAACTTCCCCATATCATACATCCAACCATTAGAAAAGGGGTGGGGAAAATTCCTCTGTCCAAAACACAATCTGAACATCTCTAGACCAGTAAGAGGAACCCTAGCATTAGCTATGTTAGAACAATTATATACTAATCCCTCCCCTAGAGTTTTTCCTCGCATCAAAACCAACCCCTTCTTCCTATCATTTTTTGAAAAGGGAAATTGATCTAGGAAATCATCATATAAGTTTCTACTTAAATAATCAATCTAGCCAGAGTGCTGCTTTGTCGGTGCCATTCTGAGTAAACTAGGGCTTCCTTGCTATTTCAAACTTTAAACAAACTAGGGCTTAACAAAATATGAAATTACAGAACAAAACCTTGCAATTTCCCATAATTCAATTAACTTATAGCCCTAAAACAACTATTGACAAGCCCTACGACAAGCACACAACAAATTTCCCCTAAATTCAAAATAACCAAGAGATACATAAATGAACTCACGGCTTTGTGCTTGCAGAAACCCAAATTCTTGTTGTAACAATTTGTAACTTCGTCCTTGGCTCCGCAACTGCTCTACAAAGATGTTTTGAATGCTTTATGATACCAAAAGCAAAAGATTTTTTTTTTTTTTCGATCAAACCCTGGCAGTAGATGTCATGTCCCCCATTAAAGCTTACTCGCACGTTGCATGAACAACTCCAATCGCATTCGATGCAGATTCAAATACTAGCCATTGATCTTTCACCTTGGTCAAATCATCGAACAACTGCCTTCAAATCAAACTGACATGATCTCCATTGTGGCAACAAGGGGCCCACCATACCACGCGTTGCCAAAAAAATCCACATGGCGTGCGCCTGCGATATTGCAATAAAAAAAAACCTCGCAACTTCTGATCACACGATGGCGGAAAACCATGGATCTTCAACCATTGACAATCCAGTTCATCCAACACAGTCACTAGCTTTTTCTTTAACCATCGAGCACCTTTCCTACTGAGATTATAACATCTACATTGATTTGAAGCACGTGCATCTCATAAACACTTTAGTAACCCACTGCATAATGTATTAAAATCAAATAGATGCATCAAAGTATTTTATCATCCCTTCAACATCACCGGATGAGACACGTGGAACTTTCCCGTGATATCGCGATCAACCAAGACAATGTGGTGGGGTCATTGCGGGATGGCAGGGAATGACTGAGATCAAACAATGATTGATCAATGGTCATGCGAACTTGTCCCTCTATAAAATAAAAACATTTATTAAAGGAATAAGGGGACATCACTAGGCCAACAAAAAAAAATGGCATAAGTTGTCACTTAAATGAGGGAGAATGAGACCATCCAAGACTTAGGAGAATAAAATTAAACGAAGGAAATAAAATGATAAAACTAAAGGGGGCTAGACCTAGACGAAGCGATGGGACTTAAGATGTTTTAAAAACCCTCCCAAAAAGTAACAGCCGAATAGATGCTTCCTAAGGCGTAAGATAATACTAGGGTTTTACATGAAGACAAAGGTAAAACCTCAACCCTAGGCTTTTCCCAAACACCATAGATGACCGAAGACATAAGGCAGGATAAAACTTTGAAGTTCCATCATGTAGATGGTTAAAAGGGTAGAGGGGAGAGAGATGTGAGTGAGAGAGGAAGAGGGGGTAGGAGGGTGATACTTGAGAGAGAGAGGGAGGGATTGTGATATAGATAGAGGGTAGAGGGTTTAAGGGTTAAGGGTGTATGATTTAGGGTTAAGGGTAGAGGGGAGAGAGATAGAGGGAGTGAGTGAGTGAGAGAGACCTGAGAGAGGGAGAGGGGGTAGGAGGGAGAGGCTTGAGAGAGAGAGGAGGGAGTGGAAGAGAGATAGAGGATAGAGGGTTTAAGGGCTTAAGGATTTAAGGGTTAAGGTAGAGAGCCAAAGGCAGAGTGGAGAGACATAGGAGTGAGTTAGAGAGAGAGAGAGAGACTTGACGGAGGTAGAGGGGTAGGAGGGAGAGACTTGAGAGAGAGAGAGAGAATTAGGAGGGGGAAGGGGGAGGGGAAGAGGGGAAGAAACAACCCATTAGGTCTGCACATGGATAAAAATTCATAAAATCAGATCTCCCATACATATTTTGTTGAAACCTAGGCTTGAACCTCTCATTTCACATGCTTTTCTTCACAAAACTCTTGAGGACAACAGCTATAGCTTCTTTATTTCTCATCCTACGCCCTATTAATGCATCCTACAATTACAACAGTATCCATGGGGCCTCTTACACAAGCTACAGTAATCACAAAAAGTGTAAGAGCCCCTTTATATCATGTTTGGACTACAAAACCCTCAAAAATAGGGTAACTGGGTTGTATGCAAAGAATTGAAGTTTTCTAACTCAAATCAATGCCTTAAGCCCTCAAATAAGATTCAAATAAAAGCTAACACATATCTTCACGACCTAGAATTTAATTCACATCAAAATATGGCTGCATGTGACCGTACAGTGCTGCATAACAGGAAAAATATAGAAATTTTGAAGAAAAACACAAATTTTTGAATGTCAAGAGCTTGTATTTTAAATCCTCAACCATCAACAACCATTACAATGATCACTTTATGCCTTTTAAAGGCCTTTACATGTCAACCACTGAACAACCACCTCTACAACTAACTTTTTAATCTTTTATGATCACATGAAACATAAAACACACTAATTTCAAGGTTGTTAACATCACTATTGAAATGTTTTAATTTTTTGACCTTTCAAATTTAAAAGTACTTCATTAAATTACTATGTAATGGCATAAAAATTAAAACATCATGACTAATTATGTAACCACATAAGTCAAATATAATTCTATCAAGAAATTAATATCAAATAGATAATATAATCGCATAACTACATACATTCAATGTCATTGATCTTCTTCTTCATCCAACTTTTGTCTCAGATTATCCGATCCGTGATTCAACATTGTAAGGATTGGTCATATCATCATCGTCATCATCGATATCAGTTTCGATAATGTCATCATCCACATGGATATCATCTTCATGAACATTAACTCCTACATCATCATGATCTAGTTCCTCCTCTTCGACATCTTCATCAGGGACATCATCAACTAACTGTTGATCTTGATCATCATCTACATCATCTTCTAGTTCTTCGGTATCTTATTATTCCACCACATTATACTTTACCGGCCTTCCTCTTGTCTAAAAAAAAATGACCAACCTGGTTTACGTAGAACCTCTAAGTAAAATACCTACTCACATTGGCTTGGAAGAACATAGGGCTCATTTCCAGCTCGCTCGATCGACCTTGCATTAACTATGGTGAATCCATTATCATGTTCAATAACAGTTCTCTCAAGATCATTTTCACTCAATTGTAGCCTGTACCATAGGATGACGAACATAATTAATCTGAAGGACTTAAAGTCACACTCAAGTATATCATCCAAAATCCCAAAGTATCGATTTTCTGAGACTTCTAGATGTATGTCACTTCTAGATGAAACATTAGTCACCTAAAAGACTGCAGTTATACCAGAATCACAAGTTTTCATGTCATCCAACATTTTGATTCAAAATTTATGACCATTGCACCACATAGCCCTATGGTGTTTCACCTGCAATATGCCAAACATGTAAAAATTATTGCAATATCGCCAGTTGATAAACATATTTATTTTTGGCCGAATGTATGCAAAGAAAACAATCTCAACATATATATACATCAATATAATTGAAAATAATTAAATAATATGGGTGATTAATATATTTATACGTACCTGTTTATCTCTTAAACCATATGCTAAATCAATTTCAGGTAACATTGAATCTCCATTACGATGAGCTTCTTTAACCAATGAAGCTACACCTTCCCATGTTAATGCGCAACCAGATTGTTGACATCGTTCAATCCATACCATCATCCAATCAAGATTGTTGGAGACATACAAATGTAGTGTGCATCCTACCTCAATTAACTCAGACAATAAAAAAATGAAATTTCTTACAAACGACGATAATTAGTTAAATACCACAGTATAGGACCTTTAATTTATAATTGATGCATACTAAAAGATTAAAAATTAAATAAGTACAATATACATAAAACTATATGTAAAATGTATTCCAATTAATCTCCATGACCATCTTATAATTACTCTCACTTTCCTCAATCTACCTTTCCCCATCGTACTCCCTTCAAATTTGTTAATGAGTTGGGATCCCAAATGCACCCACATGGATCTTTACTACAAACTTAGGAAGATATTCACTAATGTACACCATGGTCTGGTATACCATATATCCCTCCACCATAGAACCCTCAGGATGTGTTCTTTGTCTAACCAAAGCCTTAAAAAATTTCAAGTACCTCTCAACCATCCACATTGACCTTGTGTACAGGTCCACACAACTAATCTCCTCAACTTGGTGTGTATGAGGTAGTGTTCTTGCATTGAAAAATGTCAAAGGTAGACACTTTTGCATTTCCACACATTAGATCTAGGAATTTTTCTTCCAATTTATATCTTCTTTATGGATTTCTTTAGATGACAACCATCTACAAGTGATTCAAGGCACAAATATATTAACAAGATTTGACAAAAATATATAGTATATATTACATAACAAGTAAAACAAATGGAAATCTATAAGATGTATACAACCTAATTCAATAAATATCACTACTTACCCCATGTATTTCCAAGATCATATATAACTTGGCTTGACATTACTGTTGTTGAAGCTGTCTAGGAGAGATAGTTGCAGAATATACCGCATCAATTATAAAATGATCTTTTCATTATTTTTCCAAAAGTAGTAAACATAATACACCTAGTACATGCATTATACAAGTGTATATAATATACTAGAATAATTACCTTAATGAAGGTATGCTAATCATGCGTTTTCATCCCTGACCCAAATTCACCTTTCTTTGTTATTATATTTTTTATGTTCGCAACAAATCCTATGGGAAATTGAATTTTTCGTATGACTTCTTTTATAGCATTGCTTTGTTGCTCTGTTAATAACCAAGTAAGGGTACTTATATTAATTTGGTCTCCATAACTATTTAATTGAATGACATTTTTCATTGCATGATTGACTTCCTAAATGTCACTACAAATTTTGACAATTTTTTCTTTGTCATGCCTTCCATCCAATATTTTCCATAACGTTTCTGTTGTATTCTTTATGATATGCATTGTATCAAAAAAATGCACAATTTGTAGCTGCTCATAGTAGGGCAACCTACTAAATTGTCTGGGATAACATTTTAGCCTTGACGACCTTCATGAAGCATATAAGTTAAACAAATTAACAACGACAATCATTATCAAGTACATCATGAGTAAACACAACACAATATAAAAATATAAATTCAAAACATATCATATATGATAGATAAACAATTTGATCTGATGTATAACCTTGACGATTAATTCTATTATATTCCAACTTCCATAAGCGAGATGTCATTCTTCGTGGTTTTGATGTAGTCTCTTCTTTCCCATTGAAAATATGTTTTTCAATAGTTCGATACTTATGATTTCTATGGAGGAAGTGCCTATACTCATCAAACACCTGCTTTTCCTCTAAAACTTGTTGACGACGAGATTTCATCTTTGAAGCTAAATTGGACATGCAAATTTTCCCTTTGTTTGAAGACCTGCAAGATCATATATAGTTGGATTAAATATATCAATTTTATAATTATATATAATGAATAGATTATTTTAAAAATATGCATGATATCTACTTCATAAAATTAAATATTGTTAAAGTGCAGTCGAACGTTATAACATACCACAAAAATGTGTTAGCCCTGGGGCATCATGAATTGTCCATACAAGTATTTCATGGAATTGAAATTGTATTTGTCCTATTGGTCTAGAGATGTCATACATAGTGACACCATTCCATAACTTTAGTAACTCATCAATAAAATGCTTGATATATACATTCATATCTTTAACTTGGTACTTACCTAGTTGAATGAACATAAAAATTACATAATTATTATAACCATTTTACTGCAATATATATAAATTAATGTACATGACTATTAAATGAAAAAAATATAAGTCATTATACAACAAATAAATTAAATGAGATGCTACTATATTGAAAATTGATGTAAACAAATGGAACAATCATTGACAACATTATGTGCTCACTTTATTGAAATCCATGGAGGAATGTGTGTGTGGTAACAAAAGCAGAATACACGGTAAATAGATCTCAACTCTCCAAATGGATAACGTCAGCTCTCAGTAAGCACGAGATTACGAGGTTCTTTTAAGTGTGGCCATTTTTTCTCCATGTCCCTAAATGTAGAACCATCCGCAGGCATTCAAAGAATGTCATCTCCACTTCTATTTTGTGCATTGTAATCCATAAATTGAGCTAAGCTTTCACACCTAAATGTCGTTACATCATTGGAATAATGAAATGTCTTGAAGAACCTTACGAGGCACCTTTTTTGTTACTTGATCTGTTTGATATCTACTGATATGACATTCCGGGCATTATGTTGCAAATTCCTGTTGTTTATGATATATAATATGATCATTGGGACATGCATCTATTGCTTGATACTCCATGCCAATATCTTTCATAATGCCAGATAAATCTTGGTATGAGCGAGGTAAAATATTTGATGGTGGTAACAAAAATTCACCAGTCAATCTACAACAAAAAATAATTTGTTCATATAAAGAATATTAATGGTACATATTTCATCCTTTATTTACTAGTGATGAACTAACAACAATTAAAATAGATGAAAAAAGATGACATATATGACATACCTTAACATCTGTGAGATTGCTATGTTTGATAAA
Source organism: Sequoia sempervirens (assembly GCA_007258455.2). Lineage (NCBI taxonomy): Eukaryota > Viridiplantae > Streptophyta > Pinopsida > Cupressales > Cupressaceae > Sequoia > Sequoia sempervirens. The sequence continues at coordinate 398,856,874 of VDFB02047230.1, forward strand.
CCATTCATAACCTTCAAGTTCAATAACAACAATACAGCAGAGAGAAGAGTTGTTTCAGAGCTTTCATAAAGGGGCTCATATGCCTTCTCAAGTACAGGTAAATCATGAACATCATCAAAGTCATCTTGATCATCATGATCAGCTCTGCCACTAAATGTGGCATGGATCAATGTATTTGTACCATCATCTTCAACTATTTTTTCTGGCGCATGATCATCTTCTTCCATGGGATCATTAACTTCATCTTCGATATTCACAGCTCTATGTTCATCCGCTTGCAAAACCGCATTCTCCGGGACGTGATAATCCATATCATCTGCCCTAGGGTGCCCCACCTTTATAATAATGATAGACACAAATAAACCATGATCATGATCAAATGATTATATATATATAATATTAAAAGCTGATAACATTTACAAATTCAATCAATATAAACACATATAGACAACTTACGATGAGCGATAATCCATGCCCCCCTTCAACACATGATATGTTTCCTACAATGTTCTAAATTTGTTGTGATTAAAAAGTCATCTAGTCTTTAAGCCCTTGCAATTATTGCAAGGACAATAACATTCCCCATCACCTTTCTTTCAATCTAGCCCCACAATCTATCAAGTGTCTCTTCATTTTGTTTGGACTAATATTATCGACATGATTTTCTTTGCAAGCTTGACTATTTAGATCTTCAAAAAATATCAAACTCACACTCCAATAATTTTAATTCATAGATAGGTAACAAAATCTAATAATTTTGATATTTTACATCAAAAATATTTGGCATGCAACCACCCTGCAAAAGAGAAGATAGTCTGTAGTTAATGACCCCAAAAAACACTTTAAAATGCTAATTCCAAAACTTATTAAATTCTGATTTTACTTTGATTTCCAACCGTTAGACTCCTAAAATCAAAATATTGAACTTGATCGCAAGCTAGTAAGAGCAAGTGACCCATTCCTAAGGAGCAACAAGTTAGAATCATCATTGCTAATGTCAATACAAATTTATCCTTTTAGTTAAAGATGCAATGTGTCACTTCTTATGACAAGCTTATCCCTAGGGCCCTCAACATTGAGAGAGGCCTAATCACTGAGAAGCACACTAGTAGAAATTTGGCAAATAAATGTCTAGGTATTTCGACACCAGTCACAACAACTAAAAATGACTAAATTCTGATCATTTTTTGCAACTCAACTATAAATGAGTAAATAAATTACTAGTTTGGTTATTGATTAAAAATTATTTAGTCACACAAATAAAAATGACTAAATAGTTAGTCATTTATTTAGTCACAATCCATTTGAATAAATCATTTAAGGAATCAAGAATACAGCTCGCCAAAATACTCTAAATTTTTTGTCAAAATCTTATTTTCAGGTGTAGCCCACCAGAATGGAGTTTTTATTTTAATAAACATACTCTAAAACCTTCGTCAAAACATTATTTTTAAGCATAGACATAAAATGGAGAAATGTTTTAGTAAATAATATTAAAAACGATGAAGAGATTAATAAGTGAAAAGGGCATAGGATTCATTCTTTAACTTCTCTCTCATTCTGCTACGCTCAACAAATCTTACATTGTTCCTTTTCTTGTAATCTAGGTATTTACTTGACATATATTTTCATAATCTCAAATTCCTTCAGAGGCTTTTGAAGTATCAATGTATCCTATATAGGGTTTAGAATGATTTATTTTAATTAAAAAAATAAATAAATGATGTATTTCCCTGTAATTAGATAATGTGGAGATCTCCTAAATCTTCCCCAGCACACTATCCTCTTTGGCACTGTATTCATTACTCCAGCTACTAGGGTTTTGCATGTGACATCTTTAATATCTTTATGACCGTGAATTTTAAATAGATCTCAGTCTTTTCTTTAATCCTTTTCATGGTAACCCTTGAGTTCCATAATCTCCCTTTAATCTCTTCTAAGAATGTTGTCTTAAGCTAGACTACATAGTATGCATATAAATCAAGTCCTTCATACCTTCCATTGTTCCAAACCACCACTTACTACCTTGCTTAAAATGTTGCCTCCATAAGCACAATAACATGTTTTAAAATCATGTTTGCCAGTGATTGACCATTAAGGTCACCACTTTCATCAAGATACAATAAGATTTTTGTCTTCAAACTCAAGGCATTATGCAAGATAACATTGTGAATTGTTTGTTGTGTACGATTTGATTTTATTGCACATTTACTGCTTTTCTAACTTCCTTTAAGACTGGGTATTGCACCCTTAACTGCAATCTCAAATAACTCACTCACTATCACTTGAAGATTCCTTTCATGAGCATCCTTCTATAAAATCAAACTATGCCCTATAGACTACCTACTTACTACAGGGGACTCATTGTTTCATGGTATTGTAGGATCTAGATCCTTCAACCTTATTGACACTACTTCACAATCCACAAGGTATTATTCACTATTCTCCCATCTTTGATGAGTCTCAAAACACTTCTCAAACATGCAATCCACTACCTCCATTATACATTAATGGCTAAGAAGAAACATTGAACCTATGATTACCACTGTTACTTCATTTGGATAGTCATTCCCTAATTGCATTTGCCTTGTCTAACACTACCAAAGCATTTGAAAAACCCTTAAGGTTAGCAAGGGGGTAAGGAAACTCATTGTTAAAATCTCCACTTTACTATGCAAGGTTTGAGCTTTATTATCTTGTCATGCTGTTGCTTTTTGGTACCTGTCAAGTGATATCATTCTTCTTACCATAGATTGCATTACAAATTACTAAGCTATATAATTGTGTGCTTGTTATTGGCTACAATCTTTATATTGCAAGATTTTGTTAATAGCTACAATGTCTCAATCTTTCTGGTATTGCAACCTCACTAATCCGCTATAGTAATTTTTTATGTTTCTACGGAGGCCTAGGGTTTGTACCCTAATCATGCTCTTACCAATGCTTATGTTGGTATTAAAAAACAACCTTAAATCTTGGGTCAGAAAATTAGTTGTCTTGATAGGGTTGTGGTATGATCTTGGATTGTATCCTAGAGTGTGTGGAAAGCTTGTGTTTGATCATTAAGGTATGTAAACCTAATCAAGGAAATGTATCCTATAGCATGGGTCTTGCTTTAATACTTTCCATAATAGTTATTAGCAGATCACATTATTATAGTTTGCAGTAACCCAAGATTGCATTCAAGTATGTAACAAACTTGGTTTGTAGTTTAAGCTATACACTTTTAAGTAACATTCATAAGGTTTAGAAAATCTTGATCACTCTCTAGAATAGCCCATTAAACATGGGTTGTGCTTGAATGCACTACATAATTGATATAACACAACCACTTTGCATATCAACTAGAGTTATGGGCTCTTTATTGCAGCAAGAGGTAATCACTCTTTGGATCATGCTATAAGGTACATCATAACTGTTAAACTTGAGACCTTTGAATGCACTTAATGATTGGCATATATTAAACAACTTTGAATTAACTACATTATATAGAGTGCCTCCATTTCTATCCACAACATAGCACATTAAACTTGGGTCACACATGAATGCATCTTGTATTTGTTATAGCACAAGCTGTGCTACATGACCAATAGAGTTATGGATCACATAATTATAGTCACAAGAATCTGTTCCTTGGTTGTGATCTTATGGTGATTCCACACAACAAAATCTGGACATGAAATTCTCAAAACCCTAAACCTCTAGAAATGAAATCTAATGACATGTTGCTTTAAAATATGATTTTCAAACTTGGAACTACAAATCTGACTTCACAGTTCTAAATTCTGCAAAAAGACAATGACTACCCTCAACCTGGCGATATCTTCTTGAATTTTTTCTAATTTTTCCCAAGAAAATCATCCTTAGTTCTCCACAAACTATCTTAAGTAGAGAAAATTCGCAAGTATAGAAAAACACTGTCACAATAAATCAGCGAACTCACTTTTCTTTATGTCGGCCACAATTTGATTTTTTTCTTATTTTTCATGTTTGTCAAAATTTCGACGAAACTGCTAGTTGAAATTTCGACAAAACCCAGTTTCGTCAAAATTTCAACAAACGCCGGGAATAAAATTTTAAAAAATTGAAAATTACATATCAAATTTTACAAGCACCCAACAATACATCAAATTATACATATTTCGTTGGAAATTTTCGTCGGATTTTGCAGTCAAATGAGGTAGTGAGAAATTCTTCAATCCTTTTTGCTTCTGTTGTCCGGGTCTTCAAATCAACAATCATCTTTTTCTACTTTCTTCAAATCCTGAGATATATTTTCTTTAGCCTTCACCTCTTCTACAATTTTTTTCTTCAACCTTTTGATTTCTTTTCCAACACACATCAATTCTTCCATAAGATCTGCTTCATCTTCATTATTTCAGGAATCCATTTTTGCATCTCCTTCAATAGTCTCAAAAGATATGAACATAACTTTGTCTTTTTCATCTCTAGAGATATCTTCATCTTCTACTTCAATAGAGTAGTCTTCTTCTTCATTAGTGTAGAAACTCTTATGTTTCCTCTGACCTTTATACCTTCTCTAAGATAATTTATTTCCATTCTTTTGCTCAACATTGTTAGAATCCTTATGGGGACACAACCATAAAATTTCCTACTTCACCACAATTGAAAAACTTAAAAGGTAACTTTCCTTTGTAATTATTGGAACCTCTTTGTAGCTTCCTAACAAAATTTGATTCTTCTAGATCTGATCCAATATCATATTCTTGATCAACCTACTTCTTAGATACTCTAAATGCAGTCTCTTTTTTTATTGAATCTTCACTTTCAAATATCATCTCAAATTCAATTAGAATTCCATGTAGTTCATTCAACTTCAAAGCATTCAAATCCTTAGCTTCTTCAATAGTAGATAATTTAGAATCAAACTTTCTAGGGAGAGATCTAAGTACCTTTTTCACAACATTCTTCTCTTTTAAATTCTCACCAAGACCTCAGATAGAGTTTCAACAACTTCATTAACCTGGAGCAAGAATGTAGCAATATTCTCATCTTCTCTCATCTCTAGACCTTCAAACTGAGCTCTATAGGTTTATAGCTTTGCCTCTTTGACTTTGTCATCACCTTCATAGATTTTCTACAATTTATCCCATATATCCTTTGTTATTTTGCACTGCATCACTTTCACAAATTTAGAGTTATTCAATCCACAAAAAATAGAATTCCTTTCCTTAGCATTGAGTTCACAAGCCCTCTTTCTAAGTGATCCATAGGGTTTTTTTTTTGGGAATTTCATATCCTTCTACTATTGACATCTAGATGTCCATTCCTAAATCCATCAAATAGGACTCCATCATAACTTTACAAAATGAAAAATTTGATCCATCAAAGAGTGGTGTTTTATTTCCATAGAATCCTTCATGTGTCATCCTGTATCTACCTTAAGCTATTAGGCTTCTTCAAAGGAACTTAGCTTTGATACCAATTGAAGGGCACATAATCTACTAAGAGGGGGAGGGTGAATTAGTAGATCAAATATATTTAAACTTCTTAACTTTTCCCATAGTTATCAAAATATATGATTCCTTATAGCAAACCCATGTACATAAACAAAAAAATCATAGAACACACAATAGGACACCAAATATATGTGGAAAATTGAAGATGGGAAAAATTACGATGAGAATATCTACTTGGATCTATTTACTAAATCCAACCTCACAATGCAAAAACATACAAGTGAATTTTACACACTAAATTAGGCACCAACCTACCAGAGACAATAATATCTTATAGTGCTTGGAGGCACCAACCTACTGGAGACAACAATCCCCAAGTGAAACAATACAACAAGTAGAACACCGGTCCTAATGGAATATAATGATAAAGCTTGTGAATCTTCAATATAGCACATACATGTGTCAGAGTCACTACTGAAACTCTTCCTTACTAAAAATGATCTTCTAATATTGGTGCACTCTCTTTTCTTCACACTTTCTCTTCAGTTTACACCCTTCAGACAAGTTTTCTTCACACCGGTGTAATTATGATTCACATACATACACTCAAAATCACATCACATGCATCTAAACATTTGAAATATATACATGAAATTACATTAACTCTTTTCTATGTTGGCTAGGAATCTGCAAATAGCCCAAATGACATAAGGTGGACCTAATTTCAATTTACATGAAACGTGTAATAGGTCAATCCAAAAAGTATTATCTCGCCACTAAAAGAACATGATACTATGTGCTACCATAAGGACCTTAACTAGGTCCTATCCTAACACCATAAGCAACTTGGTTTGAATTCCACATGCTATTAGTTGTTACCACACAATCCTTGAACTTCAACTAGTTGACAAACATGAAAAAAGAGCCTTCTGTTACTTCAAACTTATTTCACACTAAAAATATCCTCTAAAAACTTAGGAATATGATAGAACTAGTGTATGAATGTACTCTCCTTCCAAATTGTAGATAAAAAATGTATTTCAGAAAAAAATGCTCACCACATTTGTATTAATGCTATGAGATTTCCACAATCCATTCTGCTTATAATTCGTTACTTCTAGATTTTGATTGTGTTTGAGTTTTTTCATCAATGTTTTGGATCACACTCAACACTGAGTGTGATCTGAAATGTTGATGAAAAAACTCAAACACAATCAAAATCCAGAAGTAACAAATTATAAACACATTTGTATTGCCAAAAGAAATCTCTTTGCACAAAGGATATATATCCATATACAAAATTTCAGACCACCACAGTCATAGTGACTGAATACTTTGCATGGTATTATAAATGTACAATACACACCAACTCTTGGAAAGGTAGTCTTGTCTCAAAAAAACTTGATTATTTGATATGATTGATGAGACAACTTCACAATTAACATTTCCTGATACACAACATGCTACCAAAAATGTAGCATATATTTTTGCAACTATCTTGCAACACAACATGACAAGCCCAAGGGAATATAATGATAATTCAAGTACTCCTACAATCTTTCTCATTCTTGACAACCTTTGACAACATTCTTCTTCATCAATGAATCATCTTTGGCATCAATGACAACCTATGTTCAACAAATCAAACTCATGAAAGATCACAAGTACAACAATTAAATGTATAAGTTCACATAAAGTTCACTAAAATATATTCATACAAAAATAATAATGAAATAACAATTAAAACAAAACCAATTAACACTCAAATTATACACATACATAATTTTGAAGCCTCATGTTGAAATGTGGGTGCTCAATTTACCAACATGACATTAGCATTACCTGGATGAAAAATAAGAGAATTTGGTTGTGAGAATGAATTATTATGGAATAATGATAAATTGGTTTAATTTATTGACTTGCAAGAGAATTAGATGAATGGTTAGGATTCAATCTAGAATATTCTTAAGTCTGACCCATGATTAGGTGAACTGATAAGGAGATGTGGTAAGCATGAGAGAGTTTACACATTATTTAAAAATTTCAATTAAATAATAATTATTCCTTAACTCAATTTGAATGGGGAGATAAAAATATTGATTGATGAGTTAACTTCCTACATGGAGGAGTTAACTAAGTGCATGTAAGAATCAAGGGGATTTTACTATTTGTATGGAATAGTTAACTAATTTCATGAATGATTGAAGTGGATTTGATTGATGAACAAGACTAGGGATAAGTTTACGTGAACTAATTAGAGTAGAAAGTCAACCAAATGACGGGTTTTAATAATTTGATAATTAATTAATTGAATTATTGGTGCACATGAGGTGAAACTTAATATTAAATTAATTCATTAATGGATAATATGTGAAGTGAAAAAATAAATGATAGGATAAATATATGGATAAATATGAATAAATAAATAAATAATTAAAATGGATAATTAATGGATACTTAATTTATTAAATGTGAATATTTGTATCCTAATTTAATTAAATAGATAAGACCTATTTAATTATATTATTAGGTATTAAGTGTCCTAGGCGATGAACAAGAGATAAGGTGATAACATTTGTGTCATATGTGATGAATGGTGTTAGAGGTCATAGATAATCAACATATGATTAGGTGATGAATGGATTATAAGATGATGAGGTGTACTTGATTGTATAGGTTGGAATAATGATGGTGAACACAAAATTATTTAGGAATCTACATGTATTAGTATATTTTTTTCTTGAGTTATGTTTCTTTAGCATCAAGTCTTTTCTTTATTTCCTATTTTTGGTCAAACTTAGTGCTCAATATACAACTTTCATTATCTATGTCTGACATTTGTTGTTAGACTATCACTTTTATACATGACACTTCACTAATTCATATCTTTCTCCTCTTATTTCCTTTAGCTATTACCTATTTGACTAAATTATAATTTTACATGTGCACTCCATTAAAAATTCCTAGAACACTCTCTTTCTTCTCATAATTTTCATCAAACCCACCTACTTGGCACCTCTTACCTCATCTCAAAAGCTAAATATATTTCTTAGATTAAATACCAAAATTGTGAATACTATATACTAGAGTTATATTAAAATCACAAGACTTATACTACTAAAACACTTTCCTAAACATTTACAATTTTATAACTTTTTTTAAAATATCACACTTGTGTTACATATATTATCATTTGAGTTCCAACCTTATAAAATTAGCTTCAATTTAATATTTAACAAATTGAATTTTACACAAGTTCCCTCAACAATCTATTTGCAACACATTCATGTATACTTCACTACTTCATCATGCTTATGTCTTCTTGTACTTATCCTTTTAATAATTTTCTACTATTTAACTTCACAACACTAGGTACTAACATTTCTCAACACTCTCAAGTTCTTCAATTATAATTTCATCAACCTCATGGGAAGAATATTAGTACCTTCATTTTTAAAGAACACCTCTTCAACACCTCACATCTCATCGAGTCTAAATTATCTTTGTTTTATTAATGTGCATTTCTAATTATCATAGTTTTATACTATATATTTATTGAGATCCATATCCAAGCTACAACAATTTCCCAAAATTTTATGTAACACAAATTTAATTATCAATTATATATAAATATATTAAATCCCATTTCATAGAATTTTAAACAACCTTCAATTTTTTGTAATAGTCCTTTATTTTATTACTTCACACCCCTTCTCTTTGTTGTACAACACACTCATACCTTTTTCCTATAATTGAATGTACTTGAAATTTATTTTCACCTATTCTTGTATTCCCATATCATTTACTTGATCCTAAATATAAATGTCACACAACACTCTCTTAATTATTTCTGAACACCCTCTTTTATCACTTATACAACAATAAACCCCATTGGCCCTTATAGTATCTTTGTGTACCTTGAAAGTTTATTCAACACCTCTTGAGGTCTTATTCCAAAATTTAAATATATTTATCTAAATTACCAAAATTATTTATAATTTTATATAATATCATTTGTACTATAAGCCCTTATCCCTTATATTCATCTCTATAATTATAATATTGACTCTAATAGGTTACTCTAGAGTCTCTTCCTATTTGTTCAAGCCTATGATTAAGAATCCACTATGTTATTGGATATCTCTTTCTATAATTTATTTAAACCCATGATATTTACTTTGTTAGGTTATTACACTTATCCTATGATCTTACTTTTATATAAAATAGGTTCTTAACATGTAGGAACTAGAGTGGAATCCCAACCTAATTTTCATACTAGAGTGTATCCGACCACACATTGATATTAGAGAGGAAAACCAACCTTGTATTCTCAATGATTCCTAAAATATCATCTAGATAATTTGATAGTAGAGAGGAGTCTCAATCACTTCTCTTTATAGATGCATGTATAAAATTAATGAAAGGGTTTAAGGGAAATATAACAAGAATAATACAGATCATTTAGTTAGGATTGATATATAGAAAAACTAAAATATTATGTTTAAAAAATTAGTCAAGTTACTAAGAGGTCGTTGAATGGAACTTCCAAGGAAATATTTTAGAATGATTTACATAATAATGATACAATTAGTAAAACCTTACTATTAGAAAGTACAATTACTTTTTATGAGATGAAGGAACAATTACAACTTTTTGGATGTAGATTCTACATAAAAGAGAATAACACATTCACAAAAATACAATAAGAGTATCATATATGTAGAAAAAAACCTAACCTTAAATGTGAAGATAAAACACATAGGTATCTAGTAACATGTTTTTTATGATAGGGTATAAGGTGGGAGGTTTATGTTAGATAAATCCAACACATTGTATAATGTTGCAAATACATTTGTCAAAATTGAAAAATTGGAAAAATAAGAAAATAAAGGACTTGAAAATATAAACTAAAAATCAAATCTAAATCCTATTTTACCCATCCTAATGCAAACCTCAAACAAGAAAGATGTTTCTTTGCAATTGGATGTTGATGCTAAATCTTAGTAGCATAACACTAGACTTGATTGATGGTTGATTGATTTTGAGTTTCGATAGAGTTGATTTGCATAATGCATGGCATATCAAATTGATGAAGAAAATAATATATTTATAGACTTTCCAAGGAAAAATCAAATGGAATATGAGGATAAGAATAAAGAGTTCAGTTAACTAAACTGACTATGGAGTCAACTTAATTGCCAAATATAAAATTTACATTTTGAATCATGAAGAGATAGTAATTAATTATTTGATTTAATTACTGAATAATTGTGAGAAATAAGTTTTTCTTTGAAGGTGAAGTTGAATAAAGAATGAAGATTAAGTTTCTAAAAGGAGATTGAGTTAACTGATGAGAGAAGATGGAGTTTCCTAAATAAGATGACGTTAATTAATGTTGGAAGAAAGAGTTGACTAAAGATATTATTTAATTACATGGATAGTGAATAATGGATAAATAGATTAATAAATTAATTGATTAATATATGTTGATAGATGATAGATGATTAATGAATGTACCTAATGATCATAAATAGTAAATTAATGTGATAAATGATGTTTAATGATGATGATAATATTAATGGAAATAACTAGAATTTGATGATTAGGTGAATTATTTTAGGTGCTACAACATTGATGAAGTTACTCAACATAAAGAAGTTTATGTGGTGTAGTAAGCCAATGGATCTTTAAGCCTCTAGAAAATAGTTGATACCATTGAAATTCCCTTTTCTTTGGAAAGGTGTTTAATAAATGGGAGAATATCAAGAAAGGTGTCTCAATCTTGTTATCTTAATGTTAAGAACACATAAATATAATTCTACAGTAGAGAAAACTAAAGTACAATTTCTAGGCTATAAAGGTCAATTTTGACCCCTAAAAATATTAAAATAGGCCATAACTAGAGAAAGCTACTTATAATAAGATGAGGCTCTTTGAAACCTTTTAAAAAATAGGCTCAATCAGCGTCCTAGATCAAATTCTATGGCCTTTAAAATCTAGGACCCCACATCAAAAACTTAAGAGCATCTATGATATAAAAGAGAGTTGTAAGAGAGAGCTACACTTGTTGACCAAATGATAACATATGTTATGACACATCATAAGATATCTCTAAATGGAGACCATAATAGAGCCAAAATGAAATTCCCAAGTTGGTGAGTGGATTATGATGAGCTTATGGCATGTGTAATGAATATATTATTTTTAGCTTGTTGACTCATCTTAGGATTTAGGCATAATATTTTGGCTAGAGATTTAGATGCTACATTATAAGTAGTTTTAGGTAATGGTTTCTTAATTATCATTTGACAATTTTATATATTGCTCCTACTTATTAGGTGCTTGAGATTGAGGTATTTTATTGATTTTTATAGGTTGTATTATGCTATTGAAATTGCTCTAGGTCTTTTATTGGTGGTGCTCATATAAAGAATTAGACTCTACAAGTGTATTGTAATAATTGATTATTAAATATTATATTTAATTGATCTAGAGTGTGATTTTTTCTCTTGAAAAAGTTCCTCTACATAAATCACTATGTTATGGTATGCTATTTTATATTTATTTTCTTACAATCATACAATGAATTTAAATTTTATACATGCCTCCAATAAATTAATAAACAAAATATATTTTCACCTTTGCTTTCTTTCACCTTTTTGGTGTAATCAATTGAGAATCTCACCTCCACTTCACTTTCTTCATTACATAAATTTAATAATTAAATTGTTGAACCTATAGTGCAAAAATTCATCATCATACTTTTATATTTCTCTAGAATATACCCACTATGTTAGGAGTCTATGCTTGATATTATAGATCTTACAAGTACAAGCAAAAATGAATGGGGAGACAAGCTAGATAATTGGCTTCTCTCTTCATAAAGTCAAAATTGTTACATGGTCATAGATTAATGAATTTTTTGGGCCTTTGAGTGGGGAGTCAAGCTAGTTAATTTGCTTCTTTCTTCAGAAAGTCAAAGTTGTTATGGTCATAGATTAATGATTTTTTTAGGCCTTTCATCATGTTTTTTATTGATTACATGCATATCACTTTGACATAGATTGATGACTTGTTTAGGGTCTTTCATCATGATTATATAGATTTCATGTCTATCACTTTAACAATACCATTATTGATTAAACCTTTGACTTTTTTTAAAATGTAATTAACATTTTTTATTTAATAAGAAACATCATTTTCTCTAATTTTTATAATGTCACTTCAGCATTTAAAAGAACTTTTAAAATTTTAGTGTGATAATATTTAATCCACTATAATAATAATAATAACAACAGAACACGACTAACAACCCAAGGTTAATCGCAAAAGTTCCAATTTTATATATATATTTTTTCAAAAAGTTCGACTGAGAAACATATTAACTATTTGTAAGAGCCTTAACATATTTTTCTTCCCATTTATAATAACTGGAAACTTGTGTGATTGATACGTAGACCTGTTGGCAACCCACAGAAAATTGGTCCATGGTCCATGGATGTGGAGGCTTCTGGGCTCTTCCCAATACCCACAATTCTTAACAGTAAACCATGGTTTCTCTCTTTTATGTAACGACAGTATAAGAGATCCGGTGTAAAATCATTAAAGAAAGCAATCGGATGCCTGTGCATTGAAGCATACAAGGAAATCAATCATGTCCCGAATTCAATCGACTATGGCGAGGAGATGAAAAGCTCAAGCCCACGATGGAAATAAGCAGTGTCAGAGAACGCCACCTCTAAATATAATGATCACCTGGTTGAGCAGGCGGGAAGGCTCACTTTTGCCCAGCAGAGCAGGGAGGGACCGTGGCAATTGTTTGTCCGAGGAGCTTTCAAGGATGGAATATGTCCAGAGAGTTTAGAAAAAGTTGCGGAGCAAGTTTGTACACAAGTGTGGAGGTTTATCTCTTGCAGTAAAAGGCGTTGCAGCGGCTAGGAGAGCTATGGATGCATTCTGATACCCACTTCTCCTGCAGCTGAAGGGAAGGGATGTCGTACATATTATTTGGCCCTGTCTGATAGACAAGTTGCTAAATGGCATATACACACGATATTTTTTTTGTTTGATTGATTGATCGGAGGAATTGGTAGGTTAATCCAGCGATCCGGACCTTAGCTCTTTAAGAGGGCAAGCCACCCCCCTATAATTTCTTGGGCGATGTGGAGTGGACCTTCAGTGATCATCACGGCCTGATCATCACACATCACACATCACAAATAAATTGTTGTGAACATGAGTCAACCCATGATTTGGACTGTCTAAAGCGACAACTGAGTTGACATTCTTGAGCTTCTAACAATTTTCCTTTCTAAATAGAGGTTATGATGATATTAAATTTGTTCGTCGACCTTGCTTTATATATGCATATCTATCTATATATACTAGTATAGATATCTTAAATACATCTATCTTAAAAAATGTTGAGAGATATCAATTTAAAACTATTTTGAAAATATTATGTTTATTATTAAATATTATTATTTTGACATATAAATAGTTGTCAACTTTAAGGTACAAGGTAAGAGTTTTTGTTAACACACTCACATCATTACACTCCACCCCTTGCTATCATTGTAGAATGCCTTTGAACATTAATAATTATTTCTCCGAATTCTTACACTATTGCTTAAATTTTGTTTTAATGTAGTCTTTCTAAAATTTTGACTGTGTTTTACAATACTTATTATATAGTTATACAACCATTCAATTTATTCACATTTTTTACTATTTTACTTTTTTAAGAAACATTAAGATTAAGATATGTATAATGATAAAATTTTCATATCCATGTTATTTTCTATTTAATTTTGTAGTTATTTTGGGAGAATCTCTTATACATGTACACATTGACAATGGCATAATCTTGTGTAGTTGGGTTCATTCCGCTCATCTTTATCTATCTTCATTCACACATATCCCTCTACATTTATCCATATTTATCTGTACTTTACCACTACATACACACATTCTAATAAATTTGTCTAGGTTATATATTAATAATGCCAAGTCATACACCTATCTTAATACATCCATTAACAACTTGATTTTGACCATTTGTTTGTCCTAGGTTATTTTTGTGGACATAGGGTCAACCTCACAATCATAAACTTAACCCCTAAAATTTTGAAGTTAAAATTTGAACTTAACTAGCTCTCGCTTAGTAGATACTAGTTGTGAGTCCACCAGATACATATTTGTGTGATTTGATGCCAAGCATCCTCTCATATTTGATCATTCTCTCTCATTCTAGAAGAGTTCAAGAAATTAATAGAAAAACACTTCATCTTGATGCGTTAAATGAAGTAATGAATCATCATTGTAAGGAACTTGTATATTATCCTTGATCTTTCACACATATTTATGTATGACCTAGAAATGGAGATCAAATTATGAAAAAAAAATCATAGAACAAAATGAAATCACTTTACAATCCAATTTAGAGAAATCACATTAAGAAAGTTGCATAATGAATAATAATAGCAAAAATTGAATACACAAAGCCTTACAAATAATCTTAGCTTAGCTCCATTGTTATCTTAATGTTAAGAACACAAAAAATTGATTTTAGGGTAGAGAACACTAAAGTATAATTTCTATGCTATAAAGGCTAATTTTGACCCCTAAAAAATATTAAAATGAGCCTTAACAAGAGCAAGCTACTTACAATGAGATGGCATTCTTTGAGAACTTTAAAAAAAAGGCTCAATCAACTTCCTAGATCAAATGTTATGGCCTATAAAAGTTAGGACCCCCACATCAAAAACGTAAGAGCATATATGATATATAAGAGAGTTGTAAGAGAGATCTAAACTTACTGACTAAATTATAACATGTGTCATGACACATCAAAAGACATCCCTAAATGGAGATCGTAATGGAGCCAAATTGAAGTTTCCAAGTTGGTGAGTGGATTGTGATGAGATTATGACATGTGTAATGAATATATTATTTTTAGCTTGTTGACTCATCTTAGGATTCAAGCATTAAATTTTGGCTAGGGATTTGGGTGGTACATTATAAGTAGTTTTAGCTCATGGTTTCTTAATTATCATTTGATAGTTTTTATGTATTGCTTCTACTTATTAGGTGCTTGAGATATAGGTTTATATTGATTTTCATAGGCGTTATTACACTATTG
Source organism: Sequoia sempervirens (assembly GCA_007258455.2). Lineage (NCBI taxonomy): Eukaryota > Viridiplantae > Streptophyta > Pinopsida > Cupressales > Cupressaceae > Sequoia > Sequoia sempervirens. The sequence goes on from VDFB02047230.1 coordinate 398,872,435, forward strand.
GAATTGCTCTAGGTCTTTTATTGGTGATACTCATGTAAAGGATTAGACTCTACAAGTGTATTGTAATAATTGATTATTAAATATTTAATTGATTTAGAGTACATGAGTTTTTTCTCTTGAAAGAGTTCCTCTACATAAATCACTATGTTATGGTATATTCTTTTATATTCATTTTCTTACAATCATAGAATGAATTCAAGTTTTATACATACTTCCTATAAATTAATGCACAAAAGATATTTTGCACCTTTTCTTTCTTTCACCCTTTTTATATAATCAGTTGAGATTCTCACCTCCACTTTGCTTTCTTTGTTACATAAATTTAATAATTAAATTGTTGAACCTATAATACAAAATTTCATCATCTTACTTTTATCATTTCTCTAGAACATACCCACTAAGTTAGGAGTCTATGCTTGAAATTATAGATCTTACAAGTACAAGCAAAAAATGAGTGGGGAGGCAAGCTAGATAATTTGCTTCTCACTTCATAAAGTCAAAGATGTTATGGTCATAGATTAATGAATATTTTTAGGCCTTTGAGTGGGGAGACAAGCTAGTTAATTTGTTTCTTTCTTCATAAAGTCAAAGTTGTTATGGTCATAGATTAATGAATTTTTTAGTCCTTTCATCATGTTTTTTATTGATTACATGCATATCACTTTGACATAGATTGATGACTTGTTTAGGGTCTTTCATCATGATTTAATAGATTTCATGTCTATCACTTTAACAATACCATTTTGATTAAACCTTTGACTTTTTGAAAATATAATTAACATTTTTTATTTACTAAGGGACATCTTTTTCTCTAGTTTTTATGTCACTCAACATTTAGAATAACTTTTTAAATTTTAGTGTGATAATATTTAATCCAATATAATAATATAACAACAAAAACACATGACTAACAACCCAACGTTAATCACCAAAGTTCGAAATTTATATATATACTTTTTCAAAAAGTTGGGCTGAGAATCAACACTTAACCTATTTTAACAGTAGAAAAATAATTAACTATTCGTGGTAGCCCTAACATTCTTTTCCTCCCATTTATAATAATTGGAAACTTGTGTGATTGATACGTAGACCTGTTGGCAGCCCACAGAAAATTGGTCCATGGTCAGTGGATGTGCAGGCTTCTAAGCTTTTCCCAATACCCACAATTCTTAACAGTAAACCATGGTTTTTCTCTTTTATGTAACGACAGTATAAGAGATCTGGTGTAAAATCATTAAAGAAAGCAATTGGATGCCTGTGCATTGAAGTATACAAGGAAATCAATCATGTCTGGAATTCAATCGACTATGGCGAGGAGATGAAAAGATAAAGCCCACGATGAAAATAAGCAGTGTCAGAGAAGGCCACCTCCAAATGTAATGATCACCTGTTTGAGCAGGAGGAGAAGGCTCACTTTTTCCCAGCAGAGCAGAGAGGAAGCGTGGCAATTGTTTGGCCGTGGAGCTTTCAAGGACAAAGTATGTCCTGAGTGTTTAGCACAAGTTTGTGCACAGTGTGGAGGTTTATCTCTTGTAGTAAAAGCGGCTAAGAGAACCATGGATGGATTCTGATACCCACTTCTCCTGTAGCTGAAGGGAAAGGATGTCGTACATATAATTTGCCCATGACTGATAAAACAAGTCGCTGAATGGCATATACTCAGGATGTTTTTTTATGTTTGTTTTGTTTGATCTAGTGACCTGGACTTTAGCTCTTTGATCTGGATCTTAGCTTTTTAAGAGGGCAAGCCCCCTTGGGTGATGTGCAGTGGACCCCTAGTAATCATCATATATCGTATGTAAACCGTCATGAATATGGGTTGAATGACTTGGGCTGCTTAAAGTGTAACTGAGTTGACGAGCTTGAGCTTCTAACAATTTTCCTCTCTAAACAGAGGCTATGGTGACACTAAATTTGATGGTCAACGTTGCTTGATATATGCATATCTATCTATATATATAGTAGTATAGATATCTTAAATACATCTATTTAAAAAAGTGTCGAGAGAGATCAATTTGAGACTATATTGAAAATATTATATTTATGATTAAATATTATTATTTTGACATGTAAATGGCTATCAATTGTAATGTACAAGGTAAGAGTTTTTGTTAACATGCTCACACCATTACTCTCCACCCCTTGCTGTCATTGTAGAATGCCTCTAAACATTAATAATTATTTCTTGAATTTTTTACACTATTACCCAATTTTTTTTTAATGTAGTCTTTCTAAAATTTTGATTGTGTTTTACAATAAATATTATATAGTTATACAAGAGTAATGAATCTAGAAACATTCAAGAAATCAATAAGAAAGCGCTTTAGTTTGATTTAAATGAAGTAACGAATCTACATGCATCATTGTAAGGCACTTGTATAGTATCCTTGATCTTTCACACATATTTGTGTATGACCTAGAAATGGAGACTAGATTATGAAAGCAAAACAAAAATAAAAATGAAATCACTTTACAATCCAATTCACTAAATCGTATCAATAAAGCATTAAGAAAGTTGCATAATGAATAATAATAGCAAAACCTACATACACAAAGCCTTATACAAACAATCTTAGCTTAGCTCCATTCTTCTCCTATGTTGCACCTTGGAGAGAAGGTGTAATGTTGGTTGCTCTTAGATTTTGTAGCACAAAGCACTTTGAAATGATTTACGTATAAGTTTCTTGCAATGATAGAGAGAGAAACAGATGAATGATAGGTTCAATTTATAGATTTCATGTGATACCAACCAACGGTCAAGATCTGATGAAGGATAATATGTGAAGTGAAAAAATAAATAATAGTATAAATATGAATAAATAAATGGATAATTAATTGATACTTAATTTATTAAATGAATGAATATTTATATCCTACTTTAATTAAATAACTAAGACCTATTTAATTATGTTATTAGGTATTAAGTGTCCTAGGTGATGAATAAGAGATAAGGTGATCACATTTGTGTCCTAGGTGATGAATGGTGTTAGAGGTTATAGATGATAAACATATGATTAGTTGATGAATGCATGATAATATGATGAGGTGTACTTTATTATCTAGGTTGGAATAATGATGGTGAAACACAAAATTAGTTAGGAATCTACATGTATTAATGTATTTTTTCTCGAATTATGTTTCTTTAGCATCAAGCCTTTTCTTTATTTGCTATTTTAGGTCAACCTTAGTGCTTAAGTTACAATCTACAACTTTCATGTATGCTTGACATTTGTTGTTAGTCTATCACTTTCATACATTCCACTTCACTTCTTTCTCCTCTTATTTCCTTTAGTTGTTACCTAGTTGACTAAATTATAATTTCATAAGTGTACTTCATTAAAAATTCCTAGAACACTCCCTTTCTTCTCATAATTTTCATCAACCCCACCTACTCAGCACCTCGTAACCTCATCTCAAAAGCTAAATATACTTCTTAGATTAACTACCTAAATTTTGAATACTATATACTTGAGTTATATTTAAATCACAAGACTTATTCCTAAAACACTTTCCTAAACATTTACAATTTTATAATTTTCTTTTAAATATCACACTTGTGTTACATATCTTATCCTTTGAGTTTCAACCTTATCAAATCGGCTTCAATTTATTATAATAAATTAAATCTTACACAAGTCCCCTCAACAAGCTATTTACAATGCATTCATGTATACTTCACTACTTCATCATGCTCACATCTTCTTGTACTTGTCCTTTTTATAATTTTCTACTATTTAACTTCACAACACTAGGTGCTAACATTTCTCAACACTCTCAAGTTCTTCAAGTATAATTTCATCAACCTCATGGGAAGAATATTAGGACCTTCATTTTTAAAGAATACCTCTTCAACACCTCACATCTCATTGATCAAGTCTAAATTATCTTTCCTTTATTAATGCGTATTTCTAATTATCATAGTTTTACACTATATATTTCCAAGATCCATATCCAAGCTACAAAAGTTTCCCAAAATTTAATGTAACAAAGATTTTATTATCGATCATATATAAATATATTAAATCCCATTTCATAGAATTTTAAACAACCTTATTTTTTTTGTAATAGTCCTTTATTTTCTTAATTCACACCCCTTCTCTTTGTTGTACAACACACTCATACCTTTTTACTATAATTATATGTACTTCTTGAAATTTATTTTCACCTATTCTTGCATTCCCATATCATTTACTTGGTCCTAAATATAAATTTCATTCACAACTCTTAATTATTTCCAAACACCCTCTTTTATCACTTAGACAACCATAAATGCCATTGGCCCTTATGTTATCTTTGTGTACAGGTTGAAAGTTCATTCAACACCTCTTGAGGTCTCATTCCAAAATTTAAATATATTATTTAAATTACCTAGAATATTTATAGTTTTATATAATATCACTTGAAATATAAGCCATTATCCCTTATATTCATCTCTACAATTATAATATTGACTCTAATAGGTTATTAAAGTCTCTTCCTATTTGTTCAAGACTATGATTAAGAATCCACTTTGTTATTGGAGATCTCTTTCTATAATTTATTTAATCCCATGATATTTACTTTGTTAGGTTATTACACTTATCCTATGATCTAATTTTTATACAAAAGAGGTTCTTAACATATAGAAACTAGAGTGGAATCCCAACCTAATTTGTATACTAGAGTACATCCAACCACACATTGATATTAGAGATGAGAAGCAACCTTGTATTCTTGATTATTCCTAGAATCTCATCTAGATAATTTGATATTAGAGAGGAGTCTCAATCACTTCTCTTTATAGATGCATGTGTAAAATTAATGAAAGGGTTTAAGGGAAATTTTATAATCTAATAATATAGATGTAACGTGCCCATTGTTCTATCCATTGTTTTTACAATGTTTTTCCCATAAGTGAATAGTTTATGCTACTAAAATTATGAGCAGTAAAATTTTATTTTTACATGATTAACAAGATGCACATTTGAAACATAACTATTTCAAACTTTCTCATTGCATAACAAAGAATCATTTCAATAATTCAAGAAATGATTTCACATTACATAATTTCATGATAATATTTTCCATTTACAATTTCTCAATAAGAATAGAGATACATGTTTACATTCATAGCTTCCATGAGCTCAATGATATATATATATATATATATACAAACAAAATACAGTGACCTAGATGTCCCAATGTTGGTGCATACCTCCTAGATGCCCCCATCATTGGTGAATACATTCTAGGTGTCCCCAAACTAGTGCTACATCCTCAAATCCTAGTCGCCAATTATATGAGGGAGAGAATCACTCAACCACTTTTCCCCCTTGGAACCATGAACTTATTGCGATCCCTTGTACATCTACCTAACTAGTAAGATGAACCTACCCTTCAACAAAGAGATTGGTTTGGTAACCCCATAATCCTGACCTTCCTGAGCATAGTGTTGTGTCCTACATCTCTAGAGCTACCATACGTTGGCTACAACCTACATGTATCACTTTCCTACCTAGAATGCAATCATGGATTGTGAATTGATAATTTAAATAGTGGCTACTTACACTACTTTGTTTAAAGAATTCAATGCCCAATACTTTGAGTGTGAGTCGTATGTCCACCCACTCTTTAGCTCGATTTAGTATTGACCATAAACATAACACACATTCAATCTAAGGTGATGACATAACAAATTGTCCAACAAGATTATTCCCTTAACCATGGATTACCCTAACCCTAGGAATAACCAAGTCTTAACAAACTAATTAACTAGGTTACATCGGGTGAACCCACAAAAGTGGTTTACAATTGGAGTGAGGAAGGAAAAGTTGAAAAAAATGACCCCATGCCAAAAAAATTTGTTTTTGGGGTTTGAGCGAACTAATAGGTTCGAACGAACTAAAAGAGGGTTCGCTAGAACCTAGGTTTGAGCGAACCCATTCAATGCAAGCTCCCACCATCCCACCAAAAAACACAATGAAAACCCCTTTTTGAAAGTGGGTTCGAATGAACCCTAGTTCGCTCAAACCCCTTGGTTCAAGTGAACCCCCCTTTTCCCACCTTTCTATTCTCTAGCACCAACAAAATCAGAATTTTTTCCCTTCGAAGCTCGGGTTGAGGATGAAAATGGAGGATACTTCACAAACCCAACTGGAATCAAGTAGTCCTCGAAACAAGCTATCCAATGACTATAATTTTAATATGTTTTGGTTTTATTATGTATTTGTTTTTTTAGTTTTATTAAACATAGGTTTTTCACCAAAAATCAAGCTCTTTGTTTTGCACATGTGGAAAAATAGCAAATTATAAAAAAAAATTGAAAAATATGAGTGCACCAGATATTGAAGTCCTTGATCCAACAAAGAAAAAGAATTTTGATACATGTACAAAAAAAGTTATGCGTTATACGGTCCGCCTATGTCTAAATTGTAATTGGTTTAACTTTGAAACTTTTTTTTTTTTTTAAATGCAATAAAAAACTATCTAACCAATTGGAAGCACTAGATATCAAAGTTACAAATCTAAATTCGAAAGAATTAGAATTTTATCCTTCATGGAAAAAAAGTTATGTGTTATACAATGAGTGTCACTCCTTAAAAATGTTGTTTTCTGAAAAAAAATAGTTTTCAAAGGAGATGGAAAAAGAAGTGCAATATGATTCCATTTTTTTTGAAAAAACTATATTTAGAATCTACAAACAAAATGTCACAAATCACTAGTTTGCATCATCTTCAAATTCCTCACGATTTAGCCGCTATAGGTGCCTGAAAGTGAAGATTTAGTTAGGAAAAATTATTTCAGTGTCTAGTTTGGCCAAAAATTGTAAACCAGTATTGTAGGATCACCCCACCCTAACCCATGGATTTCTCTAACCCTAGATATAACCATACTAACCAAACATACACAAATACTAGTGGTCAGTTAGGTTACCCCCTTTCCATGGATTACACTAACCCTAGGAATAACCATGCTAACCTCTTATGTTCAAAATGAAATTTTCATAAAAGCACTATAAGATAGCAACAAATACCACGTTTCACCTTTCATGCAATATCCATATAGACTTAACGAACCAAGTATAGTTCTAATAGCATTAAAGCCACACATGCATCAACACAATTAATATAAATGTATTCCCAAATAAGAGGGTTTCACTAATTCAAGATTCAATCAAGAATCACACAAGATCATTCCATACTAGTAAATAAATAAGTTTAATAAGAACTAGCATATATTGCATTCCAAGAAAAATATTTCCCAAACAAAGGCATTTATAATCAAATAACCTTTCAAACATTAATAATAGAGGAATATAAATCAGCATGCTTGGATGTAAAGTTTGAATTGATAATGTTGCTTCCAATCTCAACCTCCACAACCACAAATGCTAGAATGTTCAACTAATCTCCAAACTCCAGCCTCCTCTCAAGAACTCTCAATAAACACAAATTCAAAAACAACTCTCTTTCTCACCAAAACTCTCAAAATAATGCTTGCATAGAAAACTATAGCAAAATAGCAATGAAGAATACCAAATAGAAAAGTGTAACAAATGGTAGAGAGCACACCTCTATTTATACTAAAATATGAGCATCATAATGCTACAAATAAGCTATTAAATCCACCACCACTCTAACAACAACAAAAAATGCATCAACTCAGTTGATATGTGGTTGATTTAAACTCTTAGATTGCAACACATTTAACAGTTCTTTCATTTCCAATTTCATAGAATGGATTAGTTGAATCTCTTTCTGTGACAACATGACTCATTTTATTGAGTCAAGGCACAAAGATGCATTGCTACTGGTTTCTTATTTGATTTGCAAGTCAACTACCCTTATAAATTCCTGCCATCTTTGCATTGATTGACTTTCATACTTATCATATGGCTTTACCTAGATATGGTGTAGGTATTAGACTTCTATTGGTTTCCACTTTCTACAAACTTTGGTGCCACCTTTCATATTTTAGTGCCCTTTCCCATGCCTAGTTAAGACTAAGTCAGTGTTGTTTAAAACTATATTTTCCTTCACTTTTCAACATTTGAACAACATTTACCTTTACTTAAATGCACAACACATAAGTCTCTCGACTTATTCTCCCTATGTGCAACACTTAAGTTTGGCCATTGTTTCATACATGTCAACATTGTGATTAATGCACAATACTTATTCAAAAGCACTTTTAAACATATATCAAACAATCTATATACAATATATATTATTAATATATATATATATATATATATTATATCCATAATATATACATATATATATATATATATATATAATTATATCCACATGATTACTAAATACATTACTTGCCAATTTATATATATATATAAATATATTAAAATAATTATATATATACATACATACATATGTATATTAATATATATGTATATACATTTACATTAACATAATTATATACATATATTATGTATATCTAACATTATTTTAATATCCATACTTAAACACATATATCCTCATATTCATTGATTGATCTATATATATATATATATATATATATATATGTTGCATTCATCCAATCAATATTCCCATGCATATGGGTTATCTATTCATGAGCATGTGTATATATGTCTATCTACGTATACATATGCATGCATATACTCACATGTATGAGTTATCATAGACATGTACATATATACATATATACATTCTATGCATATACTTCATTGATTAAAATATGAACATACGACAAATAACTCTTACTCAACATAAAGACTCAATCACATATCCACAAAAAGGGATATTCATAGACTTAAACCACATACCAATACAAAACATGTTCAAACCCTGACAAAAGGTTACTTACCATTTCCCGAACTATCTTAATTCAACTAGACCAACTAGGAAGTGAGTGTGTGTATGCTCAATTAGGAAAGTTAGAGTTACCAGACCAATTTCTTCTCCTAAGCGATACTCCCCCTCTCTTTTGAAGGTTTGAATTTGTTCCTGCATCTAGCTTAGTACATCACAACAGTAGTTAGCTGATAACAATTCATTCATATGCTTCATATATTTTCATCTTCAAAACATTATAAAACATCAAATCAAATTAAACATTCATTCATCATATTTTCATCAAGACTCATATACAAAACACAATCATAAATATATTAAAGCATTTTAATCCATCAAGATAATATTAAATAGGTAACAAGACAACGGGGTGTGACATATTCCCCCCCTTGTGAATTATTGTCCCCAATGATTATTAAGTATCAAACATGAACATAATATAAAGCATAAAGCATAACATCATAAAACATCATTGTTTTCAAGAGCTTTCAAAATCTAGCATGACTTGAGGAAACTTTTTCATCTTAGCATAGTCTTCCCATGTGGTAGAATCTTTTGCATAATGATCCCACTAGACCTTGCATTGCAAAACCTCTCTATTATGTAAGTGAAGCTTACGTGTTCTAAGCACCTAGAGAGGCTTGATTGTTACCACTCCTAGGTCTTGTACCTGTAAAGCATTCCAATCAATAACATGGTTATCCCCTAGAATGTATTTCTTAAGCTATGACACATGAAAGACATTGTGCATCCTAGGAAGAGCTAGCAGCAAAGCAATTCTATACGCAACAAGGTTTACTTCCTCAAGAACCTCAAAAGGACCTACATAATGTGGAGCTAGTTTGGATGACTTTCCAAACTTTATAGAACTCTTGTGAGGTTTAACTCTTAACAAAACCTTCTCCCCTACTGAGAAATGTCTGGGCATCCAATTGGAATCTTCATAACTCTTCTGCCTATCATTAGCTTCTGTTAGCCTCTGCTTAATAATGCCAACTTTCTCCATTTTTTATAACAATTCTAGCCCAAGGCTTATCCTTTCCTCTAGCTTATTCCAGCATATAGGATTTCGGCACTTCCTTCTACACAATGCTTCAAATGGAGCCATCTTGATTGTAGAGTGATAAGAGTTTTTATATGAAAATTCAACCAAAGGTAAATAATCCTCCCACTTGTATTGTTGATCTATGCAATACATTCTCAGTAGATCCTCTAACACCTGGTTCACTCTTTCAGTTTGACCATCCGTTTTTGGATGATATGTTGAACTTATGTTTAACTAAGTCCCAAGCAAAGAAAACATGGTTTTTGAAAACCTAGATGTCACACAAGCATCCCTATCATAAATAATCTTCTCATGAATTCCATGCAACCTAAATATCTCTCAAGAATAAACTTTTGAGCTATAACAAGAGCTCCATCAATCAAATTCCTTTGTATAAAGTGAGCCACATTTGTAAGCCCATCCACCACTACTAGAATGTCATTATTCTTATTCCTTGACATTGGAATACCTTGCAGAAAATCTACTAATGATTTGTTATTTACTTTCTAGAACTTCATGAGGATACAAAAGACCTATAGGGTGATGATGTCCTGCCTTCACCCTCAAAATTCTAAATATCTTTCCACAAATCTTGTAGAGTCCCTTTTCATTCCTTTCTAGAAATACAATGGCCTCACATCATCCAACATCTTATTCACTATGAGATGTCTAGAATATGGTGTGGTATGAACTTCTTTCCACACTAAATTCCTTAATTCCACAAAATTAGGTACATAGATTCTCCCCTTAAACCTTAGCAAACCATCAAGTTCAAAGTGAAATCCCTCATACCTTGGGTCTTGCAGATTATCCGAGAGTGCTTTCTTGAATTGCTCATAGTACTCATCACCCTTAAACTCTTGCAACACTTGACCGTTGAAATTAGTTTGAAGTGATATCATTGAGGAGATATGCCTCCTACGACTAAAGGAATCTGCAACTTGATTCTCCTTCCCCTTGATATGGTTGATATTGAAATCATAGAAAAATATCAATTCTAACCATCTTATTTTCCTTGCATTCAGATTTGGTTGAGTAAACAAGTACTTGAGACCATGATGATCGATCTTCAGTTCAAAAGGTTTTCCCAACATATAGTGTCTCCACATCTGTAATGCATGAACAATAGTTGGTAATTCTAAATCATGTGAAGCATATTTTTTCTCAAAAGGATTTAGCTTCCTTGATTCACAGGCTATGACTCGCCCATCCTGCATTAACACTCCACCCAAACCTTCTCCTGAAGCATCGATGATGACTATAAAATCACCATCTGGATCTGATACTTTCAATATCAAAGTTGTGGTCAACTTCTCCTTGAGTTGATCAAATGTTGCTTGACATTTCTCTATCCACTCAAACTTCTTCCCTTTTCTTTGTAAGGAGGTAATGGGAAAAGCTATTCTGGAAAAGTTTGCAACAAACTTTTGATAGTAACCAGCCAAACCCATAAAACTTATAACTTTTGGCACATTCTTAGGCACTGGCCATTCAAGCACTGCTTTTATTTTTGTTGGATCAACTACAATCCCATCAGCTAAAATCACATGACCCATATATTGCACTTCCTTATGAAATAAAGTACACTTAGAGAGTTTTCCATATAGCTTATGCTCTCTCAATCATTGGAGAACAATCTCTAGATGCTGGAGATATTCCTCTTCATTCTTGGAATAGATAAGAATATCATCCAAAGAGACCAACAAAAACTTGTCCAAGTAGTTTTTGAATACATTATTCATTAATTTCACGAATGTTGTAGGTGCATTCGTTAGCCCAAAAGGTAGGACCGTGAACTCATAATGACCATACCTAGTCTTGAAAGCTATTTTGAAAATATCTTCATCCTTGATCCTTAGTTGATGATAATCTAGTTGTAGATCAATTTTTGAAAATACTATCGCTCCTCGCATCTGATCAAAGATATTATCGATACGTGGCAATGGATACTTATTCTTTATCATTTCCTTAATAAGAAAATGATAATCAATGCACAAGCGTAGTGTGCCATCCTTCTTCTTCTTGAAGATTATTGGCGCTCCCTAGGGTGAAACACTGGGTCAGAATCAGTCCCTTGGACAACAATTCCTCCAGTTGAGCTTTTAACTCCATTAATTCTATTGTGGTCATCCTATATGGAACTTTGGATATAGGCTCTTCCCTTGGAACTATGTCAATGGAGAAATCAAACACTCTCTTGGGAGGAAATCTAGGTAATATTTTACACCCTATGTGTTATTACCTATTTACTATTACCTTGTTTAGGTAAATTTCTTTAATAAATGTGAATGTACTTTACATATATGAACTCTGATGGAAATATGATGAATGAATGTTTGATTCTATTTAACGTTTTATGATGATTTTGTAAATGAAATATATGTGATGCATATGAATGTATTGATTCAGCTAACCACTACTATGTGAAATAAGTTGAATACAGGAACAAGTTCAAGCCTCCATAAGAGAGGGGAAGTATCACTCAAGAGAAGAACTTGGTTTGGTAACCTCTAATTCAGACTTACTGAGCATTCACACACTCACACCCTAAATGGTCTTAGTTGAGTCAAGCCAATTAGGTAGATGGTAAGTAATCTACAGTCTAGTTGTGTGTGTTTATTTTGAATTGTGATCTTGTTTATGAATGTTTGGAATGAGGTATGTGATGAGTCTTGATGATAAGTGGAAATCATTCCTTGTGTGTTTATTGTTATGTCAATGAGTTATATGCATAAAATGTATATATGTATATATGTACGTGTCTATGGTAAACTCATACATATGAGTAAATGTGTACATGAGTATACGTAGGTAGACATACCTATGCATGCTCATGGATGGATCGCCCATATGCATGGGAATACCAATTGTACTAAGGTGACATATATATGTGTGTCTATGTATCTATATGTATATATATGCACATGTATATGTATATATACATTCCATGTATATATGTCAATTGATAAAATTATGTGTATGAAATTTCTTTATAAAGATATTACATATATGTATATATGCAATATATATATATTAATATGTGTAAAAATTAATATAGTAACATATATATTAATATAGTCTATGTCTACACGAACGAATAGTGATGAAATCTCTTAGACAAAGGCTGTAGGAATTCATCTTCAGGAAACTTGTGTGCTAGTCTGGCATGATAAGGCAACACATGTGGAAGAAGGTTGGACTACTGTTATGGGCAAGAAAAAATCCTCTAGGCCTTCTTTTGAAATGACTCTCCATTCCCACAAGAGTAGTTCTAAATGTAAAACTTGATGGGTCTTGTTTGGGGGATGGCTTTTGGCTGGCTGTAGGCTGTCCTTTCTGCAGCCTTATTTTTTATTGTAAAGGGTTTTAGGTCCCTTCAAAACCTATTTTTTCCTATATCAAAAACATATATATTAAATATGTGTATATATATATATATTTCTATATATATATACATATACATATATTTATTATATATATAAATGATAGGTATTATGATAATATTCAAAGCACATAATATAGTGTTGATTTTAAATGAAGCACTAGAAAATAATAAAGTGCATATAACATATAGATAGTGTAGCCTTTAATGGAATACCAACCAACACAAAAGATGTAAGACCAAGTCAAAACCAATGAAGAAAGCACACATGAGATATATGATGTCCTGTAAGCATTAGAAGGGAAGTATAAACTATGTTAAATGCTTTTAGAAGCAATCAAATCTCAAGCTATTATCATGGGTGCCAAAATTTGAAGGTGGCACCATATAAACAAGAGTTTGGGATGCTTAAGAGGTCTTCAAATTTGCATAAACCTACAAATAGAATAGAGACTCAGTCAAGTACAAACTTGGAAGCTTTTTGTAAGGAATTCAAATTAGGAAACTTGTTTTAAGCTTGTTGTCCCATATATCAAGTCAACTCAACCATTTAAATGGTGAGGACTTTGATGTGTTGCAAAATTGTGAGTGAGTCATTGCATGAGGATGAAAGGTGGCAGAAATACTTATTTTTTTGTAGCCTTGGGTTTCTCACAAATTAGTATAAATAGAGGTCCTCATTCTACCAAATGCATCACTTGTCAATCTAATATCTTAGTGTTAGTCTAGTTGTGTGTGTGTTTATATTGAATTGTGATCTTGTTTATGAATGTTTGGAATGAGGTATGTGATGAGTCTTGATGATAAGTGGAAATCCTTCCTTGTGTGTTTATTATTATGTCGATAAGTTATATGCATAAAATGTATATATATGTATACATGTACGTGTCTATGGTAAACTCATACATATGAGTAAATACGTACATGAGTATACGTAGATAGACATACCTATGCATGATCATGGATGGATTTCCCATATGCGTGGGAATACCAATTGGACTAAGGTGACATATATACATATATACATATATATATGTATCTATGTATATGTATATGTATATATACATTTCATGTATATATGTCAATCGACGAAATTGTGTGTATGAGTGTTTTTATAAAGATACTGAAATGATATTATGTATATGTATATATAATCGTATATATATATATATATATATATATACATACATACATACATACATATACATAATATTATTCTTTATATTTATATATATTATATATATATACTTGTTTATTAATTAAATGTATTTGATAAACTTTATAAAATTAATATATATATCTTAATATATATAAATATATACATATATGTGTAATATATATATATATATATGATAGATATTATGATAATCTGCAAAGCACATAGTATAGCGTTGATTTTAAATGAAGTGCTAGAAAAGAATAAAGTGCATATAACATAAATAGTGTAGCCTTTAATGGAATACCAATCAACGCATAAAATATGTAAGAACAAGTCAAAACCAATGAAGAAATCACACATGAGATATACATTGTCATGTAAACATTAGAAGGGAAGTATAAATTGTGTTAAATGCTTTTAGAAGTAGTCAAAGCCCACATTATTATCATGGGTGCCAACATTTGAAGGTGGCACCATATAAACAAGAGTTTGGGATGCTTAAGAGGTCTTCAAATTCGCATAAACCTACAAATAGAATAGAGACTCAATCAAGTGCAAAATTGGTAGCTTTTTGTAAAGGAATCTGAATTAGGAAACTTGTTTTAAGCTTGTTGTCCCATATATCAAGTCAACTCAGCCATTTAAATGGTGAGGAATTTAATGTGTTGCAAACTTGTGAGTGATTCATTGTATGAGGATGAAAGGTGGCAGAAATACTTGTTTGTAGCCTTTGGTTTCTCACAAACTAGTATAAATAAAGGTGTTCATTCTACCAAATACATCACTTGTCAATATGATTTCTTAGTGTTATTCTACTGCAAAATAGTGAAAAATGATGTGAAGAGTTTGTGAGGTTGAGAGTTGTTTTGTTGTTCTATACTGGTTTTTTTGAGAGATTTAGAGTGAAGCTAGTAGAGGTATTTGGGTAGTTCATAGTGGAAGTTGCAAGAAAACTTGAAGAGAAGATTATCTAGTTGGAAACTTTAAACAAGCATGTTGATTTCTACCTCTTTGTTATCACGTTGGAAAGATTTTTTATTATATTTTCATGTTGAAATATTGTGTTTTACTTGTGTGAGATGCTTGGATATGCTTGCATATCTCTTAGTTATTTCTTGTTTTGTGAAACCTTACTTTTGATATTTACTCATATAGATATGTGTACAATGACTGTATATTATATGAATATAAATACTACTCATACTATATGTATATTTTTAGTACTTTATGAAGTACAATAATACTCTAGGTGCATAGCATAAGATAAAGTTATTTGAGATATTTGATTGCTATGTTAGTTAATGTGAGTCAAAGGAAAGGTTATTCCTAGGGGTTAGGATAATCCACAGGAAAGGGGATAACCTATAATATAATAGAATACTAATGGTCAAAACACAAATCAAGCAATTATAGTGGTGAATATAGATGACCCTCACTCGAAGTACTGGGTTTTGAATCTTTGGCCAAAGTAGTGTAGGTAGCCAATGTCTACACTGTTAATTTACTACATGATCCAAATACATACTAAGTTGAGAATATCATAGAATCAGAGGTTGACTTTATGGTAAGCTCTAAACATGTAGGACACATCACTATGCTAAAAAAAGGCTATTTGAAGGATGAGGTTACGAAACTAATCTCTTCGTCGAAGGGTAGGGCCATTTACCAATTTGGTAGATGTGCAGGGGACCACAGTTAGTCCATGGTTGTCATAAAAGTACTTGAGTGATGCTTCTCCTCATCAAGTTGGAGGACAAGATTTGGGAGGACATTCTAGACCATTTTTATTTCTAATTAATGTAAGCTTTTTTAAGCAATGTATGGATCATGTGTCCATCTTTATGGAAATTGTAATGTGAAACGTTATCTTGAATATATTTATGTAAAGTTAAATCATACTTATATTATTGGAATGATTCTTTGATTATGCAATGGAAATGTTTGGATAAAGTTATATTTCAAATGATGCATTTATTATTGAATAGAAAAGTAAAAAATTTATTGCTTTACATTAGATGCATAGTTAATTACATGTGGGTAAAACTTAGTAGATTTACTAGGGATAAAAATGGGCATGTTAAATAATTTATCTAGAAATACATACACAAATTTTTGTAGGATAGGATATTTCTCCATATTCATTTTTCTAGATTCCATCACCTCACCTTCTTCGGAATCTTGGGGGTCTTGAGGTCCATAATATACAACATAATTTTCAGAAATGAACTCATTGCATTCCTCAAGTTTCTCCATTTTCATAGCAAATATTTGACAACCTTTCTTTCTTCGCCCTATGCATTTGTACGGTGGAGATTTGTCGTAGCTTAAATTCTCTTGGTGTTCCTTGCAAGAACACCTAGTTTCCTAGATCATCTAAATATTCCACTATTTTTGCATGAAAATCTACTTTGGCTCTATGCTTCCACAACCAATTCATCCCTAAAATGACATCATAGGAACCTAGGAGTGCTACATATAGATTCACTTCTGAGGATAAACTCAAAAGTTCAACCCTTGCTTCGAATAGACATTGCTCCACCTTAGCTCTTGTCTAGTTTGCATATTCAGCCATCCAAGAATTTTTGATATAGCCAACTTTTCTTGAAATTTTACTAGCTATACTAGGAGAAACAAAAAATTTCAATGGCACCAATATGAATAAGAATGGAAATAGGTGTACCAAACAAAGTACTTGATATTTCCATAGGAGTGATCTGGTACTCTGCTTGTTAGTTGTCTAATGCAACATGAATCCTTTGTTGGAATGCTTCTCATTGAGAAGGTAGTTGATTCCCTTGTGGCTACTTCCCTAGTGATTTATTGGGACACTAATTTGCAAAGTGATCTCCACCACAAGTATAGCATACTCTCAATGGTCCAATCCTTGATGCAGGCCTTCCAAAATTTCCTTCATTCCTACCAACATTGTTGTTGTTGTTATTGTTGTTGTTCCCCCTATGGTCCCTTCTTGAATTATTCCAACTATTACGAGATCTGTTTTCCCCTTTCCTTTGGTAATCCTATCCTTCACTAGGCTTCTTTGAAGCTTGATTGGCTTGTGACCAATTAAACTTCATACGATTCTTTTCATGGTAGTTCGAGATATATTTAAGCCTTTGTTCTTGCTTAACGACTTTCTCATACACCAAGTTCATGGTAGCAAGACCCTACACCTCTCCACCTATTTGGGCATTGAGGCCCATGATGAACTTCCTTATGTGAAATTGCTCATCCTTTTGGTACATGGGTATGTACCTTAGGACTCAAGTTAATTTCTCCAAATATTTGTTAATTGAGGAATCTCCTTGCCTTAGGTTCTAGAACTTGGTAAGCTTTTGATCATAGAAGAGTTGAGGTAGCCACCATTTCCATAAAATCTCCACAAATTCACTCCAAGTAAGATTTAAGGAACCTAGCCAAGCTCCATCTTTTTATTCTTCCATCAGTTGGATGCTTCTCCAACCAATTGGAAAGTTCCCCAAATGGATTAGTTATCTCAGAGTAATTCTTGATTTCAAAATACTTTTCCATCAAACTTTGGAGGAGTGATCTTTCTCATATCTCAAGATAGCTCACTAGCAAGTCATTTTTGTTTTCTTCCCTTCAATCTAAACTATGATTCATCATCCTCTTGTTCACTAGACTGAGTACGTTCATGGGAATTTTCCCCTTCATCACTATTAGGAACTTCTTGTTCATCCCTTTCTTTTCCCCTTAACTCTTTCTCAAGGTTTCCTATTCTTTCTCTTGTCTCATCCATCATGGCTAAAATACAGTCCAATTTAGCCCTTGAATTTTTTGCTCCTTGGCCTAATTCTTGGCTTCCCCCAAGGTTAGTTCTAGTTCTAACCATTTTCGACAAGAAATTTTACACCTGAAGGTTTCATTTTCAATTAGATTCTAGGAATGTTTACATATCATTTAAAATATTTCCAAAGAACAAACATTCATATACAAATGAAGTTTAAAAGAAGATGAATACACATTTTTTTTCAAAACATGATTTTCATTTATATCAATAGGATTTCAATATCATATAATTTACATGGAATGACTATTCAAGTGGAGAGTATCCCTTGGATTCACTCTCTGACACATAGCTAAGTGGGGTATACCCCTCTGATTTATGTTCCCATACATTGTCAAAAGGAAAATAACCCTTAGACCTATCCTCATATACATAGTTTTGAGGGACATATCCCTTTGATTCACCACTTGTGGCTATTACAATAACTTTCACCATAGGAAGAACATGAGGGTCCCTAAAGGTGATAGCAAGACTAACACTACATTTCGAGGGGATATCCCTGGAAAGTGATAAGGATTCCAACTTGGAAGGAGATATTGGATGTACATAGTTAACAGCCTCATGCATCCTCCTCCTTTCTTGACTAATACAAGATAGAGCATGACTAAAAGTATCACTGTCACTCAACCAAATAGCATTGTTGTAATTGGTTCCCTCTATGGTTCACACAATGGCTTCCCTTTCTTTCTTAGCCTATATGTAGCACTCATTACCAATTATTGACTTCCTTGCAGTCATCTTGAGATGCACCATCTTGGTACAAGAATTCCAAATATTAGAATCATATAATGTTGGATGAAAGCATAGTGAGCACATAGGTTCTAGTGTTGAACCTAGTAGCTTTGATACAATGTGTAACATTCCCATTGTTCTACCCATTGTTTTTACTATTTTTTACCCATAAGTGAATAGTTTATACTACTAACATTATGAGCAATAATTTTTTTCTTTTCATATGATTAACAAGATGCACATTTGAAACATGACCATTTAAAACTTTCCCATTACATAACAAAGAATCATTTCAATAATTCAAGTAACAATTTCACATTACATAATTCCATGATAATATTTTGCATTTATAATTTCTCAATAAGAATAGAGTTACATGTTTACATTCATAGCTTCCATGAGCTCAATGATATATATATATATATACAAATAGAATACAATGATCTAGATGTCCCTAATGTTGGTGTATACCTCCTAGATGTCCCTATCATTGGTGAATACATTCTAGGTGTCCCAAAACTGGTGCTACATCTAAAATCCTAGTCACCAACTATATGAGGGAGAGCAGATCACTCAAGCACTTTTTCGCCAACCATGGACTTACTGTGGTCCCTCACACATCTACCTAACTAGTAAGATGGCCCTACCCTTTGACGAAGAGATTGGTTTGGTAACCCCATAATCCTTACCTTCCTAAGCATAGTGTTGTGTCCTACATATCTAGAGCTACCATACATTGGCTACAACCTATATGTATGAATTTCCTGCCTAGAATGCAATCATGGATCATAGTGAACTAATAGTATAAACAATAGCTACTTACACTACTCTTGCCAAATAATTCAACACCCAGTACTTCGAGTGTGAGTCATCTTTCCGCCCACCCTTTAGCTCGATTTGGTATTGACCATAAACATAACACACATTCAATATAAGGTGATGACATAACAAATTGTCCAACAAGATTATTCCCTTAACCATGGATTACCCTAACCCTAGGAATAACCAAGTCTTAACAAATTGATTAACTAGGTTACACCCTTTCCTATGGATTACTCTAACCCCAGATATAACCATACTAATCATACATGCACACATACTAGTGGTCGGCTAGGTTACCCCCTTTCCCATGGATTACACTAACCCCAAGAATAACCATGCTAACCTCTTATGTTCAAAATAAAATTTTCATAAAAGCACTATAAGCTAGCAAAAAATACCACCTTTCACTTTTCATGTAATATCCATATAGACTTAATGAACCAAGTATAGTTCTAATAGCATTAAATCCACACATGCATCAACATAATATAAATGTATTCCCAAATAAGAGGGTTTCAATAATTCAAAACTCAATCAAGAATCACACAAGATCATTCCATACTAGGAAATAACTAAGTTCATAAGAACAAGCATATCATGCATTCAACAAATAATCTTTCACAAACAAAGGAATTTATAATCAAATAACCTTTCAAACATAAATAATAGAGTAATAGAAATCTGTATGCCTGAATTTAAAGTTCCAACTGATAATGTTGCTCCAACCTCAACCTCCACAACCACAAATGCTACAATGTTCAACTAATCTCCAAACTCTATCTTCCTCTCAAGAACTCTCAATAAACACAAATTCACAAACAACTCTCTCTTTCTCACCAAAACTCTCAAAATAATGCTTGCACAAAAAACTACAACAAAATAGAAATGAAGAATATTGAATAGAAAAGTGTAACAAATGGTAGAGAGAACACCTCTATTTATACTCAAATATGAGCATCATGATGCTAGAAATAAGCTATTAAATCTTTCACCACTCTAACAACAACCAAAAATGCATCAACTCAGCTAATATGTGGATGATTTAAACTCTCAGATTGCAACACATAATAGTCCTTTCATTTCCAATTTCATAGAGTGGATGAGTCGACTCTCTTTTTGTGACAACATGACTCCTTTGTTGAGTCAAGGCACAACGATGCATTGCTATAGGTTTCCTATTTGATTTGCAAGTTGACTACCCTTACAAATTTCTGCCATATTTGCATTGACTAAGTTTCATACTTATCATATGGCTTTACCTAGATATGGCACAGGTATTAGATTTCTATTGGTTTCCACTTTCTACAGACTTTGGAACCACCTTTCATATTTTAGCGCCCTTTCCTATGCATGGTTAATACAAAGTAAGCACTATTTAAAACTATATTTTCCTTCACTTTGCAACATTTGAATAGCATTTTCCTTTACTTAAGTGCAACACATAAGTCTCTTGATTTAATCTCCCTATGTGCTTGATGCATAACACTTAAGTTTGGCCATTGTTTCATACGTGTCAGTGCTTTGATTAATGTGCAATACTTATTCAAAGAACTTTTAACATATATCAAACAATATCTATAATATATATATATATCCACATGATTACTAAATACATTACTTGCAATAAGTTTTCGTTTGAAGGTAAAGTTGATTGATGAAGATTAAGTTTCTAAATAGAGATTGAGTTAATTGATGAGAAAAGATAGAGTTTCCTAAATGCAATGCAATTAATTGATGTTGGAAGAAAGAGTTGACTATAGATATTATTTAATTACATGGATATTGGATAATGGATAAATGGATTAATTGATTTATTGATTAATAAATGTTGATAGATGATAGATGATTATGAATGTAATTAATTATCATAAATAGTAAATTAATGTGATAAATGACATTTAATGGTGATGATAATAATTAATGGCAATAACTAGGATTTGTTGATTAGGTGAATTATTTTAGGTGTCTACAACACATTGATAAAGCTACACAACATAAAAAAGTTTAGGTGGTATAGTAAGCCTATGGATCTTTAAGCCTCTAGAAAATAGTTGATACTATTGAAATTCCCTTTTATCTAGCAAGGTGTTTAATAAATGGGAGAATATCAAGAAAGGTGTCTCAATATTGTTATATTAATGTTAAGAACACAAAAATATAATTTTACAGTAAAGAACACTAAAGTACAATTTCTAAGATATAGAGGCTGATTTTTACCCCTAAAAAATATTCAAATGTGCCATAACTAGAGAAATCTACTTATAATAAGATGGGGCTCTTTGAGACCTTTAAAAAAAGAGGCTCAATTAGCTCCCTAGATCAAATTCTATGGCATCTAAAAGTTAAGACCCCACATCAAAAACTTAAGAGCATCTATGATATAAAAGAGAGTTGTAAGAGAGCTAGAATTGCTAACCAAATTATAACATATGTTATGACACATCATAAGATATCTCTAAATGAAGATATTAATGGAGCCAAAATGAAGTTCCCAAGTTGGTGAGTGGATTATGATGATCTTATGACATGTGTAATGAATATATTAATTTTAGCTTTGATGAAGGGTCCTCCCCTTACCAACAGAGTCTCACCACATACACACAAAAATAGCAACCAGATGCAAGAAGAGAAAAAATATATTATTTTATTACTAGAATGATGTTACAGATTACATGCCATCCTATGGGCTGATTGTTACATTCATCTGTTGATTTGCAGATCTGAATTCGCTTTTCGTTCTTCACTAAATGTTATTCACACCTTCTGTAACTCCAACACTCCTGGCTCCTCCCCATGCTTGTATTCCTTTAGCTTCATATATTGTTCCAATTCTCTAGTTACCCTCATGTCATAGTAGTAATTATCTCCCAATAATATTTCAAAACCACCAAACTGTTATCTCGTTATCAGCAGCTCCACCAAGTTGGCCAATGAATACGTATTCCACAACAATGATGTAGAATACATCAAATCTCTCCTCTAGGTGTTGTGACTGAACTCACCATCCATTGTCATTGACCATCTCTGTTTATCTACCACTATTAGAATTTCACTGAGACTTCGACTCATCTCCCTTCAAAACCATCATGTCACACCAATAAAGCTCTTACCGGAACATCATCAGAATGTCGAATAGACTTTGGAAGATCTCTCACTGAACCACGTATGTCTCCCTAACATTGCCACCACATCATCGATGAGACTCGCCTTGTCGAAGAGACTCGAGAGTATCTCCCACCAAAACCCTAAGGTCACCCCGACACAATGAACAACTAAGTGCACTGTCCATCAGAATGTCAAAGAGACATTCAAGATTTTCATGCCATCTAGCATGACTCTCGCTGACATAGCACCACCACTGTTGTTGCTGGAACACTCCATTGTGCCTCTACCAACTCATGCTCCTTATCTCCTTCGTGATACTCTATCATATCTAAAATGTTAAATATATGTGAAACACGAATCCCACTTGGAAAATCAACCTCGTACGCGTTCCCTGAGTCATGTTTCTTCAAAATCTTACATGGTCTGAACTTCTTCATCTCCAGCTTACTATATGTACCAACTGGGAACCTTTCCTTTCGTAAATGAGCCATGACTTCATCCCCAAAAACAAACTCCTTATGCCTTATTTTTTGATCTTCCTTCACCTTGTACTATGTATTCATCTTATTAATATGCTCCTTAACATCTTCATGCACATTCTTTAAATGTTCAACAAAATCCTTAGCTTCAGCACTACTTTTTCCTTCCTTATCCATCTTCCTCAATTTAGTAGTAGTTCTCAGACTACTCCCATACACAATCTAGAATGGTGATCTACCAATGCTCCTATTGAAAGAATTTTTGTAAGAAAATTCTACCTAGGGTAAAATCAAATCCCATCCCTTGGGTCTATCTCCTACTAAGCATCTCAAAAAGTTACCCAAAATCCTATTCACTACCTCGGTTTTTCCATCTGTCTATGGATGATGTGCTGAGCTAAACTTCAAGTTAGTTTTTAACTTCTTCCACAACGTCCTCCAGAAATACCCAACAAACTTTGTATCTCAGTCTGAAGCTATGCTCTTGGGTAGACCATGTAGTCTTACCATCTCCTTGAAGAATAATCCTGCAACATGAACAACATCATAGGGCTTATGACATGGAATGAAGTGTGTCATCTTCGAGAATCTATCCACCACCACAAATATGGAGTCATGACCATGCTGTGTCCTTGGAAAACCAAGAACAAATTCCATGTTGATATCTTCCCATGACCTTTCTAGTATAGGTAACAGCTGGTATAACCCTACATTCTGACTTGTTCTTTTCACCATTTGACATATTCTATAGTTATGTGCAAACTTCTTCACGTCCTATTGCAACTGCGACCAACAATAATGTTCACCAACAATGGAAATGGTCTTATCCCGACTAAAGTGTCTTTCCAATCCACCAATATGCTTATCTTTGAAAAAACTATATCTCATGAAACTTCTAGGAATGTACAACTGATTCCTTTTAAACAACATACCATCTTGGACTATAAAATCCAACCATCTCATCCTATCCAACGTGACAGGCTCCAGGCAATCTTTCCAAGCCTCTACAAAATTAGGATCTCTTGAATACATACTTTTGAGTTCATTGAACCCAACTACTTCAATCTATAATTTCATTAACAAATTATGCCTCCTGCTCAAGGCATCTACAACTATATTCGACCTTCCACTCCTTTGCTTTAACATAAATGTATAACTCTGCAGAAATTCCACCCAATTCAAATTCCTTTGGTTCAGTTTTCCTTGACTGTTCAAATACTGTAAAGCCTAATGATCAGTAAACAAAACAAATTCTTTTGGAAACAAATAATGTCTCCACTTTTTCAAAGCCTGAACTATGGCATAGAATTCTTGATCATAAATAGAATATTTCTTCTTTGCATCATTCAACTTCTCGCTAAAATAAGCAACATGTTTACCTTCCTGACTTAAAACAACTCCAATGGCATTTCCACTGGCATCACATTCCACCTAAAACACTTTATTGAAATCTAGGAGTTCCAAAACAAGCTACTCTGTGACCTTCTTCTTTAGCAAATTGAAACTCTTTGCCGCTCCTATACTCCATTTGAATTTTTTTCTATCCCCTCTCATTTCTTCAATTAGGGGTGCACAAATACTACTTAATCCCTTAATGAACTTTCGGTGACCATGAAAATATCTTACCTCAGTAGCACTCCTTGGCATTAGTCACTCTACAATGGCTTTCACCTTTTCTAGATCCATTTTCAAACCCTCTACTGAGATAACAAATCCCAGATACACTAGTTCACGTTTCAAAAAATTGCACTTCTTCAAGTTGATCAACTTCTCCTCTCTCAACTTCTCAAAAACTTCTTGAATATGCATCAAGTTCTCCTCCAATGTCTTATTGAAAATCAAAATTTCATCCAAGTAAACAATGACAAACTTACCCAAAAACTCTTTCAATACCTCATTCATGAGTCTCATGAATGTGTTGGGTGCTTTGGTCAACCTAAAAGGCATGAATAACCACTCATACATGCCTTCTTTGGTCTTGAAAGTTGGCTTCCATTCATCTCCTTCTCTTATTTGAATCTGGTGGTAACCACTCTTTAGATCAATCTTTGTGAAATACTCAGCCCCACTCAGGCAATAGATAATTTCATCCATCCTTGGCAAGGGAAACTGATACTTGATGGTAATATTATTAATGGCTCTCGAATCAATACACATTCACCATTCTCTGTCCTTCTTAGGTGCTAGTACTATAGGTACTGTAAATGTACTCAAACTCTCCCTAATCAATCCCTTTTGCAACAACTCTTCATTCTTTGCTAGAGTCATTCGATGGGCTACCTTATTTGGAAAACTGGCTCCATGAATTAGATATATTTGATGACTAATCTTCCTTACTGGTGGTAATCCTTCAGGCACATTATTAGAAATAATACTCTAAAATTGATCCAACAAACCACACACTTGTACAGGAACTTCACTATGAAATTCCTTTTCAGTTCTTGGAATTAATGCAAAACACATGCGTTCATGTTCATACCTTCCAGAAATTTCCTTCCATCGACCAAACAAATTTGTGCATTGTTGCATACTTTTTTCATCTGCTTCCTTCAAAGGATTCAACTTATGTCGAATTCCATCCTTCATTAGTGAATAAGTGTTTGTGTGTCCATCATGCATTTCTCATCAATCAAACTGCCATGGTCGACCCAACAACATGCAACAAGCATCCATGGGTATCACATCACACAAAACCTCATCCCTATAGTTACAACTTTTAAATTTTATCAAGCACTATTCATTGACTAGGACCCTTTGATCCTTCTGTAACCATGTAATCCGATATGGACTTGGGTTCCTTCTCCTCTCTAGTTGCAATTTCTGACACTAGATTGTTAGTGCTACCTTCGTTAATGATGACATTGCAGACCTTTCCTTCACACTTATAGCGGGTGTGAAACAAATTCTTTCACTGGTTGGGCTCCTTCTCTTCATTCATCAAGGCCCTTCTGATAATAAGGGACTCACCCCTTTCTGCATCTTCAAACTGTGAGGACCAAGTGTCTTCATCTACATGGGCTACTCGCACCTTTCCTTCAGGCCTCTTGTTTGTCTTCTCTTGGTGTTGCGGGCACTCATATTCCTTATGTCCCTCTTCACCACATTGGAAACATGTTCCTCTGAAACCTCCTCTTCCCGGTCCGCACCTAGACTTTCCTCTACCTCTTCGATCTCCACTATTCTGATCACGAGGTTGATACGAGTCATCTCTTTGTTGATCTTGACTGGTATTGGATCCTTCACCCTTCTTATGATGACCACTTCGACCTCCATATGGTCATTTACTAATATTTCCACATCAACCTCCACTTCTTTTCTTGCTTTCAAACCTCTTGTCCAGTCATTCTTCAACCTTTAGAGAGAACTGATAAGCATCCTCAATAGTAGTCATTCTGACCAATGCCAATTCTTCCTATATGCTAGGTTTCAAACCATTAATGTAGCGAGCAACTTTCTCCTTGTTTTCCTCAGAATGTCCTGTCTAAATTAGGACCTTGTGAAATTCCTCTATGTACTCCTTCACCGTCATCATTCCTTGTCATGGGCTCTACATCTTCTTGAGCAGTTCCAATACATAATCTTCTACTGGCATGAATTGTTTCTTCAATGTTGACACCATTATGTCCCATCTGGAAATTCTATCCTTCCCTTGTCTCCCTCTTTCTAGTTGGATCTCTTTCCACCAAATACTGGCATGGCCCTTTAACTTGGTCTTTGCAAACTTCACTTAGTAAGGATCTTCAATCTCCTCAAATTTAAAAAATTATTCCATATCATTGATCCAATCAATCAATTCTTCTAGGTTTAGGCTCCCACTAAAAGTTGAAACTTCCAATTTCAGTTTCTTTCCCAAACTGGATATTGCTCTTAGCAATCTCAACTCTTCAAGATCTACTTGATCATGTTCTTCCTCTTTTGATTCCTCTTCTATTTCATCATCACTGCCATCTCTTTCCCAATGTACTCCTCTCCCTCTTCAGACCTCTTCTTGCAAGGATTGCATCTACCTTCTGAGGGTTATGATTTCACCTCTCGGTGGATCTCTTCCTCCACCTCTACCTCTACCTCTACCAAGTTGGGCAGGTCTTGGAGGCATCTTGATCTCAACCCACACTCACAGGTTCTACTGTAACTGCCTCATGTTCGGCGCTCTATTACAGACTCAAGAACTCTTGCTCTGATACCACCTGATGAAGGGTCCTCCCCTTACCAATAGAGTCTCACCACATACACACAGAAATAGCAACCGGATGCAAGAAGAGAACACATATTTTCTTTTATTACTAGAATGATGTTACAAATTACATGCCATCCTATGGTTTGCTTGTTACATGCATCTGTTGATTTGTAGATCTAAGTTCACCCTTCGTTCTTCACTACATGTTATTCACACCTTTTGTAACTCCAACACTCCCAGCTCCCCCCTGTGCTTGTATTCCTTCAGCTTCATATATTGTTCTAATTCTCCAATTTGGTCTTTTCTTCCATTACCCTTGTGTTGTAGTAGTCATTATCACCTAATAAGCTTTCAAAACCACCAAACCATTATCTCATTATCAGCAACTCCACCAAGTCATCCAATGAATATGTATTCCACAACAATGATGTGGAATACATTGAATAATGCTTCACCAGGTGTTGTGACCGAACTCGCCATCCACCGTCGTTGACCATCTCTGTTTATCTACCACTATTGGAATGTCGCCGAGACTCTGGCTCATCTCCCTCTAAAACCATCATGTCACACTGATAAAGCTCTTACTGGAACATCATCGAAATGTCGAACAAACTTTGGAAGATCTCTCACCGAACCATGTATGTCTCCCCGACATCACCACCACATCATCGATGAGACTCACCTTGTTGAAGAGACTCGAGAGTATCTCTTGCCGAAACCCTAAGGTCACCTCGATACAATGACAACAAAGCACACAATCCATCAGAATGTCGAAAAGACACTTGAGATTGTCACACTGACTAGCATGACTCTCACCGACATAGCTCCATCGCGTCCTGCCCACCACCGGTATGTCAATGGGACATGAAACAAGGTCCTGTCGATTTCACCCAATCACAACAATGAACCACCCCAGTGAACATAACATGCAGGAAGGAAACTAAAGTGTAAATGTTGTAGCCCGATGTTGACTATGCATATGTAATAAGATTAGCCCTTATTGAAAATAAAATAACTCAAATTGTTTTGTCAATGCAAGATTGCTCTCTAACCCCTAGATGCTCCTGCATCAAGCTTATTGACTCGTCTTAAGATTTAGGCATTAGATTTTGGGGCTAGGGATTGGGGTGCTAAATTATAAGTAGTTTTAGCTCATGGTTTCTTAGTTACCATTTGACAATTTTATGTATCGCTCCTACTTATTAGGTGCTTGAGATAGAGGTTTTTTATTGATTCTTATAGGTTGTATTATATTATTGAAATTGCTCTATGTCTTTTATTGGTGGTGCTCATATAAAATATTAGACTCTATAAGTGCATTGTAATAATTGATTATTAAATATTATATTTAATTGATTTAGAGTGTGAGTTTTTCTCTTTAAAGAGTTTATCGACATAAATCACTATGTTATGGTATATTCTTTTATATTTATTTCCTTATAATCAAATAGTGAATTTAAGTTTTATACATACCTCCTACAAATTAATGCACAAAAAATATTTTTTAACTTTGCTTTCTTTCACCTTTCCTATGTAATCAATTGAGATTCTCACACTTTCTTTATTACATAAATTTAATAATTAAATTGTTGAACCTATAATGCAAAATTTCTTCAATCTTACTTTTATCATTTCTCTAGATCTTACAAGTACAAGAAAAAATGAGTGGGTAGACAAGCTAGAAATTTGCTTCTCTCTTCATAAATTCAAAGTTGTTATGGTCATAGATTAATAAAAAAATTAGGCCTTTCATCATGTTTCTTATTGATTACATGCATATCACTTTGACATAGATTAATGACTTGTTTAGGGTCTTTCATCAGGATTATATATATTCGATGCCTATCACTTTAACAATGCCATTATTGATTAAACCTTTGACTTTTTTAAAGATGTAAATAACATTTTTTATTTAATAAAAGACATTTTTTCTCTAGTTTTAATAATAATAACAACAAAACACATGACTAACACCCAAGGTTAACCACAAAAGTTTCAATTTTTTATTAAAAAATTCAAAATGTTTGGCTGAAAATCAACACCTAACCTATTTTAATAGTAGAAAAAATGATTAACTATTCGTGGTAGCCCTAACATTTTTTTCTTCCCATTTATAATAATTGGAAACCATTGTTATTGATATGTAGACTTGTTGGCAACCCACAGAAAATTAGTCCATGGTCCATGGATGTGAAGGCCTTTAGGCTCTTCCCAATACCCCTAATTCTTAACAGTAAACCATGGTTTTTCTCTTTTATAAAAAGACAGTATAAGAGATCTTGTGTAGAATCATTAAAGAAAGCAATTGGATGCATGTGCATTGAATCATACAAGGAAATCAATCATGTCCAAAATTTAATCGACTATGGTGAGGAGATGAAAATCTCAAGCCCACGATGAAAATAGGCAGTGTCAGAGAAGGCCACCTCTAGATGTAATGATCACCTGGTTGAGCAGGCAGAGAAGGCTCACCTTTTCAGGGAGCGTGGAAATTGTTTGGCTGAGGAGGTTTCAAGGATGGAATATGTCCTGAGTGTTTAGCACAAGTTGCAAAGTAAGGGAGGTTTATCTCTTGCAGTAAAAGGCATTGCAACGACTAAGAGAACTATGGATGGATTTTGATACCCACTTCTCCTGCAGCTAAAGGGAAGGGATGTCGTACATATAATTTACCCATGACTGATGAGACAAGTCACTGACTGGCATATACTCACGATGTTTTTTTATGTTTGTTTGTTTGATCGATCTAGCAACCTGGACTTTAGCTCTTTGATCTAGATCTTAGCTCTTGCTTCCTTATAACCTCTTGGGTGATGTGTAGTGGACCTCCAGTAATCATCACATAAGCGATAATTGATTTGACGAGCTTGAGTTTAACAATTTTCATTTCTAAATAGAGACTATTATGACACTAAATTTGATGATCAGCCTTGCTTGATATGCACATCTATCTATATATACTAGTATAGATATCTTAAATACATCTATCTTAAAAAATGTCAAGATATCAATTTAAAACTATTTTAAAAATATTATATTTATGATTAAATATTAATAGTTTGACATGTAAATGGCTATCAATTGTAATATACAGGGTAACAATTTTTATTAACATGCTCACATCATTACTCTCCACCTCTTGTTGTCATTGTAGAATGCATCTAAACATTAATAATTATTTCTTGGAATTTTTACACTATTACCTAAAAAAAATTTAGTGTAGCCTTTCTAAAATTTTGATTGTGTTTTATAATAAATATTATATAGTTATACGACAGTAATGAATCTAGAAACATTCAAGAAATTATTAGAAAAACACTTTAATTTGATTTAAATCAAGTAATGAATCTACATACATCATTGCAAGCCACTTGTATATTATCCTTGATTTTTCACACATATTTATGTATGACCTAGAAATGTAGATTATATTACGAAAACAAAATAATAAAAGCAAATGAAAGTGTTGTACAATCTAAATCACATCAATGAAGCATTAAGAAAGTTGCATAATGAATAATAATAGCAAAACCTACATACACAAAGCCTTATAGAAACAATCTTAGCTTAGCTCTATTGTTCTTCTATGTTGCATCTTGGAGAGAAGGTGTAATGTTGGTTGCTCTCAAATGTTGTACAGCACAAAACACTTTGGAATGATTTATGTATAGGTTTCTTGCAATGAGAAAGAGAGAGAGAAACAGATGAATGATAGGTTTAATTTATAGATTTCAAGTGATACCAACCAACGGTCAAGATTTAATGAAGGACTAAGCAAATTGATGACCCAAAATGGTTGAGAGGAATTGATGAGGAGTTAACTAACTTCCTAATTGGAGCTAACTGCTCATATGGGTCAATTAAGAGAATTGATTGAAGAGAAAGTGTGACTAATGATTAGTGAACACAATTGATTGATTAGAGGGTTGAATTGATTGAGGAGTAAACTCAAAGTGATTGGAAGTTAACTAGTGAGGTGGAAATGCATGAGTAATTAATAAATAATTAAAATAAATTAATTACTAATTATATATACAAAGATATAAATAAATAAGTGGGTGGTTGGGCGAGCGAATTTCCATATGGATTGTGGAAAGTGAGTGGGAGTGGTTGATGGTGGCAGGTGACATGGTTGCCTCGTCAGTGGGGTCGTTTTAGCAATTTCCAAAGATCTGCACTCTTCTTGTTTGTACCCCCTTACATTGGGCGTCATTATGAAACTTAATGGTTTCGTACCCATGGCAGATATGCTCAGATTCCAAAATGTCTAGTCATGGCAACTCACCTCATCTCTCTGTGTAATCTCTCATCTAAATGATGGCAATGCATGGTTCTTTGGGAGGTTCCTAGGGTGGCACGCATGCTTTGTACAGTGTGATAAATCTGGTGGTGATCAAGGCATAATTGCATTTTATTCATGAAGGTGGTAGGGATGAAGTAACCTATCTCTCTTCTCCCTTGCTTTCTCTTTGGTTCCCGGTGTTTGGTGGTGGCTAATGGAGGAGCGTTCAAATTTTTTTGTGCACATGTCGATGGACACACTGGTTTGATTTGGTGCAAACACTCCAATTCTCCTGGATTGCAAGGTCCAGCAGAATACATTTCATGAGGTCTCAAATCAACGTCTCAAGCGAATCATGTTCAACATCGATCCCTTGGCTATGGTGGCCATGAAAATGGTGCTCAGAAAGGGGCATTTGACTTACCATGAGACCTTCAAGGTGAACACGCAAATTGTCTCAAGGTTCTTGGCATCTCTTCTCAACATTCACATGGCTAAGGTGGAAGCGAAGGCTATGGTTTGTAAACTGTTCAAGAAGGAATTGTTGGGTGGTTTGGATGAGGTTCTTTAGGTGGCGATACCTGGCTCAGGTGCCCCACATCCATACGACCTGGCTCTACTGAAAATTTTAGGTGAAGTCATTAAATACTACCCTCTTCTACTAGATTTTAAGGGTATGGCTTTGGTCAGGCGTAGGATGATTGCAACAATTGGGGAAAATTTCCTCAAGACGGTGTTGCAGTTGGAGGCTATGAGTGACTTTGAATGGGTTCCAAAGTTTGACGCCTTCACCAAAGCTAATGGCTTCCTGTAAGTGCTAGGTGGTCTTTCAATTTCTATTGGTTAACGTCTGTTGGTAATGTGGTCTGGTTTAAGTCTTTTTCTATAAATTGCTATGGTTTGGGTGGTGGTTAATATGACTTGGCATAATGTCGGTTTTGTATATGTTCAAGGGCAGTGGTTTTTTCTAGTTGGGTTCATGTATGGGGGTCTTGTTGTGTGTCAAGGTCTAGTGTGTCGAGGTTGATTGGTTTGGTCTAGGCGGTATTTTTTGGTGAAAGGTTTTGGTGGAAGTTTCTAGTATCGTTATGGTCATATCTTGTTGAGTAGATGTGTGTAATTATTTTGCAGGTTAATACAATACTCTCTTATGAAACAAAAAAAAAGAAGATAGAAATAAATAAAATAAAATAATTTTATTTATTTACAAGAGGATAATGTTGAGAAGTAGTTAAATAAATTAAATAATTAAAAATTATTTAATTAAAGTAGAAATGGAAGGAAATTTTGAAATTTGAAATAATTAAATAAATGAAAATTATTTAATTATCTAGGATGAAGGGGAAATAATGTAATTTAATTAAATAAGGAGATTATTTAATTAAATTCAAAAGATGGATTGATAGTACCTAATGATGTAAAATGATGATGTTTTTGAAGAAATATGTTAGTTAAATTTAGGTGTCTACATTTTTCCCCTCTTTAAAACAATGTATTTTTATGGAAT
Source organism: Sequoia sempervirens (assembly GCA_007258455.2). NCBI lineage: Eukaryota > Viridiplantae > Streptophyta > Pinopsida > Cupressales > Cupressaceae > Sequoia > Sequoia sempervirens. The sequence continues at coordinate 398,905,740 of VDFB02047230.1, forward strand.
TGTTTCAAAGAAAGTATGAAAAAAATTGTGATGGCATGCCCCAATAAAGAAAAAGAGGCATGATGCCCCTTGTAGAAGTTGGAAAAAAATGAAATGTTTAGATCAAACTCTCGAAAAAATTTGGAAATATATGATAGAGGTTATGCAGTATGGTAAAAAAGTAAGAGAAAAAAGATTCAGATGGGGAGGAAGGAAATGAGATTGTGGGTTAATATGGTGAGAGATAGTGATGAGATGGTTATTGTTGATTGATATCACATAATGAAAATGGATAATAAATGATATGGAATAGATAGAAATGAGATAGATGAATGCAAATAGATTGATATGAATATGATATTGATAGAGATTGTGCTTTCTATTTTATGTTTTTTTATCATCATAGAGTGTTTTATTGTGGAAAACGGATATATGTACACCAATGTATGACAAACCATGGTGACTTTGGTATCATTTTGCATGGAAAATGACATTGCAACAAGAAGGATTATCCTCATAAATACTATCTACATAGTAGAACCTTTTCAGAATATGTGAACAATGAAACTTAAAACATAATATCCCTAATGCAAAATGATATTTTACCTTACATATTGGAAGTTTTTTAATGCTAGAATCCATTCCAACACACACAAGGAACACACATGCATCAATAATGCAACAAGAACATTCCATAGACACAACATACAAAATCAATTACCTTGCCTAATTCTTGCTCCTCTAATCTCATGGAGATATTCTCAAGTAGCATAAGAATATGGCAATAAGATAAATCAATCAAATAAAAAGATTCATTGGTCAAACATACCAACTACCATTATATTATCTTGCCAAAAGATGTGTGCTCAAATATAGATAATGTCTATTGTAGGAAGGAGGCATCTATTAAGGCATGATGGATAAAGGTGACTAAATTTGGTTAGACAACCGATCGATAGGTAGTAAGCTAGCTTAATAGTGGTCTTTTTTTTGCATTTTTTATGAAAGAATGATGCTTGTAGGTAATGCATAGTTTTATCTTGCTTGAATGTAATTTCTAGACAATGAAATTTATTATGGAAATGATACATGAATGTGATCAAGGTTTATTGTGATTTGGGGTGAGTGATTATTTATTATGGATAATATGGGATAATGACATGGTATTTTGTAAAAGGTTTCCTTTAATACTAACTTCAAGGTTCCAATCCAAACACTAGGTTGAGGAAATGCCCCCAATTAGGTATAGGATTTTTTTATTTATGGGATATATGTCATTAATTTATTATGAGCTAAGATAGAAGGGAATGTCCCCAAATATCAACCATTATCAAGCCATGATAGGAGTGATAATTGTATGAAAGGATTTTATTATGAATGGAGTGAATTAAGGTAGGTCAGTGCACGATCATGGGGGGCCAAACTAGGCCCCTAAGTGGCAATGAAAATTCAAAAAAACAAAGTTACACAACTTGACATAAAAATTTGAATAGGTTATTAACATAATTTGAAAATTATGTAAAAACAAAATTTGTAGCAAATTGAATCTAGTTTCTAAGCTACTAGTCCTTTTTTGAAAAAAATTAAATCTATTTGGTGAAAATTTTAAATTTCAATGTAGTACTAACTTTTAAGGAAAAAATTAAAAAGTAGGTGTTTGTCCGGCCACCCTAATGGGGAGAATTTTTTTTTTTTCAAATATTTCAATATAAGTAGAGGACACATGCCCTAATGTGACACATATTTTTTTGTAATTTTTTGGCAAGTAAATATTTAGTTATGAATTTTCTACTAAGAATTTTTTTAAATATTAAAAACCATTTGTCCGCCCACCCTAACTTGGTCAAAAAATTATGATTTTTTTTTAAACTATAATTTGTGAAGTATAGTATGTGATGCATCTTTCATATTCAAAAAATGTTTAACCGTTTAAAAGTTATAAATGTTTTTCAATCAACCTATCAATCAAGACTTTACACATGGTGCATGTAGAAAATCAATAATAATTACCTATTAAATTTAAAATAAAGAATATATTATATCGATAGAATGTTGTGAATTTGTTGAACAAACCCTTTTCATTTCATCAAAATTGGATGAAAAAAAACTGTCAGCATGAAGGGTAAAGTTTGAAAAACTCTAGCAACCCCTGTAAACACGTTGGGGATGTTGAATTTTTAGGTTGGTCACCCCTAAGCCAAATACTGAAGCAATACCAAAGCAAAATGGATATCCGATAGAAACAAATATCCATTTTTTAACAAAAAAATTAGATATCTGATACTAAACGAATATCTATTTATTAAGGTTGCATAATGGATATCCATTATTAATGCCTAAGAAATGGATATCTATTTATTAAAAGAAAAAATATTAATATATTAAAATCAATATATTAACATTTACGAAGTTATAATATTAATATTAATATAAATATTAATATATTTATATATTTTTTATATTAGTATATATAACATATTTTTTTAAGCAAAAGGAATTTTGCCTATAGATTATATTATATAAATAAAGTATTACAAATATTGCCATGACCAAAGAAAGCCTGGCTCATATGAAAAGCTTCACATATCGACTTATACAAAAAATACTACAGATTTGCAAAATTACAATTGATTGCAAGTAGCTTCAACAAAATACACCCAATAATGATAGATTTTCAAATTATATTCCAACCCTATCACCATTGGTCATAGAATTCTTATCATGCCCTTCTTGAGGTGAATCATCCCCATCATTTGCATGACTTGCAATTTTAGCTGAGGAGAACCATTTGCATCGTGGTGATTGCAATGAGAATGGAGAAAAGAAATGGAAAAATACCTATCCATTATCCCTTGTACCAGCTAAATTACCAATTTCTTCAAAGAGTGTATCCAAAACCTTGTATAGGTTTCTTTCACAATTCAATTTCAAAGCTTGCTTAATTGCAACATAAACAGCTACAAAAACTCTCTTGTGCTTCAAGTAAGATCTTGGAAACAAACCCCCTACCTAGTGCAAGAGCACCTAATTAGGTTCATTTGAATTTAGTAAAAAATGGTGTCCTAGGTTGGTTTAGGTATTTTTAGTCATTTGGAGGGTGTCAATAAGGCCTCACTGGCCATTTGTATGTAATTAGATATCATTTTGTGAAACAATGTTGAAATATTATAAAAAAATGCTCAAAAGTGCAAGATATGTAAATAGGGCTTATTTTGGGTTTTAGTGAGTCAAGTTGTAGGTCAGGGTAAATAAGGTCATTCTTGACCATCAAATAATGATTTGAGTCATTCTAGTGGTGTGTAAAAGGTCTTGGAGTCCAAAAAATGCAAAATTGCCAAAAAGTGCAAAAATGTTTCAAAAGTTGTAATTGGAAAAGTTGCCAAATTCAGGAAGTTCAAGAGTCAAGAGGGATTTGTAAGATGATGGGTCAGTTCTTGAAGGAATAATCATGTAAATAATGTATAAAAACATGTATTCCTTTGTTGATGAAGGTTGTTGGAACAATTTTGAGGAAGAAATAATAATAGAGACTCCTGTTTTGCATCATTCACTGTGTTTTTCCTAAGAAATCTGCTTTACCAATAATTAGTATAGCTTTGTACTTCTGAGAATCTATCCAAAAGCTTGTGGAATCAGTGAAGGAGTGAGTTCTTAGTGTTCTAAATCTGATTTGAGCACTTGAAAGTGTTTTAGGACTTTTTTATTACCTTATTACTGAGACAGACCTGAAATACCTTGAATAAGGGTTTTGAAGCTTGAAAAAAAAAGAACTAGGCCAATTCCACAAACTGTTGTTATTGTGTCTCTGTGGGATGGGAATAAAAATTTTATTCTAGGTTGGTAGGAATTTTTTATTGTTCTATATGATGAGTTTTTGAGAAAGAACATAGACTGTCTTGTGGATTTTGTGAAGATTTGTGAAGGAAAAATGTGGTTTTGAGAGAGAGTTGGAAGAAATGAATTGAGTGTAGGTTGGATGATGATTTTTTGAGTGAGGGAAGTCCTTTTGAGAGGTTTTCAAGGTGGTGGAAAGTTTTTGTGAAATTGGGAATGGTGACTTTGAATAAACCCTACCATTGAATGGTGAAAACAAGGGTTTCTTGGAGCAATGGGAATAAGAGAGTCTGGGGTCTAGAAAATAGTTGAAAATGGATTTTTTTGGACTGTATTAGAGGTTTGAGTAGTTATCTTTGGTTACTTGTAAGTTTCAAGAGTAGTTGTTTTGAAAAATAGGCCTAATTGACCTATTAGGACAGTGGAGAAACTAAATTTTTGAGAGTTTTGCTAAAAAAAAGAACCCTAGTTGGTTTTGGGGTAAGTTTGAGCTGGTAAAAATGGGTATTGAATTATTTAAGAGATTGGCTTGGGTGTGGAGAACTGAGGAGAAAATTTTTGCAAGGTTTAGATCTACTGACCTATAAGCAAAAAGTAGGGTTAAATTGTGAAGAGTGCATTTAAGGAGTTTATGAATCTGATATTTGTTTGATTGTTCTTGAATTGTGTTGAATAGGTTGAAGACCATCCTCCCTTACATTAGGTTGTATCAAAGCATAGGGATAGGTCATTGGAAGTTGAAAGGTTGCAGATTGAAGTTGAAGAGTCACAAGGAAATATGCCTCCAAAATCCAGTGCAATGGAAAAAGAGATCAAGGAATTGAAAGAGAAGTTGGCACAAAAGGAAAGGCTCTATAAAGAGTCTCAAGAATCCACCATAGCAAGAGTATCAGTGTTGGAGAAGAACCAGAGAAGAGGAATGGTAAATGAAGACTTGAGTGACAAGGAAGATGAAGGGGGAGAAGGAAACCCTCAAGTTGATGATGAAGATGATTTAGATCCTGAAGAAAAGAGGATGATCAAGATGTTGAAGGTTGTAAAAGGTGATAACATTCCAAAGGTGAAGGTTGAGGTACCCATGTATGAAGGTAAGATGGATAGTGAAGAGGTTTTGGAATGGATTGATGCCTTAGATAACTTTTTTGAATTTGAAGACATTGAGGATAGTAAGAAGGTCAAGTATGCAAAGACAAAGTTGAAAGGACCAGTCCTCACATGGTGAAATTTTTTCCAAGAGGATAGAGTCAAGAAAGGTAAGTCTAAAATAAGTTCTTGGGATAGAATGGTAGCAAAATTAAAAGCTCATTTTTTACCAGCAAACTATATTATTCAAACTTTTATGAAATTGCAAGAGTTAAAGCAGAGGGAGATGGATGTGATGCATTATACTGAAGAATTCCATAGATTGTGCATAAGATCAGGTAGCAATGAAGATGAAGTGGAAAGAGTAGCCAGATATTTGAGTGGTTTAAGGCTAAACATAAGAGATGAAATCAATTTGAACCCTCCTAAGACAGTGGACGAATGTTTCCAAATGGAAATAAGGGCAGAAGATAGGATCAAAAGAAGACAAGAAAGGAAAGGAAGGGGTAGAGGTAACATGAATAGAGGTAGAGGCACAAGGCAGATCAATGAAGAACATGAGAGTGCAAGTAAGAACAAAGAACAAGCACTTGAACCAAGAAGAGGTTGGAGAGGTGGAAGGACAAGTTTCAAACCAAGAGATTACAATGAGTTTGCAGGAAAATTTTATAAGTGTGGAAAGTATGGTCACCCATTCTTCAAGTGTCCAAAAGAGTTTGGATCAACTTCAAGTGGAGGAGAAAAGAAGAATGAAAGAATAGCTCAAATTATGCAAGAAGAAGAAAAATGTGAAAGCTCAAATTCAAGCACTTTACGAGCAACTCCTGAAGTAGGTGAAGTGTTGATGATGAAGAAGCAAGTGTTGAAGACTACCAAAGAGGAAGATCTAATCCAAAGGAGAGCTTTGTTCAGGATAGCCTGCAGGTGCAAGAATAAGGTATGTAGAGTAGTAGTTGATTCTAGATGCACAAATAATATGGTGTCTAGTGACATGGTAGACAAGTTAAATTTGAAAAGAATGCCTCTAGAGAAGGCCTATAGAGTGTCTTGGATTAGTGAACAACAATATATAATGATAAGAGAGTGATCTATTGTGAATTTTCAAATTGGTTAGTATAAAGATCACGTTACTTGTGATATTTTTCCCATGAATTGTTGCCACATGTTACTAGGAAGGCCCTAGCAGTTTGATAGGGCAGCTATTTATGATGGAAAGAAAAATACTTACACCATAGTGAAGGAGGGAAAGACATATATATTGACCCCATTGAATGAAGAGCCAAAGGAGCATGGAGAGGTTATCATGTTTGGAAAGAAAGAGTTTTTGAATGTTGATGGAAGCAAGGATAAAGGGATAGCAACCTATACAAAGTTTGATAAAGCTAAGACAACAGATAAGAGGAGTGCAGTTGGTTTGCAAATGGAGAAGAAGAAAAGTGTCTTTATATGGAGGAAAAAAGTGAATCAAGGAGTGTCTCAGACTGAGACAAAGAAGATTGAGAGTGGAAAACCTTTGGAAGGGAAAATAGAGATCCAAGGAGTGTTGGTTGGGGTAATTAGGTGCCCTGTAATGTTGAAAATAGTGAAGGAGTAGTCCATGATTGGAAGGAAAGTGGTTAGTGAAATCAGAGGTAACAAACAAGTGGAAGGCTCAAAGATGTCAGACAGTGTAATTATAGGTGATAGGTTAAGTGGAGGGACAGTCAAGAACAAAGATAAGGTCAAGAGGCATGTGACAGGGTAGTCAATGAAGAAGAAGACAAAGTTAAGTGTGGAACAAAGTGGTTTCAGTAACGATGACAAAAGACAACACCAAATGCTTCAAAGGAAGAGAAAGAGAGAGAGTGCAGGAAAAGGAGATGAAGAACCAAGCATGGAGCAAGTTGAAGCACCTTTCCAAGAGACTTGGAAATCATTCAAGGGTGGTTGCATGGTGCAGGAGCACCTAATTAGGTTTTGTAATTCAACGTTATTTACTAAACCTAAAAGATGCAGAAACAAAGAAGAAATGCAAAGGATAAATAACACAACACCACCTCAAGATTAGCCCAAGTTGACTTGAACAAAATAAAGACAAACAATAGATTATACCTTGTCCAAGTGATCCTTTTGGTTGGCCCTTTGATGTAGCTTGAATGTGTGCTCCTTGATGGAAAATATGATTAAAATGATATGAAAAATGATCTAAATTGCAAGATGAATGCAATGAAAGATGTGGGTACTTGGCTAAATGTATGAGATGGATGGAATGCAAGCTCGAAGAGTGAAACAATGGAGGGTGAATATACAAGATGCTTGAAATTGAATGCTTGAGAGTAGAGTTTCTTGAATTTGATATGTGAAATGCAAGTTATTATGAATGTATGTGAGAGAAAATATTCCATTTTAAGGGAAGAGTCTTTAGAGGATTCAATGGCTAGGATTTAGCCAACATGGGCAAGATGGAGGGTTGTGGTGAGTTGAAGACTCATAAGCCTTCACATCTTGCCATGTGGAAGGGGAGGTGTCACAAGGATAGGTGATGTGGAAAGAGGACATGTGAGGTAGAGGTACTTGCAAGTACCTTGGGATTAGGGGAAAATCTCCTTGAAAAGGAAGTTCTTGTCCCCATATAAGAGTGATGGTGACAAGTGAAGAATTTTTAGAAAGTCCTCTCTTATCATCATGGGGATGAGAGAAGTTTTTGGGGGAATAAATGTGAATTTAAAATTCACATGATTAAGGAGTACCTTGGGGATAAGACAAGGTCCTCATAAAGGAGGTCCTTATCCCATGTGACTGATGTGACCTATGAGGGAATTTAGAATTTCTCAACAACCTACATGGGGAAGAGAAACGCATTGAATGAATAAATGTGAATTTTAAATTCACATGAGGAAGAGGTCAAGGCTTAAAAAGGAAAGCACTTATGAAAGTTTGACTTGGAGGACATACCAAAGATGGCATGTGATTAGATTAAGGTTGTGCAAACAGGTGATTAAGAAGACTAATGAAGGATTAGAGACAAGTGGAAAAATATGGAGGATGTGACATTAATCGTGATTAAGGGTGTGCACATCCTAGTCATGGATTAATTAAACTGATCCAGATTAGAAGAGGGTTATGGAGGATATGACAAGGAGAGAGAAAAGAGGGAATTTAATATTGATTTAAATTCAAAAGGCCAAATGACTAAATTAAATAACTTGATATATTTATTTAATTTAGAGAAGAAGGGATGAAAGATAAAGTATTTAATTATTAAATTAAATACTTTATAAACCTTAGGAAAAAGGTGAAATATTAATTAAATAGATCATTTAATTAATATTGATGGGGAATATGAGATAGATGAATTAAGGGGATGAATTTGACCATATGGGAGTGGTCAAATTTGGATGTCTACATGTTCATTTGAATTTAGTAAAAAATGGTGAGTCCTAGGTTGGTTTAGGTATTTGTAGTCATTTGGAGGGTGTCAATAAAGGCCTCATTGACAATTTGTATGTAATTAGAGATCATTTTGTGAAACAATGTTGAAATATTGTAAAAAATAGCTCAAAAGTGCAAGATATGTAAATAGAGCTTATTTTGGGTTTTAGTGAGTCAAGTTGTAGGTCAGGGTAAATAAGGTCATGCTTGACCATCAAATAATGATTTGAGTCATTCTAGTGGTGTGTAAAATGTCTTAGAGTCCATAAAATGCAAAATTGCCAAAAACTGCAAAAATGTTGCAAAAGTTGTAATTGGAAAAGTCGCCAAATTCAGCAAGTTCAAGAGTCAAGAGGGATTTGTAAGATGATGGGTTGGTTCTTGAAGGAATATTCATGTAAATAATGTATAAAAAAATGTATTCATTTGTTGATGAAGGTTGTTGGAACAATTTTTAGGAAGAAATAATAATAAAGACTCCTGTTTTACATCATTCATTGTGTTTTTCCTAAGAAATCCACTTTACCAATAATTAGTACGGCTTTGTACTTATGATAATATATCCAAAAGCTTGTGTAATCAATGAAGGAGTGATTTCTTAGTGTTCTAAAGCTGAATTGAGCACTTGAAAGTGTTTTTTGGATTTTTTTATTACCTTATTACTGAGACAAGCCCGAAATACCCTAAATAAGGGTTTTGAAGCTTAAAAAAATGAACTAGGCCCATTCCAAAAACTATTGTTACTGTGTCTCTATGGGATGGGCATAAAAATGTTAGTATAGGTTGGTAGGAAGTTGTTATTGTTCTATATGATGAGTTTTTTAGAAAGAACATAAACTATCCTGTGGATTTTCTGAAGGAAAAATGTGGTTTTGAGAGAGAGTTGGAAGAAATGAACTAAGTGGAGGTTGGATGATGATTTTTTGAGTGAGGGAAGACCTTTTGAGAGGTGTTCAAGGTGGTGGAAAGTTTGTGTGAGATTTGGAATGGTGACTTTGAATAAACCCTGCCATTGAATGGTGAAAACAAGGGTTTCTTGGAGCAGTGGGAATAAGAGAGTTTGGAGTCTAGAAAATAGTTGGAAATGGATTTTTTTGGACTATCTTAGAGGTTTGAGTAGTTAACTTTGATTACTTGTAAGTTTCAATAGTAGTTGTTTTGAAAAATAGGCCTAATTGACCTATTAGGACAGTGGAGAAACTAAATTTTTGAGAGTTTTGTAAGAAAAAAGAACCCTAGTTGGTTTTGGGGTAAGTTTGAGTTGGAAAAAAGGGGTATTGAATAAGGTAAGAGATTGGCTTGGGTGTGGAGAATTGAGGAGAAAATTTGCAAGGTTTAGGTCTACTGACCTACAAGCAAAAAGCAGGGTTAAATTGTGAAGAGTGCATTTAAGGAGTTTATGAATCTGATATCTATTTGATTGTTCTTGAATTGTGTTGAATAGGTTGAAGACCATCCTCCCTTGCATCACTACCCAACCCTTCCCCTTATCAAAATAATTCTTTTGAACATTGCATAACAAACCATTAGCTCCCAAAAATTATCCATGAACCACTTCATCCACTATCACCTCAAGGTATTTAAAATTTTGCACAAGATCAAGGACATTAGATACAAAGATCGATAGTACTTGGGACAGAAAGATGATGCATGGAGCTCGGGGTCAATATATATCTTCACCAAGGATGGTTTGAATGCATTCTACCACACTTGGATAGTAGACATTAAAAATTTGGCCCAATTTTATATTTTATAGGTAGTCATTGAAGGGCTATTCCCAATTATACACATAGAAAGGTACTCTGAGATTCTTTGGCTAATAACCCATAGCCTGGAAGCTAAAATGAAACTTGGAAACTGAGAGAAAGCACCACCTTGGTATACCACCTTCATGAGGTATGAAACTATCAAACAAGCTATACTGAAGATCATTGAGTGTAAAATTATGGATTAAATCCCTTTCAATCCAACAACATGATTTCCAAACCAATGAAAATCCTTTGATTGACATTTTAGTTATTATTGATATCTTATCAAAGCATGCAAGTAAATATTTGGCATATTTTTGTATAAATTTGAGATATTTTAAAATTTTCTTTGATAATATCAATTAATAAGTTGTCATCCATGCTCAATTAATGATCCTACAACTATATTAGTGCCATTGAAGTAAGCCACCACCATTCTACAGTAGTTGGGAGGACTTGGTAGAGAAATCTGGTGGAATTGTAGGGAGCACTCTTGGGTTGTATAGAAATGCTAACTGAAATGTGATGTATACCTCTACCATTTGGAGCACATCATGATTTGGAACATTTACCCATGGCTTAATTACTTTGAAATATGCATTAAAATCATAAATAATAGGGCCTCCAAGCTTGATCGATTAATGATCCTGCAAGAAACATATTCAGTACCATATATTTATTACAACTTGATGTGTGGCATTTGCCACCACCATTCCATAGGAAGTGAAAAGAATTGTAGGTGAGAGCTAGTGGAATTGCGGGTAGGCGAGCATTAATACATTTGATTTGTAATGAATGACTTGTCCATGTGGACTATGTTTGAATATTTTTTCTATTGGAAATTTGACAATAGATAAGACCTAACCTTTAAGTATGAACCATACCATATTTTTAATATAGCCCCTAGTCACATGTTTTGGATATGTTAGCATATGCCACAAATTTATTAATAATTTATGTGTGAAATTTTCCACTGCCATTCCGCTGAAGATGAATGAACTTCCAAAGGAAGGTTGGCAGAATTGCAGGGAGGCACTATATTAAAACTTTTGTTCTATGATACATGCCTCTACCAACATGACCTTCCTTCTACCCTTATTCCATATTTTTTAATGTATTGACCCATGTTGAGCTACCTTTGTGAAGCAATTTACTGAAGCTGACATGTTCGCCTTTCCTCGCAATTCCAAAGTAACTGAGAATGCTTCCTAATGATGGTTGGCTATATTGTAGGGAGACACTATATTAGAAATTTTGTTCTATGATACATGTCTCCACTATCATGACCTTCCTTTTTCCCTTATTCCATATTTTTGAATGCATTGACCCATGTTGAGCTACCTTTGTGAAGCAATTTACTAAAGCTAACCTATTCACCTTTCCCCATAATTTTGCAGTAACTGGGAATGCTTCCTAATGGTAGTTGGCAGAATTGTGGGGAGAATTTCTAGGGCCTTGGTAGAATCTATTACCCTCCTAGAATTGCTAATATATATAAAAAAATCAACTGGAAAATTGAAATTCGCACAAAATTGGTACGTGACTAAAGGTTACAAGGAGTTAGCCATTACTCCACAAAATATTTGGCTTGCAAGATTGTTACAATTTATTATGTGATGACTTTAAGCAATGATTCCTCTACAACCACAAATTTTAGAAATTCATAAAAAAAACATGTTGATCAGTGTCACATTACCCACAGATGATTGTGGGTATTTTTCTTTAAAGTTTATGCAAGTTGTACAGGAGTTTCCCCCACCATTCCTTAAAATTTTATGAGTGAAACAATTGCCTCATCATTTTTTCAATTTTTAGAAGGGTTGACAATGTTTGTTTGATATTTATGAGCACTTTTTTGCCACCTTTGGATACCTATTGATGGAGATATTATCATATTCAAACTCATGCTCATGTTGATCACAACCCATATTAGCAAGACAATCTACCAGCTAATTATCCTATTTGTAGATATGTGAAATTTGAATTTCTTCAAAATTATTTAAAAGTGACAAGACCTAATGAAGAATGTATCTTAGTTGCCAATTCTGCATTTTTTATCCTTGCATGCATTCACAATTAATGGAGAATCTCCCTCTATGTGAATTTTTGAGATTTTTAGCTTTATTGCAAGATTTATACCATGCAACAATGCCTAAGATTTAGCAACATTGTTCATTCCATGAGGAAGATGAATTGATTTAGCACCCACCAATGAACCCTTTGAATCTTGAATAACTATCCTTGCTCCTCAAACCCCAAGGTTCCCTCTTGATACACCATCAAAGTTTAATTTACAAAAGTTTGTGGAGGGAGGTAGCCATATTATTAAATTTCTCTGGAAATGTTTCTTTGAAGGTTGATGTAAGCTTCCTTTGAATGGTAAGACAAGTAAATTCCATTGTTTTAATATTCTTGCATCCCATGTTGTAAAAATAGAAGATACAATTTTATGATTTTGAACATAAGAGTTTACTACCTCTAAAACTGCTTTCTCAATTTTTAATAGTAATTTATCTATGGATGGGACCTCTTCCCTAAAAATATACTTGTTTCTTATCCACCATAAATTCCAAATGACCACAGTTGGTACTACCTAACAAATGCAAGAAAATAAAGAAGTTTTATGTAGCACAGGCAACTTGAGAAAATATCCCAAATAGTTTTAGGAAATGGAGAGAACCAACTAAGTATCTCTTTTACAAATGACTAGTAGGCTTGTGCATAAGAAAAATGTAAAAATAAATGGTCTACATCTTCAAAAAAATCTTTGCTTAATACACATTTGAACATTTATGCAATTCCCAACTTGGACAACCTATCACTTGTTAGAATCCTATTTCTTAAAGTCAACCAAGAAAAACTACCTACCTTCGGTAGCACCTTAGAGTTCCAACAAGAAGAATATGTTATATGTTCTTGAGCATGCATTCCATTCCTAATTATATCTTTGTAGCCATGTTTAACTGTATACCCACCAGTTTTTGAAGGTTCCCAAATTAACCTATCCTCCAACTCTAATTTAAAATCAAGCCTCTCTTTTAGTATATTATTCAATAATGATTTTTGAGTGTTAGATACTGGAGTATTTCAAAAATCTTTCCATATGACTTTCCCTATTAGAGAATCTGTACCTTGAACATAATCTTTGACTTTAGGACCCCATATATCTAAAAAAACTACTTATGTTGAATGTAACACCTAATTTCTTTGTAGAGGGGGAAGACCATTCCTTGAGTCTTTCCAAAAAAAATATTTTTATATTTTCTCACTTCCCACAATATATATGGAGTTATGAATTTTTTGTATGCTAATAAAAAATTCCACATTGCAGAGCCCACAGGGGGATTTGATATGGTAAAAATTCTTTCTAGTAGCACATTGTCCAAATACTTAGTTTGCATTATTTGACACCATTTCAAACTTGGTTTTGTGTATAAATGTGATACTAACTTTTCTCCAAGAGCCATGTTTCTTGTAGAAATATTATGAATAACTACCCCACCTTTGAAATTTTCAAAATACATATTTTCTAGTGAGATTAATGGAATTTTTTTTCTCATCAATATTTCCCTTCCACAAAAAGGTTTTAACGAGTTTCTTTATTTTTGTAATGACTAATTTGGGTGATTTCAACACTACCATGTAGTAATTTGGTATTGTTTCCAATACTAACTTTATCATTAGAATTTGACCTGATAGAGAAAGGCATCTGCCCTTCCAAGATTTTTTTTGTTGCTTTTATACTTTGTACTATCTTGCTCCAATATGAAACTTTATTTGCACCAATAAAGAAAGGTATCTGTAAGTATGTGCAAGGCAATTGTGCTTCTTGGAAACCCAATAGTTCCACTTTCCTTTTATGCCAGCACTAGTATTGAACATGTAAATCTTATATTTACTACCATTTATTTTTTCCTAGATGCAAAACAATACTTATCTAATATTCCTTTTATTTGATTTGCTAGGATAGCATATTTACCAAAAAAAACTATGTCATCTGCAAATAATGAGTGTGTAGTAGATATGTTAGTGAAAGGGATTGATATACCTTGCCATAATCCTTGCAAATGAGCCTTTTTAATTGATCTACTCAAAGCTTCTACAAGTATTATAAATAAAAAGGGAGAGAGTGTTGGAAAAATGAAGAACATCTCATTTTGTTGGTTTGTGTTGTCATTGATGTCACCATGATATATGAGTTGCAATTGCAAGATCAAGTTTGAATTAGTTCCAGTATTCTGGTCTGATATCTGAACTGATATAATGTTTATATCCTCCAGTATTTTGGTATACCCTTTGGTATTTTGGTCTACATTTTTTTGCTGGTGATTGATGTTGCTTACAATTTTGGGAAATGGTTCGTGGATGTTGGAAGCATGTACATTCAAGATATCAGTTACTCATATGCTCGTATGGTGTATCATTATTACTTTTTTTTGCTATTAGGTCCATCCTAGGCTGACCTAATTGATGCTTGCAAAGATATCAAATATATATATTGGATAATCTTTGAAGATTGTGTGTGAGATGATGGTGTTGCGAATGCGAATGTGAAGAAGAGCGAATATGATGAAGTGTTTCAATTCAGTTTATTGAGCTTCATTGGAATCGAATCTGCACTCACTAGGTGTACTTTATTAGTTCATTTTTGGCTATAAGCCATTTTTTCATTGTAAATCTATAGGAAATGAGCCTTTGTATTTGGATAGTGAGTCCTGACAATGAGCCACCCATTTTGTAATATCTTATAACCGGTTATACTATATTGTGAGCTAGCACTCACTATGGTTTTTCCCATTTTGTGTTTTCCATGTAAAAATCCTGGTGTTCGTGTGTTCTATGATTTCATGTTCTGTTAATGCTTTTACTTATCTACATTTTTGTGTGCATTGGAATAATTGGATGGTATTTGATCAGAAAATTTAAGAAGATACTAATTCACCCCCTCTCTCAGTATCTTTGATATTCAACAATTGGTATTAGAGTTTGGTTCCTTTGGAAAAGCCTAATAGCTTGAGGGAGATCCTGAAGATGGAAGAAATGAATGATAAAGGAGAGCTTCAGACTACTCTTGAGGATCTTGGAAAAGTTGAAAGAGAAAATAGATATCTGAAAGAGAATCTAGATGAGGCGAATGAATGTGTCTGAAAATTAAAAGAGCAATTGAAAAAATTCAAGGAAAGGAATAGGGAAGTAATTGATCAGTTGATGAAGGCTAATGGAGAGATTACTGGTTTGAGAGTGTAAGTAGAAGAGATGAAAAATAATTGAAGAATGTCTAAACAAAATGGTAGAAAGCAAGTCTGAAGTTTGCACCAAGCTTGAACAAGAAGTTGTGAACCTAAAAGTGGATCTGGAGAAGGAAAAACTTTGTGAGAACAATTTCAAATCTAGCTTAGACAGGCTTAATGAATTTATTGCAGGATAGAAACTGAGTAAAGACAAAGGAGGTCTAGGAAATGATACCGATGAAGGTTCCAAGGCTATGGACAATCAGAAGACTCAAAATAAAGGAAAGTAGAAAGGAAATTCAAGGAACTCTGCTAGGAGAACCCCTGTGAGACAGCCTAAAGCACAAAGGTATCCTTATTTTAATGGAACTTATTTTTCATGCAACATATTTGGTCACAGGGCAACAAAATGTAGGAGTAGGATGAATCAATTTTCTGGTCCCTTCTTCAGTCAATGTTTTTCTTGCAAAAGAATTGAACATAGGACAAGTGAATTCAAAACCCGGATGAATAATTAGTTTAATGGAGGAAGAGTGAATCAATCCTTTAATGGCTATTGTTATACTTGTAACAAGTATGGACATAAAGCTAATCAGTGCAGAACAAGAGTCAATGGAAGTCATTCTAATCAGAGAAATATTGTTTGTTATAATTGCAATAAACCAGGACATATCTCAAGAGTTTGCAGAAGCAAGAAGGGTAAGCAGACCAATCTGGTAGAAAAAATGATCTTGTGAAGAAGGTTGACAAAGATGAGATCGAGCAAGAGATGAATAAGATTTGGAAAAAAGAAAGAAGAACCAAAAACTGTTGATGTGTCTGTGCCCTCATCTGGTATAGACAATCCTCCAGGAACTAGACCTAGCAAGGTCTTAGGGGGAGCATTATCAAAAAATTATAAAAAATCCATGGATAAATGGTGTGTTAGAGGCTAGCACAAGGATGGAATGTGAAGAATGAATAATCAGAGGTTTTGGAAAAGGAACCAGAAGAAAACATGAAGGAATGATCTTTTGTAGAGTAAATTAGGGTTTTTCTAAGCAGAAAAGAAGAGTTTTTAGCAACTTTTTGAAATTTGTCACATTTAATGTGAATTAGGGTAGATTTTCATTTTATAAAGGAAATGTGTAAGGTATTTTGATCACTTGTGCACTTGAAGAAATTCAAGAGATTTTTGGAGTGTTCTTGAGGATATTTGGAGTTCGAGCTATGCAAACCCTAGTTCGTAAAAATGAGGTATTTTAATTTTTTATGTAGTTGTGGGTTTGTGTTCTTTGAATTGTTTGAATTCAAAATTGGAAGAATGGAAACCCCTATAGTCATTAAAGTGTTGGAGAGACAAAGACCCTCTTATAGGAAATATTCCTCGAAAGTTTTTGAAGACGACCCCATGGGCGCATTCTCATCAATCCCTCATGGATTCATGTCGACCAAGGACACAAGGATATATATTTGAGTAAAGATTGAGGAATTCAATCACACAAAATTGATTGACATTTGGCTGAATGAGCTTATTGGTGATGATTTCTTGATAAAACCTGAGTGCTCGAACTTGGTTGCGAAGAAGTTAGATAGATGGAATAATTTTCCCAACTTCAACTATGATGATTGTTTTGTGAAGCTATTCCTAAGTAGAATCCATGATAAGTTCCCACGGATTGACCAACTGCACCTAATAACTAAGGAGGCAATTAGGGTTGTTACCAGCCTTTGGGATAAGGGTTCAGTACCTGTGTTGAAAATTGTGAAGAATGAGGTAGTAATGGAACTTACAAGAGCTTCATATGACAAAAGAGCCTTAACAACAAAGTCCATCACTAATCCAGCTATGAAGTATGTAGCTATCATGATTGGTCACAAAATATACTTCACCAACGAAGAGAACTTGTTTTGGCTACAACGATTTATACTGGTTTTGATATGGTCGTAAATGGTGGAGACTATGACTTATGCGAGCTTCTCTAGCAACAGTTGCTTGAGAATTTGAAGTTGACAAAGGAAAGGAAGTATGCTTTCATATTTGGTTCATTGATTATATGTTTGTTGTTTTGTTTCATGAAGAGACTTTCGGGAAGGAACAATGAGGTGTTTTGGGACTCATCTAGACCAGTGGTACATCAATTTTTTTATTATATGCATAGTTTGGGTGATCTGAAAGCTCAAGAAAATGCTCTAACAAAATTCTTTGTTGTATTTAAGAGCAACATGAATGAAAGGGAAAGGATTTTGAGGAAAATTGTTGAGAAATACAAAGATGACATCATATTCCATATTTCCTCTGATGAATGCATGATTGAAGTAGTAGAACCCTGGACCATATGGATTCAACCATTGAAGTATGAGATTACAAAAGATGAAGCTGAGGGGTATGCACAAATGTTGTTGAAGAATCCAAAGGATCCCAATGAACCCATAATTGGTACCTATGTAGAAAATTCTATGGAAATCCGCATGGAGCACTAGAAGCTCATAATCAAAAAGAGAGTGGAAAAGAAGCTTAAAGAAGCTAGATTCATTAATGAGAAGATTTCTCTTGGAAGGGCTAAGGGAGAATAGTTGGAGGTAGAATCTTCTAGCCTGAGGATATCTAGCAGAACTACTCCTACTAAATCCTCTGCAGCCCTGACAATAAACATTGAACCGAGTACCGTTGACAAAGGAAAAGGCCCAGTTTCCTCTAGACCGACTACTAGATCTAGAAAGAGGAAAAAACTCCTCTAGCAGCCCCTGAAAAGAGAGGAAAGAAAGAGAAAGTGAAAGGGAGAAAAACCTTAGTGTCACAGATGATCAGGACGAAGAGGAAGAGGATCACACTATAAGATTTGTGAGGAGAAGAAGAGGAATTTTATCCTCTGGTGAAGGTGCTTCTAAGGAAGTTGTTGGTTCCAAGAGAGTACATGTTGTATCATTTTCTGATGATGAGGAAGAATAGAATTTTTGTGTTCATGTGCACACCAAACCAGAGTTGAAGAAGTCTAAGGTGTATGGTGAATCCTCTGCAGATCAAATAGAAGAATAGGATAATCCGGTAAGTTCTAGTCCCCATTTTACATTAGAGGAAAATACTTTGTTACATTTTGAGAACATGCTAAAGCCTACAACAAAATATTATGATAATGTCGGTGAAGAGGATAAGAAAAATTTTCTTTTAGCCATCATTCAATATGTTATCATCTTAGAAGTTAAGTGGGATGATATAAAGAAATATGTACCTAAGAATATGTGGGAAGCCCTAATGAAAAGGAGATCACATGATGTTGAATATGAAGAGAAAATAAAGAATGATGCATATGATAAGATTGGGTCTTCCCTGACCCCGGATGACTTGGAGACTTTGAAAAAGATTTGTAAAGAGATGTTTCAAATGAAGAAAAGGGTAAATATTTTAATGACAAGGAATAAAAAGCTGACAAAGAGGATAAGGAAACAACAAAGGTGATTCGGGATACAATAGAGAAATATGGCATGCTTAAGGATGATGAAGATGTTGAAAATTTTGAGGAAGATATTCCTCTTGATACAGGTAATGGAGATATTTCTGAAAACATTGATGTTGAAATTGATGTTGGTGGTGAGATTAATCCTCTGGAAGGTGAGAAGCAGAATGGATGTGAAGTTGAGCCTGAAAAGCACAATGATACTCCTCGGGATCACATTGAAGGAGAAAAATTCAATGAAGGAAATGATGAAAAAGGTAATTTTGAAGAAGGAAAAGGCAATGAAGAAGAAGGAAAAGATAATCCAGAGGAAGAGAAAAATGAAAATAGAAAAAATGGAAATGATGAAGAAGATAACAAGGATAAAGATAAAGATGAAGATAAAAAGGAAGAAAAGAAAGAAGGAAAAGAAGAGAAGGAAAAGGGAGATGAAGAAAATAAAAATGAGGAATCTCCTAGGAAAAATGAAGAAAGTCAAAAGAAAATTGTAAAATCTCTTAAGCATCCCGAAGAATTGTCCTGCGGTAATGATGTTCTGAAAGGCTTGCTATCCAAGCAAATTAGATTTAATCCAATAATTCCCTAGGAGCTTCTACAACTTCCTATGATTAAAGGATTTTTTGACATGGAGAAGATGTCTCCAGTGCATAAAGTGGTGTTAGGAAATGCATTGCATGCATCCGGTAGGAAGGAGATTCTTGAGACACATCAAAAATGAACAAAATTGATAGAAGATGCTCTTAAGGCATTGAAGGAGATCATACCTAGTGAATCTATTGGTGCATCCCTTGCTCCTATTGAAAAGACAAAGAAATAACTTGAGGAGAAAGCAGAGAAAAGGCTATTGGCTTTGCATGATAAGTGTGCTCTTGCACAATCAAATCCTAAAAAGAATCTAGAAGCTGTGAAGATCTGTGAGTCAGAAAATGATGTCGTTCTTTCTTATTGCTTGAAGTGGTTGGACTCCACTTAGAACATTAAGGTTGTTATGGAACCCATTGAATCTCAATTGTATGTTGTCTCTGGTACTTACATCATATCCAAAGATAGAGACAAATCAACCTGGAATGCCATCACTACGTATAAAGAAAAATTCTTTATCTTGCAAAAGCAAAAGGAAGAGATTATCAAAAAATTTGATCAACTGAGTGACATTATAAGAGTGGAGTACACTCTGGTTGGTAAGGCCTTGGTAGGAACAAAGAATCTTGAGAATATAAACTCGACTCTTGATACTTCAGATGGTGCAAACAAAACTCTGGTAGAGTTGGAATCTTTGAATAGGATGTTGATTACAACAAAGGATAGCTAGGAGAATGATAAACCAATATGGGAAGGTATTCTGAATGAGCTTCAAGGCTCACCATCCTCTGGTTGATACATGTTTCTTTGTTTTCTTTTTTTTCATATTTCAATTTCAATTGTTGGGACACCCTTTTTCCTTGATGTCAAAGGGGGAGAGGTTTGAAGAATAATGAAATTTTGTTGTTAGGGGGAGAAGTGTTGTAAATAAGAAGTTTTGTAAATATTATTTTTGGCACATGTTGCCATCAATGACAAAGGGGGAGATTGTTGGAAAAATGAAGAACATCTCATTTTTTTGTTTTGTGGTGTCATTGATGTCACCATGATATATGAGTTTCAATTGCAAGATCAAGTATGAATTTGTTCCAATATTTTGGTCCAGTATATGAACCGGTATAATGTTTATATCCTCTGGTATTTTAGTATACCCTCTGGTATTTTGGTCCGCATTTTTTTGCTAGTGATTATTGTTGCTTGTAGTTTTGGGAAATGGTTTGTGGATGCTGGAAGCACATACATTCAAGATCTCGCATACTTAGATGCTTGAATTGTGTATCGATATTACTCTATTTTTCTATTAGGTCCATCCTTGGCCGACTTAATAGATGTAGTATGCAATGGTTAATTGTTTTTTCTAGACATGTGTGCGGCATATATTAGGTCCATGTCGACATGATGTAGAGTATTGAGCATGTGGATTGCATTTTGGGAAGATTTTGTGAATACTTGAAGATGACAATTGGTATTTTTGGTGAATAAGAAGTGCATCTAAATTAGGCTGACCTAATTGATGCTTTCAAAGATATCAGATATATATATTGGATAATCTTTGAAGATTGCATGTGAGATGATGGTGATGTGAATGTGAATGTGAAGAAGAGTGAATATGATGAAGTGTGTTAAGTCAGTTTATTGAGCTTCATTGGAACTGAATCTGCACTCACTAGGTGTACTTTATCAGTTCATTTTTGGATGTAAGCCATTTTGTCATTGTAAGTTTGTAGGCAGTGAGCCTTTGTATTTGGACAATGAGTCTTGGCAATGAGCCACCCATTTTGTAATATCTTATAACTAGTTATACTATATTGTGAGCTAGCACTCACCGTAGTTTTTCCCACTTTGGGTTTTCCACATAAAAATCTTGGTGTTCATGTGTTCTATGATTTCATGTTCTGTTAATGCTTTTACTTATCTATTTTTTTGTATGCATTGGAATAATTGGATGGTATCTAATCAAAAAATTTAAGAAGATACTGATTCACCTCCCCCCCTCTCAGTATCTTGGATATTCAACGAAGAGGGGATCCCCTTGTCTAACCCCCTAAGATGAATTGAAAAAACCAACAAGAGATCCATTAATGAGCACTGATAATTTTAACACAAATAAGCATGAGAGAATCCATTTACACCATTATTACTAAAGCCAAATTTTTGCAACACTTGTATCAAGAAATACCAGTATACATTTTGATATGCCTTTATCATGTCTAATTTAATAATAAATGAAGACAAGTTGTTAGATTTGATAGAGTGTAATATCTCATGTGCTACTAAAGCTCCCTCAACTATTTCTCTGCTTGGCACAAAACCTCCTTGCTCTTTTGAAATTATTTTAGGAATGAAAGGGTGGAGCCTTAGATAAATAGCCTTTGTGAAAATCTTATATATTGTATTGCACAAAGCTATAGGCCTAAATTCAACAAAATTCTTAGGATCTTTGACCTTTGGAATTAAGCAAATATTTGTTACATTGAATTGTTTCAACATTGCTCTTGTCATTCTTGATTCCTCCAAGGCCATTAGAATGTCATTTCCTATAAAGTACCAACATTTTTGGAAAAAAACATTGTGAATCCATCAAGACCTGGTGCCTTATTTGGTGGTAAGGAAAAAACCACTTCCTTTACTTCATCTAATGTGAAAGTCTTCATTAGCTTACCATTATCCTCTTGTAGAATTAATTTGGGTACCACTTCCAATTATTCCAATCTAAGTTGATTATGTTGAGCTTGCTAATTTATTGGGGTAGACAGAAGGTTTAAAAAGAATTTAACTCCTTCCTCTTGAATTTCAGACTCCTTAGTGAGTGTTACACCCATATCACTATCTTGAATTAAGAAGATTGAATTCATGAACCTTTTAATCTAAGTCGAAATATGAAATAATTTTGTATTTCAACCCCTTAACCAAAGCTCTCGTGACTTTTTTCTCCAATATATTTCCTCCCTTACAATCAGTTCTAACCATTTTGACTACAATTTCTATTGTTGTTCCAAAGTGACTACATCCAAACCATTTGAAATAATATGCTCATTTATTTCTTCTAGTTGTTTAAATATTGGTTTTTAGTAAAAATATTCTTAAAGACATGTATATTCCAAAGCTTAATTTGCAACTTAACATGTTTGATTTTTCTACACAATTGATGCATTCTAAAGCCTCTAGTATAAGGAGCACTTCCCCACCATTTTTGAAGGAGAGGTAAGAAATAAGGATGTTTGAACCACATTTTTTTGAACTTGAAAGATGAATTTCATTTTGGGCATATATTTGTAGCTTATATACTAAATGATATTGCATAATGATCTAACCCTAACAAGGGAAAGATGACATATGACAAAGCATATTCACCTACCACCCAATTTGGCGATGATAAAAATCTATCTAACCTCTCTGCAATCTATAGAAAATCCTTCCTAAGATTTTTCCAAGTGAACTTTCCATTTGTAGGTTGTATATCAATTAGAGCATTGTCTTGAATAAAAGATATAAAATCCTCCATAGTTTTTTAAGGAGGGAAAAATCCTTTCTTTTTCAGTAAAGAGGGATTTGCATTGAAATCACCTGCTATTATAAAATTCTCCTCTCCCAGATTTTCCAGAATGTTTTTTAGATTGTCCCAGAGTAGTTTCTTGCCAACAGTGGTATTTGGTCCATACACATTTATCAAATAAAAATTTAATTCAAAATGTGAGACTCTCATTAGCTACCAATTTGTATCATTTACAACTAAATCAATACTAACAGTTTTAGCATCCCATAATACAATTAATCCACCAGATGCCCCTTGAGCAAGTGAACAAGTTGACTTCCATTTTGACCATTTGTTAACTATAGATTGAAAACTATTTTCAGACATTTTGGTTTCCTATAGCAATATGATGTCAGCCCCACGAACATCAAGCTAATGCTTGATTTGGAATCTTTTGTCAAAAGAATTTATAACCTTAACATTCCAAGATGTTATCTTCATTGGATTCGAGGAGAGCAGCATATTCTCCTCAATTTTGGTCACTTTCTTAGAGTAACTATAATGCTATTATCCAAAGTTAATTGTGCCCCTATTGCTATTTCCTCTTCCATTTTTACCAATTGAGATTTCCTACCTCTTTTACTTGGTGATTTCTTGGTGATGGGATGGGTGCTAGGTGTTTGTGAAATGGATAGGGTATTAGAGAATTCAAAGTATCCAAACTCCCTATTTACCTCATCTGCAATTTCATCAATTAATTTTGAGCCCACTAAAGTGAATATCTAATCAACCAAACCTTCCAAATTTACTTCTTCTATCAAATTCTCAAAGCTTAATAGTTCTTCTTCATTTGAAAAGGATAATGATAGTAAAGGTAGTTGGTCAACTTGAACTTCCTTAATCTCTGAGGAAGAAGTTATTCTTCTTGAGGATCATCATAATTATTTAAAGAGATTATGATTCTCCTTAATATAGGTTGTATTATCAAATATCAAAGATCTCACAATCTATTCCAATTTTTGCATACCTACAAAAGGCATAGATGGGAAATATAGTTGAAGTGAGTGCCAAAAATATTTAGACACTAAGCATGACCTCCTTAGTCTTGGGTCTTGGAGTTCATCCATGTTTTACAACATCTATAGGTGATTCATGAAGTTTCAGGTTCTGAACAACATTTTTAACCTTTTGTAGTTGTCTCTCAAACAATTTGACCAAGTTCTGGTGTCATAGATTAACTACATTCAACCACTTACCTTCCACATTGTCAGAGCCACCCCATATCAAAGAGTTGATTAGATTATATTTTTTACCTTCATCCATTAATGGGCAAGCAAGACTCATACAGAGTGAATCATCAAATAGGAGAATTTTAATCATATTTCCTTTATTTATAACAAGGATAACATTCTCCTTCCTACATGTGGGTGGTCTTATCAAGATATTCATAGGAATATTTATTTCATAACCTAGGCTAAGATCTTTTCTATTGTGTAGTGCCAATTCTACCAAATAAGTATTCCAAGGGTATCGGTTCAATAGTGAATCCACATGTATTATTGGGTTTTGAGGCTGAGACTATTGGCTTTGTCAATGTATTTATGGTGATTGGAAAAAAAATTTAGAATTTCCTATTAGGTGGCATTGTGCACGCACATTTTGTGGGGTCTCAAAAAGAATTTCCTAGATCTTAACCCCCTTTATTGATTTTATGTGAAGATGGCAGGGGAGATCCTTCAAGATATCCATCAATACACACATTCTAACTCGATAAGATGGGTTTCTAAAAAATGGGAGATCATGTTTAAGAAAAATACCCATCTAGTTGGATAAAATCTCAATAATTTTTGTTTCTCAATATTCCATTGGTAGAGAAGGCAGCTGAACCCAAAACAAAATGTACCTTATTACAGAGGATTGGAGGCTAAATTTGGGAGACCATGACTGCATATGAAGACCTAAACCCTCTAAAACCCATGCCTTATTTCTGAAAACTACATTCCTATTTTCTTTTGTAGAAAAAATGGCAATGAAGAAACCCTTCCCTTGATCTAGATAAAATATTTTCTTAGCCCCCTCCCATTCTAAAAAAATCCAATTTTGTAAAAGATTTAGAGTAGGTGTAAGGTGCCAAAACTTACAGATTAGGGCCATGCCTTGGAGATCCTAGATTTGTGGGAGTAACAGGTCCTTCGATAGTGTTACATTTACTATTCATTTGTTTACTTTAGGAGACCGTAGTTCCTTCTATTGCTTTGGAACCCATATTTTCCTTGGAAAAATCTTTCCAACCTCCAATATTTTAGCATTTTTTGGTAGGTTCCTTCCTTGCTTGAACTAAGCTTTCCCTTTCTTTCAAGTAGGTAATTCTCTTTTAGAGTTATTTTCCAATAGGGGCCAGTCTTTTGGTTTGAGAGGTATTTTGGAAAGAAGAACTTATTGGAATGGAATTGGGAGATGAAAGTGGCACTATCTACTTAGAGACAATGTTAGACTGGAGAGGATGGTTTCCAAGAGATTTCAAAGACTTTCCTAAATGTATAGGCTTAGCTTTGTAGATGTCAAAAGGATCTTATTTCTCTTGGTTAAATTTTTTTCTTGGGAATAACGAAGGCCAATGACAAGAGGAATATTTTGTTGTGACATTGTATTGACAATTTGCAGACTATTGGCCCTTACGATAGGCATGGGACCCTTGGAAGCCACCACCGTTTTGGGATTCTGAGAGTAGCCATGAGGCCCTTGAAAGAAATCACCTATTTTGAGATTCTAACCACCATTTTTGAAAATATGGTAGTTTGCAGACTATTGATCCCTATGGTAGCCATGGGGCTCTTGGAAGGGACTACCAATTTTGGAATTTTTACCACCATTTTTGAAAACCTGGTAGTTTTTAGACTGTTGATCCCTCTAATAGCCTTGGGGCCTGTTAACTCTCAAAAACGCAGGAGAAATGCCTCAAGAGGTTGCCAATCTCTTGGTACGTTTTAGGGTAACAGACAAGGTCAAAAGATTTAGACCTTCTACTCTTCAGGTGTTGCTAGACCTAGGTGGGTGTACCTATATGAATGAAGCAGACTTAATGTGCTTATCTCTCTTGAAATTTTTTTCCCACAATGGCAGATGGAAGTGGACAAATAAAACTAAATTTGGTATAAATTGTATAGCAATATTCAAAGCTAAATCCTAATATGTTCAGTTAACAGATGTAAGAAATGAATGAAACTAAATGATAAAAAGTGCAAAGACTAGTGCCTTATTGGGTATGCGGAGTCAAATGAAATCTAAATGGGTAACTTATTTCTGGAAAACACTCAAATTGTTTAGCATATGTTTTTGTTTATAACTTGTATAAAAATGCAAGACTGTGACTACCAATTTCTTCTTAATGATCTAGATGAATTTCCCTGATTACTGTGATCAATTAAAAGGATTTAATCTTTCCTTGAAAGAACCGATCAATCAACCACACAGATATAGCAAATGTGCACTGATAAACTGAATATAAACTTGTTACATCAATTTAAATAACCAGAAAGCATCAATCTTGGAGACAACTTTAGTAATACTTTCAATAAGCACAACAGACAATTGACACTAGAATTACGCTACCACATCAACTGATTTTCATTAATATCTCCATATTTTTAAAACATGCAACATAGTCTCATAGTATGACATTTTTTGTCTATTGTATCTTCCCTAATCTATCTTCTATCCTATCTATTGTATCTCTTCTTATAGTCGAAAATGAATATTTATACATCAGTATTTGAAAAGACACATTGTTTCGTATTCAAACATCAGTGATCAGTTGTATTTGAGCTTCTATTAACATTCGCCAAACACTTGCCGAGCTATCCTGCAGTCATACCGACCATCAATGTCTCACCAAAAGTCATCTTGTGCATCACTATAATGTCATGTCGTCTCATCGACGTTTGGAGTCTCTCCAATAGTCATCCTTTCATCTTGTGTGTCGTTGTGACAATTCAGAGTCGGGGAGATGTCTCATAGGTTACTTAGTGTCTCACCAAGATATGTTCATTGGTATGTTCTCTGGTCGCTGAGACATATTTTCTTTCTCGCCGATGAAAAAACATTTGGTGTGACATATGAGTCAGTGGGACTATATAACTTTACCCCGATAGTCATTTGATTGAATCCTTTTATGCTTTGTCGGCGAGACCGGGTGCATTCACTGAGACTTTGTTCCGATAGCCTTTAGTCTAGCTGATACATCGTTTTGTGTGCTAGTCGGTGAGACATAATGCGTTTGGCAAGACCACATACCGAAGACATATGGTTTGGCCAAATTGTTTACTCGTGATCCAATCGGTAAGACATAATGTATTCGGTGAGACCTTACTCCCATGACTTTATCTGGCCGATATACCTTCTATCGCCAAGACAATGCGTTGTGTCCTGCCGATAGGTGCCTGTAAATGAATTCCAATCGGTTTGACATCTCTGAAGTCTTGCCGATAGACTGCAACAACTTTATATCAGTAGAACATGCATTATGGATCGGGGAGACCCTCACCATCTCTTGTCGATTGGAATTATACTGTGAGATATTCATGACTCGATGGATTTTTTAGGAACCACATGGAAAAATATGAACAAAATGTTGTGAAGAGAGGACTTTGTGCTTATGATGAAGACTCATTTGGAAACTCAGGGGTATGAAACAACCTGTAAATTTTTTAGAATTTTACAGTTCTAATAGGGCCCTTGGAAGCAACCACCATTCTTGAATTTCTAATAGTTTCCTTGAAACAATGTGAAACCTAGAGCTCAATGCATTCTCCTCCCTTCAAAAGGTTAGCGGAAAAGTCTAGTCCTATACCTCGGGTCAACATAGCAGGCATTGGCACACTTGATATTGACCCTCGCCTTTCCCACTACAAAGCAGAGTTGAACCTATGACCTAGAGGGAGCAAACCCCAAGCCCCAACCAACTAGACTACAAGTGGTGGGTGAAAGGTTAGCAGAAAAGTCCAATCATATACCCTGGGTCAGCAGAGCAGGCACTGGCACACTTGATACCAACTCCTGCCTTTCCCACTATGAAGTAGAGTTGAACGTGTGACCTTGAGGGAGCAAACCCCAAGCCCCATCCAACCCACTACAAGTGGTGGCTAGTATATAATATATAATATTATTTATTCATATAATATATTAATATTATTATTATAATAATATTTATATTTAATAAATATGAATATATCTTAATATTAAGATATTAAGATATATTAATTTATTTTATTACTGGATGGGCATAATAGATTTTGTGTTTATTGTATTGTACTCATTTATTGTTCCACCAACAAAAAATATTTAGGCGTGGAAAGCAAATAACCATAGTGAGGTGCATGTATTTTCGTACATTTTTTGGAAAGCGAATAAATAGGAGAGCATCTTAATATATTAATGTACATAACATTAATATATATATATTAATATTATATATATTATATTATATTATAGTATATATTATATATATATATATATATATTAATTCTAATATATAAAGCAAACTTTAATTGGAAAGAAAAGTATTTACATACCTGTGTTATCCATAATGGATATTGTTATGCGGGGCTAAAACAAACCCAAATATGATGCTATTGTATGAAATGGATATTTATTTTAGAAAATGGATATCCATTCACGAAACGGATATCTGTTATCTATTATTATGTATTATAAGATTTATTATGTATATATGACATATTATTGTTATTTTTAATATATATTATATATTATATTCTTATTAGTATATTATATATAATATTAATATTTATAATACTTATATTAATGTATTATATATAATTTTATTTTTTTAGACAGTAGGAATTGAAATCATGTAACCACCCCCTATAAACTACAGTGTGCCTAGAAAAAAATTTCACGTGGCCAGTGACGTTAGCGCGACACATCCTCTGATACCATGGGGATGGTGGGGAGACTAGACCTCATGACCTCTTTCCTACAACAAGATGCTTTAGCCAATTGAGCTAGGCCCACCGCCCCCACAATATATTATATATAATATTATAATACTATATTTTTTATATTATATTATTTATATAATATTATATATAATATGTATAATATTATATTATTTATGTATATATTAATATATTAAATTTAATAAAGATTTACAAAGAAGGAAACAGGTACATGTGTTATTAATAATGAATATCTATTATAATAAGGGATATTCATTATGCGAGGCTAAAACAAACCATCATGTCTTCAGAATAGAGACGTGCCTCTATTATACAAAATGGATATCTAGTTTTTAGAAACAAATCTAGGGTGGAAGGGAGAGAGAGAGAGAAGGAGATATTGATTGGTAAGGTGGGAGGGAGAGAGAGAGGAGGAGATAAGGATTGGTATGGTATAGGGTATAAGGATGGGGGTTGAGGGTTTAAGGTATAAGGTTGAGCTTTGAGGGATAGTGTTCAAGGATGAGGGTATAAGGTTAAGTGTATAGGGTATAGGGATTAAGGGTATAATACATAGGGTAAAGGGTTGAGAATGTATGGTTTAGGGTTTAAGTATAGTGTTGAGGGACAATGTTCATGGTTTAGTGTATAAGGTCAACAGTATATGATATAGGGATGATGGTTGACAGTGTAGGATTTAATGTTTAAGGTCTAAGGTTGAGGGTTGAGGGTGTAGGGTTTAAGTATAGGGTTTAGGGTATAGGGTATAGGGTTGAGGTTTTAGGTTTTATAGTTGAGGGGTAATGTTTAGGGTATAGGGTTTACAGTATGGGTTCTCAGTATAGGCATAAGGTTAAGGGTTTCGAGTGTAGGGTTTAGGGTTGAGGGTCTAGGGTTAAAGGTAAAGGGTTGAGGGGAAATATTGAAGGTTTAGGGTATAAGGTTGAGGGTATTTGGTATAGGGATAAGGGTTGATGGTGTAGGGTTTGGGGTTTAAGGTATAGGGTTGAGGGTTGAGGGATTAGGGCTTAAGTATAGGGTTGATGGTACAATGTTCAAGGTTTAGGCTATAAGGTTGAGGGTATAGGGTTTAGGGATTAAGGTATATGGTTTAGTGTTGAGGGTTTAGGTATTAAGGTCTATGGATTGGTAAGGTGGGAGAGAGAGAGAGAGAGAGAGAGGGGGGGGGGAATGAGGGAGATAGGGAGTGGTAGGGTGGGAGGAATAAAGAGAAATAAGGAGATGGAGATTGGTAGGGTGGGAGGGAGAGAGATATAAAGAGAGAGATATATGGATTGGTAGGGTGGGAGGAAGAGAGAGAAGGAGATTGGGATTGGTAGAGTAGGAGGGAAAAAGAGAAGGAAATAGGGATTGGTAGTGTGGGAGGGAGAGAGAGAGAGAGAGGAGATAGGGATTGGTAAGATATAGGGTATAAGGATGGAGGCTAAGGGTGTAGGGTTTAGGGTTTAAGGTATATGATTGAGGGTTAAGAGATAGTTTTCAGGGATGAGGGTATAAGGTTAAGTGTATAGGGTATATGAATTGAGGGTATAAGGCATAGGGTGAAGGGTTGAGAATGTATGGTTTAGGGTTTAAGTATAGTGTTGAGGGACAATGTTCACAGTTTAGTGTATAAAGTTGATAGTATAGGACATATGGATGAGGGTTGATGGTGTAGGATTTAGTGTTTAAGGTATAAGGTTGAGGGTTCAAGGTGTAGGGTTTAAGATAGGGTTGAGGGTATAGGGTATAGGGTTTATAGTTGAGGTGTATTGTTTAGAGTTAAGTCTATAAGATTATGTGTTTATGTTATAGCTATTAGGGTTTATGATATTGGGTATAGGGTTTACAGTATGGGTTTTTGGTATAAAGCATAAGGTTAAGGGTTTAGGTGTAGGTTTGAGGGTTGAGGATTGAGGGTTGAGGAGCAATGTTGAAGGTTTAGGGTATAGAGTTGAGGGTATTTGGTATAGGGATAAGGGTTGACAGTGTAGGGTTTGGGGTTTAAAGTATACAGTTGAGGTTTGAGGGATTAGGGCTTAAGTATAGGGTTGATGGTATAGTTTTCAAGGTTTAGGCTATAAGGTTGAGGGTATAGGGTATATGGATGAGGGTTGAGGGTGTAGGGTTCAAAGATTAAGGTATATGGTTGAGTGTTGAGGGTTGAGGGATTAGGGCTTAAGTATAGGGTTGAGGTTTTAGGGATTAAGGTATATGGATTGTTAGGGTGGGAGGGAGAAAGAGAGTGAAGGAGGGAGATAGGGAATGGTAGGGTGGGAGGACTAGAGAGAAAAAAGGAGATAGAGATTGGTATGGTGGGAGGGAGAGAGGGAGAGAGAAGAAGATATGGATTGGTAGGGTGGGAGAGAGAGAGAGAGGAGATAGGTATTGGTAGGATGGGAGGGATAAAGAGAAGGAGATAGAGTTGAGTGTATAATATTATGTGCTTTTTTTATAGGTATTAGGGTTTACAGTATGGGATTTTGGTATAAGGCATAAGGTTAATGGTTTAAGAATAGAGTTGAGGGTCGAGGGATGAGGGATAAGGATTGAGGGACAATCTTGAAGGTTTAGGGTATAAGGTTGAGGGTATTTGGTATAGGGATAAGGGTTAAGGGTGTATGGTTTGGGTTTTAAGGTATAGGGTTAAGGGTTGAGGTATTAGTTCTTAGATATAGGGTTGATGGTACAATGTTCAAGGTTTAGGCTATAAGGTTGAGGGTGTAGGGTTTAGGTATTAAATTATATGGTTTAGTGTTGAGAATTGAGGTATTAGGGCTTAACTATAGGGTTGAGGGTTTAGGGATTAAAGTATATGGATTGGAAGGATGGGAAGGAAAGAGAAGGAAGGAGGGAGATAGGGAGTGGCAGAGTGGGAGGAATAGAGAGAAAGAAGGATATATAGATTAGTAGGGTGGGAGGGAGAGAGAGAGAGAGAAAAGAAAAAAGCAGATAGGGATTGGTAGGGTGGGAGAAAGAGACATAAGGAGATAGGGATTGGTAGGGTGTGAGGGAGAGAGAGAGAAAGAGATAGGGATTGGTATGGTGGGAGGGAGAGAGAGAGAGAGAAGGATATAGGGATGGGGGTTGAGGTTGTAGGGTTTAGGGTCTAAGGTATAGGGTTGACAGTTGAGGGATAGTATTCAGGGATGAGGGTATAAAGTTAAGTGTATAGGGTATAGGGATTGAGGGTATAAGGCATAGGGTGAAGGGTTGAGAATGTATGGTTTAGGGTTTAAGTATAGTGTTTAGGGACAATGTTCAAGGTTTAGTGTATAAGTTCGAGGGTATAGGATAAAGGGATGAGTTTTAATGGTGTAGGATTTAGTGTTAAGTTATAAGGTTGAGCGTTGAGGGTGTAGGGTTTAAGTATAGGGTTGAGGGTATAGGATATAGGGTTGAAATTTTAGGGTTTAAAATTGAGGGGTAATGTTTAGGGTTGATTATGGGTTTCTAGTAAAATGAATAAGGTTAAGGGTTTAGAGTGTAGGGTTGAGAGACAATGTTGAAGGTTTAGGGTATTTGGTATAGCAATAAGGGTTGAGGGTTTAGAGTTTGGGGTTTAAGGTATACGGCTTAAGTATAGGGTTGATGGCATAATGTTCAAGGTTTAGGTGATAAAGTTGAGGGTATAGGGTATATGGATGAGGGTGAGGGTGTAGGGTTTAAGGATTAAGGTATATGGTTGAGTCTTGATGATTGAGGGATTATGGCTTAAGTATAAGATTGATATTTTAGGGATTAAGGTATATGGATTGGTAGGGTGGGAGGGAGAGAGAGGGGGAAGGATGGAGATAGGGAGTGGTAGGGTGGGAGGAATAGAGAGAAATAAGGAGATAGATATTGGTAGGGTGGGAGGGAGAGAGGGAGAGAGAAGGAGATAGGGATTGGTAGTGTCAGAGAGAAAGAGGAGGAGATAGGGATTAGTAGAGTGGGAGGGAGAGAGAGAAGTAGATATGGTTGAGTGTATAAGATTGTGTTTTGGGTATAGGTATTAGGGTTTACAGTATGGTATTTCAGTATAAGGCATAAGGCTAAGGGTTTAGACTATAGGTTTTATGGTTTAAGAATAGGGTTGAGGGTCGAGGGTTGAGGGTTAAGGGTTGAGGGACAATGTTGAAGGTTTAGGGTATAAGGTTGAGGATATTTGGTATAGGGATAAGGGTTGAGGGTGTAGGGTTTGGGGTTTAATGTATAGGGTTTACGATTGATGGTACAATGTTCAAGGTTTAGGCTATAAGGTTGAGGGTATAGCATGTATGGATGAGGGTTTAGGGTGCAATTTTTCATGATTAAAGTATATTGTTTAGTGTTGAGGGTTGAGGTATTAGGGCTTAAGTATAGGGTTGAGGGTTTAGGGATTAAGGTATATGGATTGGTAGGGTGGCAAGGAGAGAGAAGGAAGGATGGAGATAGGGAGTGGTAGGGTGGGAGGAATAGAAATAATGCAGCAGATAGAGAGTGGAAGGCTATGAGGGAGAGAGAGAGTGAGCGAGCAAGAGAGAGAGAGAGAGGGATTGGTAAGGTGGGAGAGAGAGAGAGAAAAGGAGATAGGGATTGGTAAGGTGGGAGAGAGAGAGAAAAGGAGATAGGGATTGGTAGGGTGGGAGTGAGAGAGAGAAAGAGATAGGGATTGGTAGGGTGGGAGGGATAGAAAGATAGAAGGAGATAGGGATTAGTAGAGTATAGGGTATAGGGATGGGGATTGAGGTTGTAGGGTTTAGGGTTTAAGGTATAGGGTTGAGAGTTGAGGGATAGTTTTTAGGGATGAGGGTATAAATTTAAGTATATAGGGTATAGGGATTGTTGGTATAAGGCATAGGGTGAATGGTTGAGAATGTATGGTATAGGGTTTAAGTATAGTGTTTAGGGACAATGTTTAAGGTTTAGTGTATAAGGTTGAGGGTATAGGATAAAGGGATGAGTGTTGATGGTGTAGGATTTAGTGTTTAAGGTATAAGGTTGATGATTAAGGGTGTAGGGTTTAAGTATAGGGTTGAGGGTATATGATATAGGGTTGAAGGATTAGGGTTTATAGTTGAGGAGTAATGTTTAGGGTTTAGCGTATAAAATTATGTGTTTAGAGTATAGGTATTATGGTTTATCACATTCATTATAGGGTTTATGGTATGGGTTTTTGGTATAAGGTATAAGGTATAAGGTTAAGTATTTAGAGTGTAGGGTTTAGGGTTTAAGTATAGGGTTGATGGTTGAGGGTTGAGGGACAATGTTGAAGGTTTAGGATATAAGTTTGAGGTTATTTGGTATAACATTAAGGTTTGATGTTATAGGGTTTGGGGTTTAAGGTATAGGGTTGAGGGCTAAGGTATTAGGGCTTAAATATAGAGTTGACGATACAATGTTCAACGTGTAGGCTATAAGGTTGAGGGTATAGGGTATATGGATGAGGGTTAAGGGTATAAGGTTTAGGGATTAAGGTATATGGTTGAGTGTTGAGGGTTGAGGGATTAGGGCTTAAGTATAGGATTGAGGGTTTAGGGATTAAGGTATATGGATTGGTAGGGTGGGATGGAGAGATAGAGAGGGAAGGAGGGAGATATGGAGTGGTAGGGTGGGTGAAATAGAGAGAAATAAGGAGATAGAGATTGGTAGGGTGGGAGGAAGAGAGAGAGAGAAGGAGATATGGATTGGTGGGGTGGGAGAGAGAGAGAGAGGAGATAGGGATTGGTATGGTGGGAGGGAGAGAGAGAAGGAGATGGGCTTGAGTATATAAGATTATGTGTTTTGGGTATAGGTATTAGGTTTTACGGTATGGAATTTTGGTACAAGGGATAAGGTTAAGGGTTTAGACTTTAGGGTTTATGGTTTAAGAATAGGGTTGAGGGTCAAGGGTTGAGAGTTGAGGGTTGAGGGACAATGATGAAGGTTTAGGGTATAAGGTTGAGGGTATTTGGTATAGGGATAAGGGTTTAAGGTGTAGGGTTTTGGGTTTAAGGTATAGGATTGAGGGTTGATGGATTAGTGCTTAAGTATATAGTTGATGGTATAGGCTATAAGGTTGGCCATATAGGGTATATGGATGAGGGTTGAGGCTGTAGGGTTTAGGGATTAAAGAACATGGTTTAGTGTTGAGGGTTGAGAAATGAGGGATTAATCATAGGGTTGAGGTTTTAGGGATTAAGGTATATGGATTGGTAGGGTGGGAGGGAGAGAGAAGGAAGGAGGGAGATAGGGAGTGGTAGGGTGGGAGGAATATAGAGAAATAAAGAGATAAATATTGGTAGGGTGGGAGGGAGAGAGAGGAAAGGAGATAGGGATTGGTAGGGTGAGAGAGAGAGGAGATAGAGATTGGTAGGGTGGGAGGGAAAGAGAGAGAAAGAGATAGGGATTGGTAGGGTTGGAGGGGGGGTAGAGAGAGAGAGAGAGAAGGAGAAAGGGATTGGTAGGGTATACAGTATACAGATGGGGGTTGAGGTTATACAGTTTAGGGTTTAAGGTATAGGGTTAAGGGTTAAGGGATAGTGTTTAGGGATGAGGGTATAAAGTTAAGTGTATAGGGTATAGGAATGATGGTATAAGGCATAGGGTGAAGGGTTGAGAATGTATGGTTTATGGTTTAAGTATAGTTTTTAGGGACAATGTTCAAGGTTTAGTGTATAAGGTTGAGGGTATAGGATAAAGGGCTTAGTGTTGACGGTGTAGGATTTAGTGTTTAAGGTATAGGATATAGGGTTGAAGGTTTAGGGTTTATAGTTGAGGGGTAATATTTAGGGTTGAGCGTATAAGATTATGTGTTTAGAGTATAGGTATTAGGGTTTATGGTATAGATTTTTTTTATAAGGCATATGGTTAAGGGTTTAGATTGTAGGATTTAGGGTTTAAGTATAGGTTTGAGGGTATAAGGTTTAGGGTGTAGGATTTGGGGTTTAAGGTATAGGGTTGAGGGTTGATGGTACAATGTTCAAATTTTAGGCTATAAGGTTGAGATTATAGGGTATATGGATGATGGTTGAGGGTGTAGGGTTTAGGGATTAAGGTATATCATTGAGTCTTGAGGGTTGAGGGATTAGGGCTTAAGTATAGGGTTGAGGGTTTAGCGATTAAGGTATATGGATTGGTAGGGTGGAAGGGAGAGAGAGGGAAGGAGGGAGTTAGAGAGTGGTAGGGAAGGAGGAATAGAGAGAAATAAGGAGATATAGATTGGTAGGGTGGGAGGGACAAAGAGAGAGAGGAGATAGGGATTGGTAGTGTGGGATGGAGAGGGAGAAGGAGATAGGTATTGGTAGGTTCAGAGGGAGAGAGAAAGAGAGAGAACGATATAGGGATTGGTAGGGTATAGGGTATAGGGATGGGCATTGAGGGTGTAGGGTTTAGGGTTTAAGGTATATGGTTGAGGGTTGAAGAATAGTGTTTAGGGATGAGGGTATAAGGTTAAGTGTATAGGGTCTAGGGATTGAGGGTATAAGGAACAAGGTGAAGGGTTGAGACTTTATGTTTTAGGGTTTAAGTATAGTGTTGAAGGAAATTTTTCATGGTTTAGTGTATAAGGTTGAGGGTATAGGATATATGGTCGAGGGTTGACGGTGAAGAAATTAGTGTTTAAGGTATAAGGTTGAGGGTTGGGAGTGTAGAGATTAATTATAGGGTTTAGGTTATATGGTATATAGTTGAGGGTTTAGTCTTTACAATTGAGGTGTAATTCTTAGGGTTGAGTGTATAAGATTATGTATTTAGGGTATATGTATTAGGGTTTATGATATTGAGTATAGGGTTTACAATATGGGTTTTTGGTATAAGGCATAAGGTTAAGGATTTAGAGTTTAGGGTTTAGGGTTTAAGTTAGGGTTGAGGGTTGAGGGTCAAGGTTGAAGGTTTAGGGTATAAGGTTGAGGGTATTTTGTATAGGGATAAGCGTTGAGGGTGTAGGGTTTGAGATTTAATGTATAGGGTTGAGGATTGAGGGATTAGGGCTTAAGTATAGGGTTGATGGTACAATTTTCAAGGTTTAGGCTATAAGGTTTAGGGTATAGGGTATTTTGATGAGGTTTTAGGGTGTAGTGTTTAGGGATTAAGGTATATGGTTGAGTGTTGACGATTGAGTGTTTAATTTTTAAGTATAGGTTTGCGGGTCATGGATTAAGGTATATGGATTGGTAGGGTGGGAGAGAAGGAGAGGGAAGGAGGGGGATAGGGAGTGGTAGTGTGGGAGGAATAAAAAGAAAAGAGATAGAAATTAGTAGGGTGGGAGGGAGGCAGAGAGAGAGAGGTATTGCTAGGGTGGGAAAGAGAGAGAGGAGATAGGGATTGGTAGGGTGCAAGGGAGAGAGAAGGAGATAG
Organism: Sequoia sempervirens; assembly: GCA_007258455.2. NCBI lineage: Eukaryota > Viridiplantae > Streptophyta > Pinopsida > Cupressales > Cupressaceae > Sequoia > Sequoia sempervirens. Next base: position 398,942,772 of record VDFB02047230.1, read on the forward strand.
GAATTGGTAGGGTGGGAGGGAGAGAGGGAGAGAAAAGAGATAGGGATTGGTAGGGTATAGGGTATAGGGTATAGGGTATAGGGATGGGGGTTGAGGGTGTAGGGTTTAGGGTTTGAGGTATAGGGTTGAGGGTTGAGGGATACTATTTAAGGATGAGGGTATAAGGTTAGGTGTCTAGGGTATAGGGATAGAGGGTATAAGGCATAGGGTGAATGGTTTAGAATGTATGTTTTAGGGTCTAATTATAGTGTTTAAGGACAATGTTCAGGGTTTAGTCTATAAGGTCAAGGGTATAGGATATATGGATGAGGTTTGATGGTGTAGTATTTAGTGTTTAAGGTATAAGGTTGATGGTTGAGAGTATAGAAGTTAAGTATAGGGTGTCTAGGGTTGAGGGTTTAGGGTTTACAATTGAGGGGTAATGTTTATGGTTGAGTGTATAAGATTATGTGTTTAGGGTATAGGTATTAGGGTTTATGATATCAAGTATAGGGTTTTCGTCAATATAAGTTATAAGGTTAAGGGTTTACAATGTAGAGTTTAGGGTTTAAGTATAGGGTTCAAGGTTCAGGGTTTAGGGCTCGAGGGTGATGGTTGAGGGACAATGTTGAAGGTTTACAGTATACGTTTGAGGGTTTTTGTATAGGGATAAGGGTTGAGGGTGTAGGGTTTTGGGTTTAAAGTATAGGGTTGAGAGTTCAGAGATTAGGGCTTAAGTATAGGGTTTATGGTACAATGTTCAAGGTTTAGGCTATAAGGTTGAGGGTATAGGGTATATGGATGAGGGTTGAGGGTGTAGGGTTTAGGGATTAAGGTATATGGCTAAGTGTTGAGGGTTGAGTGATTAAATCTTAAGCATAGTGTTGAGGGTTTAGCGTTTAAGGTCTATATATTGTAAGGGTGGGAGAGAGAGAGAGGGAAGGAGGGAGATAGGGAGTGGTAGGGTGGGAGGTGTGAGATGAGGAAATACCGGCGAGGGTTGATTACACTTGATTCATGATGAATCGAAGCATAACTTCACCAAATATACCTACATATAAAAACAAGATCATTCAAATTGGAAATCTAAACTAAGCATTTAATTGAAAATGAAAGCTACAAACTACACAAAAATAGTTAAATTCCCAATCTAACCCATTTGAAATTTATCCTATTTTGGAATTGGTGTTGTGTTGATGTGAAATGACAACCCTTTCTCAATCTCATGATTAGTGAGCCTATTTTAGTCAATTCTACGGAAGAGAATTGATGAAACCATTGTGATTGATGTATGAAAACCTAGTTTATGCTAAAAATGACTGATGCAAGCTAAGTTACCATGATTTTATGCTAAAGATGCACTGATTATGCTATTTCTAAGCTAATCTAAGCTAATTATAAGCTAACAGATGAAAACCTTAATTTATATACAAACTAAGATGGATACATCGAAGCCATTAATGGATGCTCTAATCTATTATGCAATTAAAACTAACTAAGATAAGCTAAAAAGTGAGTGAAATATGAGTGTGAGTGCATATGAATTCAACAACATGACTTTTCTCTAAAAAAGATGGATCCATTTGTCTCCAAATAGTGACCTATTTATAGGACAAAAAATGAGGAATGAAAGGTTGAGATTAAAAAGATTAATCAATGGTCCAAGATAAAGAAGATGACAGGCATGGATCATGGGTTCTCATCAATGGATGAGAATGCATGATGGGACTCTAATCAAGGGTTCACACTTGCCTCAAACAAAAAAATTGTTGACCTACTCACATAGGTCAAAGGTGACTTGTTCAAAAGGTTGAAGGTTAAAACTTGCTTAAGAAGCCAAGTGAAAATAGAAGGAATAAGAATATTCTCATGGGTGAGGAAAAAGGCAATTTATAAATTAAAATAAAGTTTTAATTGTGCAAAAAAGGTGATAAGGAATATTCCTATGGGAATATTCTTAGAGAAAAATTAGATTAATTGCTAATTAAACAAGATTTAATCATGAAATTAGGGGATTGGAAGAATTTGAAGAGATATTTATTTAATTAAATAAGATGACTTAGGGAATTAAATTAAATGTTTTGATTTATTTAATTTAATAGGATGAAATATTAGCACAAAAAGGGGTGAATTAACCCAATTTGAATTAATTAAGCAAATAGATGAAAATGATGCAATTAATTAAATAGCTAGGCTAATTTAATCAATTAAGCAAAGAGGATGGGTTAAAGAGGAAATGATGTTAGTAAAAAAATTTTAAGTGTATGATATTGATTAGGACATTTTTCAGTGTCTACATTTTTCCCCTCTTTGAAGTGAGGTACTTGCTGCTTCGGTTCAAAGAATAACACTTTTTCAGATCAAAACTACTATTGAAATTAAAAAAAATCAATTTTTTAGATGCCCCAATGGAAGGATAACTCTGAATCCCTGCCTTCTCGAGAAATCAGGCAAAAATTTTGAATTTTGGGTTGATTTCTTGACAAAGGTTACAAGTTGGCCCAAGGGTCCAAAAAGGCTCTGGGATGCAAGAATAATGCAAAAAACACAAAAAATGATGCAAAATTAGGTCCAGATTGGAAAAATTGGTGAAAATGATAATAAACCCTATCTTCAAGATTAAATTAGGGGAAAAAACCCTAATTTTCTAGCTTAAATAGGCCAAGAAGGGTCATCTTCAATTCATTTTAGCAATCACACCTAAGAGATTCTTGTGATTTGAGCTCTGACCCTCCAATGAAATGGTGCATCGAGAGCTTCCCAAGCACATGTCCAATCGAGTTTGAAAGTTCTAGTGGCTTCTAGGTGCAGGTCCACCGGTATGTCACTCCAAACTTGATTTGAAATTTGAATTTTTGATGCATTTATTATGCTTTGAAGTTTAAATATTGGCGGTGTCGCTATATAGTGATGCCCAAACTGAAATCGGTGATGCCCAGATGAAATATAGCAACGCATATTTATATGACAACACTATTTGCGATTTAAAATTAGGGTTTCTAATTTTAAATGGAAACACATGCTTATTTGGCGATGCACTTGCCAATTTAGAAATTAGGGTTAGGTATGCCAAAATTTAAATCATGATGCCAATTTATTTGATGATGCATCTTTCGATTTTCAATTTTAAATGCATCAGGCATCACAATTTGAAATTTGAATATAGTGACGTTATTGAAAACAACGATGCTTTTGTGATTTCTGAGTTGGAAATTTCAAACTAAGTCAAATTTCAATGATTTCCTGATGTCATGTGCTTTGTGGATGTTGGAGTTCTTTCTACCACTGATGTCGAGGGAGCATAAGCCCAGCATGTTAGAGAGATTAGATGATTTATCAAGGTTGTGCTAGGAGCACCTGGGAGAGATCGACCTCTGGTATGTCGCATATGCACCTATGATTCAGACACATCTAGCGATGATGACTGCCCTGTGTGAGAGATGGCACAACAAGATCTCATCTTTTCACCTTCTGATAGGTGAGATGACGATTACTTTAGAGGATGTTTGGCATATATTGTGTTTGTCAATTCACAAAGATCGTGTGATTTATGACACTGATGTCGGGTTCAATGCCTGCCTCGAGGTCATGGAGATGGATCAAATTGCTGGTTACATCACAAATCGACCTCAAGTCATATAGAGGTCATGTACCGACCTTTAGATTGATCATCACAAAAATTATTTCAAGTTTGGTGGCTCCAAATAGACACAACAAAGGATTCAGCCCAGGATAGGGCTTGGCATGGCATCAGATGTTGCATAGCACACTTTTTGCTTGGGGGAACGTGATGCTAGCCTCCTTGTATCATGATTTGCATGATTTTGTCTATTATGATGGGAGGGCCATCAGTACAGGGGTGACTCTACTACATATTTTGACATGGGAGCACATTGTTGTGCTTTATCCCATTGTTCAGATGGAAGACATGGAGCTAGATGATCCCGTCATTTGGAGATATAGAGGTTCCATTACTCTTAGGCACACTGGATAGATTGGGCTCCTGTATTGGAGACAGGTGATAGATGATATGATAGTTTTCCATTGGCACCCATGGTTATAGATGTTGCCATGGTTCAATGATATTCAACACTTGTATTTCGTCAGGAAGACCTAATACATGTAGGGTTGAGAGCATCACATTATTGAGAGATATCTACCAGCCAAGGTAGCTAGGAAATTCAGAGAGGTCCGGGACAGACCTGATGATGCATATAGGGCCATTTTTGTGAGATCGGCTAGAGAGGTTCCCACATGGGGACTGACTATCCCAGCTCCAGATTTCGTAGAGAGATTCAAACAGTTGGTGGCCTAGCCTTAGGCATATGATCAACGACATGTGGTAGCTTAGACTATGCTGACATATGATGCTTGGTTCATCCCTCCCTGATGTTTGATGGATCCAGTAAGGGTTCCTCTTAGAGGGAGACTGAGGCAAAGGAGCAGGGAGAGGTAGGGTACATGAAGGCCAAGATGGCCAGGATAGACAAGTTTCGGGGGCTTTTCCCATGATACAACAACCTCCTTAGTAGCCTCCATCAGTTCAGCAGTAGCTAGGACCACCACCACCACCAGATACTATTTTGGTCATTACTGTTGAGTGAGACCAGGCTCGGTAGCAGGTGGTTGTAGTCATAGCCAAGAGAGATTAAGCACTGTAGAGTGTATAGGTTGTGATAGGAGAGAGGTACCAGGAGGTGGCTAGGAGACATTAGATTGAGATGATGATGGTGGCCACACATGGTTGAACAGTGTCAACACAACTGTACATAGAGGCAGTTACAGAGGCTACATATTACAAATAACATTATCATCATGATGTTCTAGTGGCTCTTAGACAACCAGAATTTTCATAGGGCAGTGACACATGACCCTGAGTAGAGGATCAGCTTGAGAGGTAGGCTAGAGAGGGTAGCATCCATTAGGGCTAGTTGTTATGTATAGACACTTTTTTATTTTTCCCCATTCTTTATCACAAATATACATTCATGTGATCCTTTTGATAGCCTTGCGGATATAGAACTTATCATTGATATACATACATTGATCCAGATTTTGTACCATGATATTTCTTTTTCAATATATAATATGATATGGATAAGGATGATTCATGCTATGATGTGTTCACTTTATTTCATGCATGGATGGATATGATATGGATGCATTTTATTTATGCCTATGTGATATGCGATGATCATGATATGCAGATGGATGCAATGTTATGTTCTTTTTCATTATCTTTTCACAATATGATATGGATGTATTTTTTTTTGTATGTTTTCTATGCAAATTTATGATGATGATGTATGCATGTGGATGTATGTATGCAAATGATTATGATATGCAACAATTTAAGATGCTTAGAATAAAAAATCTATATTATTCATCACAACTCATGATTATGCAAAATGTATGACATGGCATGATTATGAGATGCATGTATGTTAATGGTTTGTGGTTGCAAGGTGGATGCATTGATGATGTTTTTGCTTATTGTCATGATACTAGGTTAGCACAAAGAGAAGATAGAAGAATAAAGAAGGAATGACAGTTAATGATGATTGCTTCAAAAGATCCAACAAGTACTTGATCCATAGAAACTTTATTAGAGATGGTGATGAGACAATGCAAAATGCAAGATGAAAATGTAGGATGAGGAGACACTCACACTTCAGGATTGGGATTTTCCGTTGTTCCTTATTGTTTGATATACCACATAGACATGATGAATCAAGGTATTGATAACCAAGACGATGTTGTATCTAGTGTAATGGACTTTGACTCGACAAGTAGATAGAATAGTTCTTGTTCACATCTTGACATACAAAAACGCTGTTGGAATGCAAGTTAGAAGCTTAGAACATATTTGACCAAAGCATACACAATAGTCAACAACATATCCTAAATATCCTTCTTACACACAACAAAGCAAGTATGCACCAAGATTATTTTACAATAGTACCCACAATCATAGCAAATGAAAGATAATGATTGATGCCCCATCCCTTTCTCTTTAAATCATTTTAGATAGACATCATCGAGAGGTCCTCATAATGGGTCATTTAGGATAAATCATAAGAAAAGATCAAATAAAAATAGTCAGTGTTACCTATAGCTCTTTCCTAGTTTAAGTTTAGCTCAAAGTGATATATGATACTGATGTCTATCACAAGAAGGATACATCCTAGGACATGTTGATCAGAGGGTTGTTTGATGTTGGGATGATGATGCTAAGATGAATCGTTGCTATAAACTTCACTAACACATTTACCTATGATTTAGACTTTAGATTTTGACTTTTAGGTTCACACTTTTTGACTAGCTATACTTGCTTTCTACTTGTTTCGCCAAAGGTTGAAGGTGACGATCGATTTATTATGGGTGAAATTTTATTTTAGGTGAACGCGAGATGGGATGGATGGGTTTTGGATTTTCTAAAATATTTTAATGTTTTTGGATTTTTGAGATGTTTTGAGGTTGTTTTTGGGTTTTTTTTTTAAGTTTAAATGAATGTTTATGTTTTCGATTTTTATGAGGCTATTTAGGGTTTTTTGAAGATTTTTGAGGCTTTTTAGGTCTTTTGAATGTTTTCTATTGTTTTTTTGTTTTCCATTTTTTGAATGTTTTTGTGTTTTCTGAATATTTGGATGTTTTGGTTTTCTGAGAATATCTAGATTTTTTTTGGTATTTTCAAGGGTTTTACAAATGTTTAGGGGTTTTATGAGAATTTACAAGTTTCGACCAAGAACCTAACCTAAATACCTATCCTAGGGGCCTCAAGGGTTGATCAAATATAAGCCTTCCCTACGTTATACATACAAAGACCACGTAGTTCGACTGACTCGACCCATTTACAAGAGGAAGGTATGCATAGGTGAAAGACGACAGTTTATTATAATGGACTCCTAAAGGACTGACCTAGAGTGTCTTGGGGGAACATCAATGATGGCCTTGCCTACATTCAATCTCAGAGATGATGTAGTTCGACAAGAGGACTCTATTTTTTGGATTTTCAATATTCGACCTTTTTAGCAATTTTGATGTTTTTTGGATGTTTTGGATTTTTCCTTTACAATTTTATGAATGTTTTTGGATTTTAGCTATACAGGATTTTGCAAATGTTTTTGGATTTTATGGATAATATTTTACGAATGTTTTCAATTTTTTCAATGAGATTTTAAGAAAAATGATACCTAGATCATGATGTCGATGTCACGTTATAGGGTATAAGACATGGATCAAGAGTTATTTGAAAACTAGAGTGCAATAACCTGCCCCCAGTGTTTAGCAATTCTTCATAATGCAATGGATAACCAAGATAGGTAATGTGTATGCAAATATTTTGATAGAGTTTTAGCATGCTAGATATGGGCTATGGGACTTCACGAGATGAAATGGTAAAGATCCTATCAAAATTTTTCCATGAGAAAAGTTGAAGTATACGTCGAATCTTTGTCAAGATCAAGATAAAGTGGGATATCTAGATGAGTCTAGATTGGATGGATGGAGGTAATATTGGTTTTATCATGACAAGGATGAGGTGATTTTGTTTAAGAAGGATCATATATACGCTCAATTCTACTCATGACGCATGTTTCCTAGGTTTTTATCATAGTACTTGCCAAAAGTGCCACCATAGTGGTTTTCACTAGAGGACAATTTTTATCTTTACTATTTTCAATCCTTTTTCTTACTTTTTTGGATTTTTATCATTTTTTGAGATTTTCTGGAAATGTTAGCCTCATGTTGAACCACCTGGTCATACTGATGTGGAGGTCACTATCATAACATGCCAATGATACCCTACTTGAAGAATTTTCTTGTTGTGCCTTCGACACACACGCCCCGTTCGAAACGGGGACCCTCTCTTTCCTTCGCCTTGTCAGGTCACTTTTGTTGTCACCTCTTTTTGTGTGCCCCTTGTTTACTGTTCAAAGTGGTTAGTGAGCCTTAAGGAAGTCATTTTGAGTTGACCATGTTTTTTCCCCCTCAAATTTTCTAAGTTCTTAGTCTTTGTGGAATCCCATTGGTTGTTTGCCTTAGTGTTTTGAAGTTGGCATCTATGAACCTCATCAGGCCCGCCCTGCTGGACCGCCCCTCTTGGGATTCCATTACCTCATTTTCATTCCTAATGGCCTTTCTTTGTTGGCATTCCATCCACTGGAACCCAATGTCTCTGACGCCTTCACTTTATCAATGAATGAACAAGTGGCCTTCCCTCAACAGTTTTCTGACTATCGGATCCCAGTGCCATCCGTTTATTGTAGATCAACCCAATGTCCATCCATCAACAACCACCTGACTGTCCGATCCCGGCGATCCCACAACCATTTTTGAAATTGCAACTTAACAACCCGATGTTCGTCATATGAGCATTTATTGCTAGCATTTAATGTCGCATTTTCTATAAATAGTCAACTTTGAACTATCATTTGCATTCGCCAGTGTGTTTAGAATGCGTTAGAGTTAGCTCCTATTGTCGCCATCACTCCCATGTCACTCGATTGCCATCGCATTGGTCATTCACCGCCTGTGCCTCATTTTATGTGAAATTTATGAGTCTACGGGAAGAAAACTTGACAATTTACTAGAATAAACAATGGCGCACAAAACCCATGTGCTTAAATTATTTAAAACCTCAAACTTGACTCGCAAATTGAATGCGGAACTTGAGTTCTTGGTCGCTATTTATGAACCAGATCTTTTGCCTCCTTTGGGCCTGCAAGCTCCCACTATCGTTGCCACCGTTAGGGAATTGAATGAAACTCAAAAAGGAAAACCCCTCTTTCAGGTCCATCTTCATGGGAGGACTCCATCCTTTCATTGATGAAACCTAGTTAAAAGAATTCACAAGTTAAAATAAAAATCATCGACTCGTTCAGGTCCGCACTCGCGAGACTTCGTCCTCGGGGCACCACTTATAACCTGACATCCTAAGCGGAATTTTGATCCCGTCCATCCAACCTTCGAACCCCACTCCTTCATCCATTGTGTAACATTGTTTGAGCTTGAAAATGATCAAGTGCCAAGTAGCCTTCGGGTCCTACCTCACAGACTTCCATCTGTAGGTCGTCGTGACAAACCTGTCGCTCTTCACGGCCACTAGCATCCGACATTTTGACCTCCGAGACCTAACTCAATCAAAGCCACCCAAATGCAAAACTAAAGGATTAAGTGATGAGTTATTTTGGGTCATCTCTTGCGGACCTCCACAACTGGGATTCTGTGAACACTTCGTCGTCCTCAATGACCTTTGGCCTCTGACCTTCCACCCTTCAGGTCTCGGCCCAATCTCGACTATTTGTTTGAAAAGGTGGAAATTGTTAAGTGCTCATCATTCGGAAGATCCCTCATGTCGGGTCACCATCATCGGGACTCCATCCCATCACCACCGTGACTATAAGGAAAACTATCTCTATCCTTTCAATGTTCAGAACCCAACCTCCCATTTGCCGATGAGCTTCCCCAAACAAAAATAATGAAGTAAATGCCAAGGCCAAAATCTTTGTCGGACCTGATTCCTCGGGTGGCTCCCATTGGACCTTTGTGTTCCATCCACCGTTTCAACGCCAATTTCCTAGCAACTTCTCGACCATGCTAACTCGAAATTCCCAAACTACAAACAAGTGGTGCCACCGCCTCCCGGAGCCATGGGCCTTGCTTGTTGGGACTCTAGCCCTAGAATGATGTCCTGCTAGAGCCGTTTTGAATGATAAACATCTAATGACAAAGCTCCTTTCTAATTTAAATTTCCCAAAAGATGATCCAAATTCCCTCCAATCACCAAACTGACTTTGATCCACATGTTAAAATTGGGCACTCCCCTCAATGGACCCCACAAATTGATCAAACACAAAGGCGGGTTGGGATAGGCGGGTCATCATTCCCTGATTGTTGTCCCTCTTGCGGAAGCTCTAAAATAGCCATCAACCTAGGAAATTTTGACCCCTGGGGCCCGAATTATTCAAACTCCCTCCTGCAACATGGTAATGAAAAACTGAAGGAAGTGTTAGGGTTCTTAAATGACGACTGATCTGATCTAACACTGTTTTGCAGAGATTTGGCTAACGTTTCCATGTTTTCATGATTGAATGTGCTCACCTCTCCTTTTCCTGCATGATATATGGAATTATGGGTAGGACCTTCAAGAGAGGCCATAAAGAAAGAAAAAGGGAAGAAAATAGTCCATGCACCTTGCGGGAAGGACGACAAAGATCAGATGAAGTATAAGCTCTAAGGGGAACCTCTGAACTCCAAAGTCACCACAACCTAGAAAGAGGTTTCTGACACAAACATCGGGCATGTAGACATCGATGAATTCAAGCAGAGAGTTTGAATCAGCCCTATGATGGAGAATGCAATAAATATCAAAAATAGTGGGTTGGAAAAGGTCACAAGCTTCCCTCCCGCTCTTATTTCCCCTGAACTAGTGATGGCCTATAGGGAGGCATATTAGCTAGAGACCAAGACCATTGTGGATAGGGATAGAAATGTTTTGGCTGACATGTCTGCCAAGGAAATAATAATGAATTTTCATATCCCTACCTTCAGGGAGATGGAAATACCAACCAAGGATGATGGTAAGGTGATGTGGGATCAAGACCCCCTCAAGTGTAAAAGACTTATTAATCAATACTGGTTGAAGGAGAAGAGGGGCAATGCTGCAAAGGTTCCCCAGGAGCTCTTTTGTAGACTTTTATGAGGATTACCATGATTTGGTGACCCTATTAAGTAGAGTAATGGGCCTTCCCACTACTGCCTACTTCCAAGAATGGATGTTGTACTTCGTAGAGGAGATTCTTCGTGGAGAGTCCAAGTTCTACTAGGCAGGGATAATTAGTGATTGCTTCCATGAGCAATTCATGGCTATAAAGAAGACCTCCAACTTTTACATGACATTTTACTTGGTCTATTCATTGTCTAGATAGATGCAATATAAAGGTTTGTTCAGGGATCCTAATGAGGAACCAGGAAGGGAGTTGAAAGTCTATGATAAGTACCCTTAACTACAATTCAAAAACTTCAAGAGGGACTACTGCAGAGTCAATGATGCTTTCATAGGTCATATTATCAGATTGGGTGGGGGTGACTTCGTGAGGAGAGTCTCCCACAGTTCCAATTCCTTCCTTAAACAATTTTCCTTCTTATTCATTCACTATCCGAAGTTCACCTACATCTGTGTTGAAGGCTTTCCGAAAAAACCATACAAGCTACCCCGGTATCCCAATGACTGGATAATATTGTTAGAACTTTCTCAGTAGCTACGATAGGTACATGCCCTCCTAAGCAGCAAACATAAGGCAGGGATTCCTTATCCCCTCTCTTTTGGTCAGGGGCTATACGAGCTTCACACATCTCAATGTGTTGACAATTCAAAGAAAGAATTGGTGGAATACCATTTGCGGCTCCACACTGCCCAACCTCCAATGGACCCCTATGGTAAACTCAAGAAAGCAGTTGGACTTGAATATGCCCATTTACATAGTGTTGAATATTTTTGGGCTAATTGCAAAGATGATAAAGAAGTGCAGATGAGGCACTATATGCGGATGACCACATATTTCGTAAAGAAGGTCAATCTATTCCTCGTACTAGATCAAGTGGAGGAAGAAGAGAATACAATAATGGATCCTTGGTATGATGCAGTTGCCAATCTCCCACTGCCACTAATTGATTGGGATGAGTAAGAGGTTGATGACCTCAATATTCTAACCAAGCCTGTCGAGGCCAGAACAAAAGAATGGATTGATGGGAAAATTTCCCAATTGAAGCAGCAAGGGGTCACTTTGACCTATGAGGGGCTCGAGAAAGAGCCAACAATTGAAACAGATAGTGGGATAGCTGCTACCTCATCGGGAGAAACCTCAACATCTCCTCTGACCACCAAGTCAAGGAAGAGGAAAGAAGCTGCAGAACAACAACCCAACCCTAAGGTGTATGCGAGAAAAGCTTTAGAGGGACAACCTTCTAAGAAAAATATGAGATCAGGAAGTTTCACAGAGATTCCTACCATTCAAAAAGATGCACTTCATGAGGGAGAGGAAATGGAGGGTGAGCAACCAAAATCTCCACCTGTTGCCTCCACTATTGCTGCCCCTCCATCTACTTCTCAGGCGATGATTGCTACTTCTCTGCCTATGGTGGATATCTCGGTCCACCTTGCCTCTTCTCCACCCACCATGTAGGTTGTGACCATTGACTCCTCTTCTGCCACCACCTCCTTGGTTTCCTCCGCCTCCATGTCGCCAACCACATCACTATCCCTGGCAAGAAAAACAATTCCAATGCATGTGCTCTCACTTCCAGAGGCCTTCTCCTAGCATATGCAAAATGTTCCCATAGAGCTCTTAGGAGTGCTAATAAACTTGGCTATTCAAGTTGCCTTGGCGCAAATTCTTGCCAATATTCCTGCCTCCACTCCTCCAATTGAACCACCCAAAATGAAATCCACAATGGAAATATTTGAGGAGTTGGAAAGATGAAAGAAGGAAGCCACCAAAAGGATCGAGGAAGAAGCAGACGATTGTCATGAGCATCCAGAGTTCCAATGCCTACCAATTGATGAAGTGGTGCATGAAACAAAATCCTTCGAGAGTGATGAAGAAGATGCTAGTGCCAAATATATTGTGGAGACCTTTGATGTGGACCTCAAGGAGGAGTTGGCTTGACAGTTGAAGGATGTCGGAGAGGAGGTAGAAAAGTCACCTTTTGAGAAATAAAAGGAATCAAGTGATAAGAGGGAGGAGGACACTGAGCCTCCAACTAGGGAGCATGATAAAAGCCTTGAGAACAATGAAGAAATGCCTCTCTTGAAAGAGAAAGAAGAGAAAGAAAAGAAAAAGCAAGAAGATATGCCACCTCAATGCAAGGAAGAGGAAAAGAAAGAAGATAAACCCCAAGAACGGAGCATCCCAAAGAACATGGGAATGAAGAAGAAGAAGAAAAAAAACTGTCGAAGGGGAGGGTAGCCCCAAAGAGCATACAACCACCGAGTTTCCACAAAATGAAATAGGAGAAGAAGAAGGAGAAAGGACCAAACAAGAGACTCTAGGAAGCAAAGTGATGGAAGTTGGGCGCACCCATGAAGAAGAGCATGATCATGAATCACCAAGGGGAGAGTCTCAGATGCCTGAGTGGTTTGAGAAAAAAGTGGAGAAGAAAGCTCCTACCCCAAAGGATCCAAGAGCAAGGTTGGAAGCCATCTTGGCCCGACCTCAAATAAGCACAAAGAAAGAAAAGAAGCCTAAAGTCAAATCCAAGTTGACCATAGATGCCTCTGGATCTAGAACTATGCAAATAGCCACACCGGTGGTGGAGGAAGAAGGAATAATTTATAACATCTCCACCATTGACTTGGGGATGACTATTAGAGAGTAGAAAATAGATCATCTCCAAGAGTCTGTTGCCACAGTGTTACATCAAATGCACAGGGATAAGATCTCCAAAGAATAATTGAAGGCACAAGTGGTTGATTTGATAGCATATATCCAACAATGGTCGTCAATGGAAGAACTTCCCATCACATCCTCGGCACCACCACAACTGTTGTCCAAGGAGAAAATTGACAAGCTTGAGAAGAGAAAGAATTGGACAAAGGCCATAAAAGATTGGTTCAGGAAAGTCTTCTACAATGGCGGTATAGGCTTGAGACATGCAGTCAGGACTACCAATAATTTCTTGGAGGTGTTAAGGATACTTGAAGGTACAAGGAAGTTTTGCACCGACTTCCCCAATTTATACAGAAAAACGTACCCCAAACTTGAGGCCATCCTCAAGATACTAGATAGATTATGGGAAAATGAGCTTAACTTGGTAAAGGATGAACACTGGCTCATCGAAACATGGAAGCTAAGCCTAAATCATTGAAAGGAGGTGTTGGAATGGGTGTTCCACGAGGTGGAAATGGATATTGATTGGGCTAAGGAATTTAGAGAAGATTGTATAAAATATTTGAAGTTGTTGACATATCTTGATATACCCACAAGTGATTTGGATGCAGACAAATTAGAGCCATACTTCCAAAAGAAGTTGAAAAGCGGAATCGTAGATGCACTAACATTTGATTTCCTAGGCTTCACTACACGAGTCTTTTCTCAGTCTAAGAAAGTAATGAAGAATACACCAAAGTATGATAAGGATTGGGATACCCTCACCAGCAAATCAAGAAAGCTGAATTTCCAGGTGATGCAATTAGATGTATTGGAATGGAGCAAGCTCCAGGAATTAATCTTGAAGTTTATAGAATATGCCACAATCAAGAAGAGGGAAGGAAATCTAGTTATTGAAGATGAGTTCCTCACAAAATAGCTACAACAAAAGGGAAATCAACAAAAGAAAAATTTTCTATAGTGTTGTCATATGAGGACAAAATAGGGAAAATGACAAGGATGTATTTTAAATTGTAATATATTTGGGGGTAGGTGAAACCCTGGTTTGTAGTGAATCTTTGCCACACAATGAAAATCAATCTTGGCCAATCATTTTTCTTTTTGAACACTATAAATAGGGGGTCTCCTCTCGTTTTCAAGGGAGTTGAATTGTTGTAAAAGCATGCTGCAAAAATTTTAATAGTTCATTGGATTTTGGTGGACTCTTGAGTTTCTATTGCATGTTACATGGTTCTTCTCCCATATTTAGTTGATTTGAATATATTTACTTTGTTGTTCTTCATGTTTTAGTTTTCTTTAGTAGATTAGATAATGTTGTTAATTGGTTTTGAAGCATTCTAGTGTGTGTTGGCAACCTTTCTAGTCCATACTTTTTGTTGTTTATTGATGATAGAGAACTGTGTAAAGTTAGTCTGGACTTAAATTGAAAGTTTCTCTAAATTTCTATTGTTTTTTCATGCTTATGGTGAATGAATGATTGAATATCTACAATCCTTAGAAGCTAGCACAAATTTCATTAGACTATGATACAATCTGGTTAAGTGAAATTTTGTTTTAGGAAGGTTGTCTGCAGTAGAACCCTCCATGATCATTGCTAATTGCTAATTACAATCCTAGGAACCTTCTTTCTTCCCTGATCTTTTCCTTTTTTTTTATAAATAACCTATGCTAAGGTTCATTGCATATTGTAAATCCAAATCTTAAGTTGAAATTGGAGTTTAAGACTGCTATTTGAACCTACAACAATTGCACACCAACTTTCCCATCTCAAGAAATTCATTCTAAGATTCACCTTCCCTCCAGCTTAACTCTGTAAGTCTGCCCTGTGATTAGCAGCAAAATCACATTGAACCAAACTGAGAAATTCCATGCATGTCATGACCTGACACCCGAGAGATCTTGGGGTGATTTTCAGCAACTTGTTGTTGGATATTTCCTTTCAAGAGAGGTAGTGCACCTATGCACTGCCTGTGTTGAGAAAGTGCTAAAAGACCCATCAACACTGCTTTGCTAAGAAATGAGCACTTGAACACCACCTTGAATAACTCTGATCTATCTTATGGATACTAGAATTAACCTTGTCTATGTGTGTACATCGCGATATGGTGCCTTCAAAATCCTTATGATGAAGGGTAGTTGCCAACACACAGTCAATGCGAGAATTAGATATATTGTGAATGAAATGCATGGTGTCATGTAAGAAGGAATATGAGATGGTTTGGTTGATAGTTTGGAACCTTTGACTCTCCAAACTTGGGAAGATGGGTGATGATGGATGGGGATGGAGGTTTTCGTGGAATTAGGACCAACCACTGGATATACTTTGCTCCCTGGTTGAGAAGCTAACTTTTGTATTTGAGGACTCTTTTGATGGATATATTTCCCTTTTTATTTTTCCCCATAGTTTCTTTGACTAATGGATTTTTTGAGGGATGACGTTCTTTATTTTTCTTTGGTATTCATTTGTATTTTCTTCGTCCTTTCTGCTTTACTACTTCATTTTATTTGATGATCTTCACCTTGCTTTGATAGGAATTCTTCTTTTTATGTTGGTCCCAATTTTTGTATGAGATGATGGGTGAATGCCAATTCATGATACGGCTAGTTGTAGCATTGACAACATTTTCATCGTAAGGATTCTTCGTGCCCATATGTTGGTGTTTTTTGTAGACAAGATTTCCCCTGGAATTGTGAAGGTATTATCAATACCTAATCCTTTTCCCTGATAATATATCCTTTGATCTATAGCCACTAAATATGACTTTTCATGAACACATGATATTGCTATGGGTTCCTATTGTTTAGGAATATGAACTGTTTGCTCTGATTATGTGACATCATTATCTATTGATATTGTTTCAAAAGATGTTAATGCTGACTCAAAAGATGTCTATGATGCACAATCATTGTAAGAATCAAGAATCTCAATTACTACTTTCTCTTGTGTTGAAATATCAAGAGTGGGAGACTCTTGTTTTGGATGAAGGACGTCTATATGTCCATCAAAAATAAGCAGCTCAGGGGTGATCTTGGGGACATCTTTAGATTTGAAAATAGTTTGGAAGATGTCCCTTAGCTCTTGGTGAAACTATGGGGATAGGGGTTCTTGATCCTGACTCAATTCAGACTAAATTTCATTATCCTCAAGAGCCTCCTCTTGACATGATCCTTGGGTGGATGATATATCATCAGTAAAAGACTCTTCGCAGCATTTTGTGGGTATGGGTGCAATACGAGATATTTCTAGCTCGTTTGGAACTTCTTCAACATTTCGAATCATTGAGTCATATGTGGGAGAGATATCACAATCCGATATCCACTTGATGTCATTACAATATAAAATAGTGCTAAACATTGTTGATGGGTTTGGACTTTGTTTTAAAATAGTATCTTGATACATATTTGATTCCTCATAAACAATGTAAACATGTCCCAATGTGGTATTTTGGGTATTGTTTGAAGTTGATGCCTTTGTCGAATCTCTTGTTTTTCCATGATCAGGCATAGGGTTTGTGTAAATTTTTAGATTTTCATTCCCAAATTTTTGATCGACCTCAATGTCTCTTAATTCAATAAGATCCTCTATTAGATGTCTAAGCCTAAAACAATGTTGTGTGCTATGACTTTTGTACTAGTGAAATTCACAAAAGTGATCTTCTATATAGCTATGAGGTTTGATGTGTGTGTGGCCCTTGATAGTTTAAAAAATCTGGGAGTGTGATAAGGTTAGACTTTATCAACCTCTTCAACATGTCTTCCATAGGTTCCTCTAAGGGAGTGAATTGTTTCTTAGGAGCACTATTTGTTCTTTGTTGTCCACGTTGAGTGTTTGCAGTGTTGATCCCTGGTTGATTGTTTGGTGGTTGCACATATAGTTGTGTGTTCATGGGTTGGGTGATTTCTTGTCTAGGAGCAGTTAAGACCACCTTTGCATCAACAACACCATCACTACTAACATTTTTGTTCTTGGCCCAATAGCGGGGCTTTTTGTTAAAACTAGTGGATGGGTGGTTGTATTTATACATTTGTGTGTTTCCTTGTGAGATTAGGGCTCTCTTGATGTTAAGGGCTCTAGGGAAAAGCTCGTCATAAGATGTGATGCATTACATTTTCAAGTGGAAGGATAGATCTAGATTTGATATGATAATGCCCACTTGTTGTTTGTTGGGAAGTGGCCACTTGCTTTTACTAGCTCTTTGTATCCACTATTGCAAGAAATTGGCAAAAGATTCTCCCTTGTTTTGTCTAAGAGTGTACAACTCTTCTAGGCTTACGTCCATGTCAAGATTAAAGCAGAAGTGATCAATGAATTTATCAGTGATTTCTTGGAAATTTTTAATACCTGGAGGCAATTGAGAAAACCAGTCCATAACTAGGCCTGTCAAACTTCGTGGGAAGAGGCACATTAAGTAAGAATCATTATAGGACACCTCCATGCACATGACATTGAATTATTTGATGTGGTCTACAGGATTTCCCCTCCCTTTGTATTTATCGAATTTGGGGATTTCAAATCTTGGAGGGAATGGTACCATTGCAATGTTTCGATCAAATGGATATGGACATAGGTTCTATGTATGGGGATTCTTTGTATTGCCCATATGAAGGTCCTGCATTTCTTGTGACAATGCCTTAAATTGTGATGCTAGATCATCTTGTGGGTTTGCTGGAGGAACATACGTTGGGATGATGGATGGGTTGTATTCGGGATTCTGATATAATAAGGTGTTGTATGGGGTGTATGGTGGTGTAGGATAAGGTGATGATTGTGTGGGTGTATATGTTCCTAACCTATTTGGATTGATGATGTTTTTTTAGGGTTATAGTAGGATCCTTTTTGTTGTGCGATCAATTGTTGTTGTTGGGAATATTGTTGGGCTTGTTGGGCTGCTAAGGTTGCTTGTTGTTGTTGATGTGATACTAAGGCTACTTGTTGGACTTGTTGTTGTTGTTGTACTGCTAAGGAAACTTGTTGTTGTTGCTATGGTACTAAGGTTTCTTGTTGTTGTTGTTGTTGTTGGACGACTTGCTAATAGGCCTATTGTTGGTGTGCTACTAGGGCTGCTTGATGTTGTTGTGGTACTAAGGTTGCTTGATGTTGTTGTTGTGCTACTAAGGCTACTTGTTGGATTTTTTGTTGTTGGACGGCTTGCTAATAAGCCTATTGTTCTTGATGTAATGCTAAGGCATGTTCTTGCAATTTAGGATCTTTTGATTGTTGAGACAACTGTGATGGGTTTTGTGTGTTAATTTTTTGAGTGGGTAGTGGATTGTTGATGAGGGGTTGAGGGTTCCCTTGGTTTATCATTGCTTGCAAGATAGTAGATTGAGGTGGAGGAATGTAAGTTTGAGGTCCCAACTAATTTTTCATGGTGAGAGGGACCGTGGGGAAAGATGATGATTCCATTAGATATTGTGATGGTAATGGCACATTCAGACCTTGTAACTAATTGAAAGGGCTCCCTTGACCGATGGGTAGGGGGTTCCCTTGTTGTATTTGAGGTTTGATCAAGGTATTACCTTGGTTGATGGGATTTGTAACCAAGGTGTTGTTTTGATTTGGATCAATGATAGATGGGTTTGATGTGGATGGTGGATTGACTTGAGTAGCTTGGGTAGCCACCTATTTTGATGTATCAATGGGGTTTCTAAAACCACTTATCAAGGGTTGACTTTGTGTGAGAGTGTTAATTTTCCCTTGTTGTCTTACTTGAAGAACTTGGTTCACATTACCTTGTGTAACATTAGGCATAATTGGGGTATTTGTGATGATGGACAAAGATATTTGCGCTCAAGATTGTTGTGGCATCATGGAATGTAAGTGGTTTTCCAAAGCTTGGTATCCAACTTGTGTCTTGGGGAAGGTTGGTGATTAATGGAATGGTCATTTTGTGAATACCCAAAGTTGTGATTGTTCCTAGACATGAAATGAGACCAAAGTTGGTTCCTATCCTAGTTGCAAGACTAGATGTTAAGGGTTGACTTGGTACAAGGGATGGAGTTGGTTGAATCATAGATGAGGTCAAGCCCTGTGTCAATGATTGTGCAACAAAAGATGGGGAAATTGGAGTCACATTTTCTAAGGCTTGATGTTCCATGATTTCTTCTCTACTAAGTCCAAATGGGTTGTTCATGACATCTTCTATCTCACATGGTCTTGATGGAGATGAGGGTTGTTGTGATGGGGTAACATGAATTCTTGGATAAAATTATCGAGGATTTGGATCACTGATGGTAGATGAGACTTTGGTTTTCTCCATGATTCTCTTGTGTTTTGATCTTGTTGTAACCATAGATTGTGGGTCAACAATCAGAGAGGTTTGTTGAGATTTGTAATGTTTGAACTGTCTAGTTGACTCAAATATAGGTAGAAGGGATGCTCTAAGTATTTTTGGATCAATGATGATAATGGGGGATAAAAAGGTGGATGATGTGGGAAGTGACCTTTGCAAACATTTTGGGACAATACTTTTGACTTAAGTTTGATTGTTTGATGTTTGGATAAAGGATGTTTAAGAACTTGAGAATCTTTAGGGTAGACTTGTGACCTTCAAAATAGACTAGTCCAAAAGTGATAACTAGCTTAACCAAATGCATGGAAAAGGATTCATTTCACATACAAAATAGCCAAGTTAGGGTTTGGTTTGATAGATGTTCAAGTCACAAAGTGTTTGGTGTATTCAAAATTTTTGCAAAGGTAGGTGAAATGGAGGATGAAATTTTGATGAAGGGGTGAATGAGATGTTTGACCCAATGTTGACTTAAAGTGAGCCTTTGTTATCCAAGACCAAGGTAGTAAGAAAAATTCTATACCTCTATAGTGATAATGACTCCAAGAACTCAATTATTTTGGTAAAATAAGACTCAAATGATTTTGGAAATAGGACCAATGATTTTGACAATAAAACTCAATGAATTTGGATAATGGAACTTAACAAATTTTCTTGTTTTGTGTGAGTCAATGATTTGAACATACATCAATGTGGGGTCTTCATTTGATTTAATATTTGGATTAATGAATTTATTTTTACCACAAACACTTGTCTAGTTGGTTATGTTTTCAAACTAAATGTTTGTGTCAAAAACATTATAACTTTCACGATGTCCATCTCGTGAAAATCATGAGGTTGAAGCCATAATTGCCTATGTTGTCTTTGGAAAATATGGATTTTGATATAATTCAAGATATTTAGAAATCTCTAAGGATAGAATCCTTAGGACAAGCAATAATATCAAGGCTTTTTTCAAGAGGTATCCATATTTAGGCCAAATTGTTTGAAATTTTGAGGATGATAGTAAATGTTTGTTTTTGTATTATTTTCAAACCAAGCAAAGTGTTAAACTGACTCACAATCATTTACAATCCTAAGATAGAAATGGCCATATTTTTTGAGTCCCCACTCAAATTTCTCCAAACACTAGACAATGCGAACAGTTAGAAATTTGGTGACACTGGCTCCCCTCCATGGCACACACTTCTTGGGACAACCAAATCTCAAAATCCTTAAAATATGGAGATTAAAAGGAATTTTTCTATTTATACAATTGAATAGTACAAATGTGGGGCAACTTTAGAATGATCGTTCTTGCACCAACAAATATTTTAGGGTTTTGGCTTCTAAACAAATTGGTTCTTAGTTCGATTAATCGGGGACATGGCACCTAGTGAGCATTCAACAAGCCACTAAAGGCTTTAATCAATCCTACTAGGGGCTCTTATACTTTTTATAGTAGTACCCTGTTCTGAAAGACACTGTACGACTAAGGCCTACATACCATGAGGATTTGACAATTTAGTCTTATCCATTTATATACCAGCCCAAGTGAAAAACCAATTGGAGTCACCTTCGAATTGTTCTTAGGTAGGCCCCTCTAAAGATTACAAAATCAAGGGAGTACACTTGTAGTTCGATTGCCCAGTTCACATAAAGCGCAAGGAGGGAACACACACAATGTCTCTTTCTCACACTAGCATGATCGTTCAATTTTAAACCCAATTGAAAGATGTAGGTAATTTTTTGGACAACCAATGTCACTAGAATTATTTTTATCCTCAATATCACCATGAAGCGCGAGAGAAGTGCGTATGCATTTGAATGACACAAATTGCAAAGAAAATTACAAGATAATGAAAGCACAAGTTCATTTTAAGCCTCAAAGCAATGATGAGTTATTTTTAGGGAACCAAGCTAAAATATGATTTTGTCTTGTTCAATTTCAAGCCCAAAGTAAAATGATGATGTGAGGGTTCAGGTTTAACCAACTTTAAAAATGAATTTTAAGCCCAATTGAAAGCTAGTTGGTCCTAAGATTGTAAATTTTAAAACCCAAAAAAAGCAACATATGATGGGTTATAATTTCCCTATGAGTGTCAAAAAATTGTTACAATAACTACAACTAAGAAAAACAAAAAATAAAAAATTTCAATTTTTTTTCAATTTTTTCTGTTGTAGTAAATTGTGTTTTCGGAGGCCTTCAAAGAAGAATTTTTTGGTTGAAACTTGGGTCAGTCCCCAAAAATTGAGAATATTTTTAGGTACAAAATTAGTCCTCTTGGAAATATTTTTGACGGTGCAAACGGATTCGAATTTCGACCACCGAGTAGAAAGTTATGACCCCAACAAGTTGGGGTAAATTTTTTCCTAGTTTTTCTCCAAATCTGCAAAACTAGTTAGTCTAAAAAGAAAAAATAGAATTCAGTGAAATGTTAGCATTCACAAAAATTAAAAAAATTAAAGCACATGCTAAAGAAAAAATCATTAAACTTCTGACTAGAGTTGGGTACCGTGCACACGATAGCGTCACGATTGAAGTCTGGGCATCGCTTTGGTGAAAATGGGCATCCCTCTATAGAAAAAACAAAGAGTACGATAGCATCGGTATTTGGTCGATGTCACTGCACACAATAGTGTCACGATTTGAAATATGGGGGCATTCCTCTGGTGAAGTTGGGCATCTCCATTTAAACTTTTCGATACCTCTAGATTAAATATGTGTCGCTAGATTTAAATCAACGTCAGAGCATTAATTCAGTGTCAGGATTTCAAATTGTTAGGGCATCGCTATATGGCGACACTATTGGAATAGCATCACTTTGTTTAATTTTGGCATCGCTATGTCCCACAAAACAACATAAAATGGAATTTTAGCTTAAAAACAGTTATATTAACGGTTTTCCCTCCTTCTAGCGCCAGAATGTGAGACGAGGAAATTCCTGTGAGGGTCGATTACACTTGATTCATGATGAATCAAAGCATAAATTTTCCAAACATACCTACATCTACAAACAAGATCATTCAAATCAAAAATATAAATCAAGCATTAAATTGAAAATGAAAGCTACAAACTACACAAAAATAATTAAATTCCTAATCTAGCCCATTTGAAACTTATCCTATTTTGGAATTGGTGTCATGTTGTTGTGAAATGACAACCCTTTCCCAATCCTATGATTAGTGAGCCTATTTCAATTGATTCTATGGAAGAGAATCAATGAAACCATTGTGATTGATGTATGAAAACCTAGTTTATGCTAAAAATGAATATTATGCAAGCTAAGTTATCATGATTTTATGCTAAAGATGGACTGATTATGTTATTGCTAAGATAATCTAAGCTAATTATAAGCTAAAAGATGAAAACCCTAATTTATATACAAACTAATATGGATGCATGGAATCCATTAATGGATGCTCTAAGCTATTATGCAATCAAAACTAACTAAGATAAGCTAAAAAGTGAGTGAAATATGAGTGTGAGTGCATATGAATTCAACAACATGACTTTACTCTGAAAAAGATGGATCCATTTGTCTCCAAATAGTGACCTATTTATACAAGAGAAAATGAGGAATGAAAGGTTGAGATCAAAAAGATTAATCAATGTTCCAAGAGGAAGAAGATGAGAGGCATGGATCATGGATTCTCATCAACGGATGAGAATGCATGATGGTATTCTAATCAAGGGTTCACACTTGCCTCAAACAAACACACTTTTGACCTGCTCACATAGGTCAAAGGTAACTTGTTCAAAAGGTTGAAGGTTAAAACTTGCTTAAGAAGCCAAGTGAAAATATCCCTTTTTCAAATGATGAAGGAATAAGAATATTCTTTTAGAATATTCTCATGGGTGAGGAAAAAGGCAATTTACAAATTAAAACAAAGTTTTAATTGTGAAAAAAAGGGGATAAGGAATATTCCTATGGGAATATTTCCTTTTCTTAGAGAAAAATTAGATTAATTGCTAATTAAACAAGATTTAATCATGCAATTAGGGGATTGGAAGAATTTGAAGAGATATTTATTAAATTAAATGATTTAATAAATGGGGGAGGAGATGAAATTATATTTAATTAAATAACTTAGGTTTATTTAATTAAATAAGATGGGTTAGGGAGTTAAATTAAATGTTTTGATTTATTTAATTTAATAGGATGAAATATTAGCATGAAAAGGGTGAATTAACCCAATTTAAATTAATTAGGAAAATAGATGAAAATCATGCAATTAATTAAATAGCTAGGCTAATTTAATCAATTAAGCGAAAAGAGGATGGGTTAAAGAGGAAATGATGTTAGTAAATTTGTTTTAAGTGTATGATATTGATTATGACATTTTTCAGTGTCTATAGGAGGAATAGAGAGAAAGAAAGAGATAGATATTTGTAGGGTGGGAGGGAGAGAAAGAGAAGGAGATAGGGATTGGTAGGGTGGGAGAGAGAGGAGATAGGGATTGGTAAGGTGGGAGGGAGAGAGAGAAGGAGATAGGGATTGGCAAGGTGGGAGGGAGAGAGAGAGAGAGAGATGGGGATAGGGATAGGGGTTGAGAGTGTAGAATTTAGGGTTTAAGGTATAGGATTGAGGGTTGAGGGATAGTGTTCATGGATGATAGTATAAGGTTAAGCACATAGGGTATATGGATTGAGGGTATTAGGCATAAGGTGAAGGGTTGAGAATATTTAGTTTAGGGTTTAAGTATAGTTTTCAAGAACAATTTGTAGGATTTAGTGTATAAGGTCGAGGGTATAGGATATAGGGATGATGGTTGATAGTGTAGGATTTAGTGTTTAAGGTATAAGGTTGAGGTTTGTGGTTGTATGTTTTAAGTATAGGGTTGAGGTTATAGGGTATAGGGTTGAGGATTTAGGGTTTACAATTGAGGGGTAATGTTTAAGGTTGAGTGTATAAGGTTATGTTTTTAGGGCATAGGTATTAGGGTTTATGATATTGGGTATAGGGTTTATGGTATGGTTTTTTTGGTATAAGGCATAAGGTTAAGGGTTTAAAGTGTTTAGGGTTTAAGTATAGGGTTGAGGGTTGAGGGATTAGGGCTTAAGTATAGGGTACATGGCACAATGTTCAAGGTTTACGCTATAAGGTTGAGGATATAGGGTATATGGATGAGGGTTGAGGGGATAGGGTTTAGGGATTAAGGTATATATTTGAGTGTTGACGGTTGAGGGATTAGGGCTTAAGTATAAGGTTGAGATTTTAGGGATTAAGGTATATGGATTGGTAGGGTGGGATGGAGAAAGATGAAAGGAGGGAGATAGGGAGTGGTAGGGTGAATAGAGAGAAAGGAGATAGAGATTTTTAGGGTGGGAGGGACCAGGAGAGAGAGAGGAGATAGGGATTGATAGGGTGGGAGAGAGAAAGAGATAGGATATAGGGATTGGTAGGCTATAGGGTATAGGTATGTGGATTGAGGGTGTAGGTTTTA
Source organism: Sequoia sempervirens (assembly GCA_007258455.2). Classification (NCBI taxonomy): domain Eukaryota; kingdom Viridiplantae; phylum Streptophyta; class Pinopsida; order Cupressales; family Cupressaceae; genus Sequoia; species Sequoia sempervirens. Next base: position 398,967,856 of record VDFB02047230.1, read on the forward strand.
GGGTTTAAGGCATAGGGTTGAGGGTTGAGGGATAGTGTTCAGGGATGAGGGTATAAGGTTAAGTGTATAGGGTATAGAGATTGAGGGTATAAAGCATAGGATGAAGGGTTGAGAATGTATTGTTTAAGATTTAGGTATAGTGTTGAGGGACAATGTTCAAGGTTTAGTGTATAAGGTTGAGGGTATAGGATATAGCAATGAGGGTTGATTGTGTAGGATTTATTGTTTAAGGTATAAGGTTGAGGGTTCAGAATGTAGGGTTTAAGTATACGATATAGGTTATAGGGTTGATATTTTAAGGTTTATAGTTGAGGGGTAATTTTTAGGGTTAAGTGTATAAGATTATGTGTTAAGGGTATAGATATTAGGGTTTATGATATTGGGTATAGAGTTTACAGTATGGTTTTTTAGTATAAGGCATAAGGTTAAGGGTTTAGAGTGTAGGTTTTAGGGATTAAGTATAGGTTTGAGGGACAATGTTTAAGGTTTAGGGAATAAGGTTGAGGGTATTTGGTATAGGGATAATGTTTGAGGGTATAGAGTTGGGAGTTGAGAGATTAGGGCTTATGTATAGGGTTGATGGTACAATGTTCAAGGTTTAGCCTATAAGTTTGAGAGTATAGAGTATATGGATGAGGGTTGAGGCTATAGGGTTTAGGGATTGCGGGATATGGTTGATTTTTTAGGGTTGAGGTATTAGAGCTTATGTATAGGGTTAAGGGTTGAGGATTTAGGGATTAAGGTATAGGGATTGGTAGGGTGGGAGAGAGAGAGAGGGAAGGAGGGAGATAGGGAGTGGTAGGGTGGGGGGAATAGAGATAAATAATGAGATAGAGATTGGTAGGGTGGGAGGGAGAGAGAGAGAGGAGATAGTGATTGGTAGGGTGGGAGGGAGAGAGAGAAGGAGATAGGTATTGGTAGGGTGGGAGGGAGAGAGAGAGAAGGATATAGGGATTGGTAGGGTATAGTGTATATGGATGGGGGTTGAGGGTAAAAGGTTTAGGGTTTAAGGTATAGGTTTAAGTGTTGAGGTATAGTGTTCAAACATGAGGGTATAAGGTTAAGTGTATAGGATATAGGGATTGATGGTATAAGGCATAAGTTGAAGGGTTGAGAATGTATGGTTTAGGGTTTAAGTATAGTGTTGAGGGACAATGTTCAAGGTTTAGTGTATAAGGTTGAGGGAATATGATATAGGGATGAGGGTTGACAATGTAGGATTTAATGTTTAAGGTATAAGGCTGGGCGTTAAGGGTGTAGGTTTTAATTATAGGGTTGAGGGCATAGGGTATAGGGTTGAGGGTATAGGGTTTACAGTTGAGGGGTAATTTTTAGGGTTGAGTATATAATATTATGTGTTTAGGGTTTATGATGTTTGGTTAGGGTTTACAGTATGGATTTTTGGTATAAGGCATAAGGTTAAGGGTTTAGTGTGTAGGGTTTAGGGTTTAAGTATAGGGTTGAGGTACAACGATTGAGGGTTGAGGGTATTTGGTATAGGGATAAGGGTTGAGCGTGTAGGGTTTGGGTTTGAAGGTATAGGGTTGAGGGTTGGGGGATTAGAGCTTAAGTATAGGGTTGATGGTACAATGTCAAGGTTCAGACTATAAGATCAAGGGTATAGGGTATACGGATGTGGGTTGAGGGTGTAGGGTTTATGGATTAAGGTACATGGTTGAGTGTTGAGTGTTGAAGGTTGAGGGATTATGGCTTAAGTTTAGGGTTGAGGTTTCAGGGATTAAGGTATATGGATTAGTATGGTGGGAGGGAGAGAGAGGAGATGAGGGAGATAGGGAGTGGTAGGGTGAGAGGAATAGAAAGAAAGGAGATATAGATTGGTAGGGTGGGAAGGAGAGAGAGAGAGGGGGGATTGGTAGGGTGGGAGAGAGAGAGAGAGGAGATAGTGATTGGTAGGGTGGGAGGGAGAGGAGATACAATAGGAGATAATTATTGGTAGGGTATAGGTTATACGAATGGGGTTTGAGGGTGTAGGGTTTAGGGTTTAAGGTATAGCGTTGAGGGTTGATGGATAGTGTTCATGGATGAGGGTATAAGGTTAAGTGTATAGGGTACAAGGATTGAGGGTATAAGGCATAGGGTGAAGGGTTGAGAATGTACGGTTTATGGTTTAAGTATAGTGTTGAGAGAAAAATTTTAAGGTATAGCGTTGAGGGTTGACGGATAGTGTTCATGGATGAGGGTATAAGGTTAAGTGTATAGGGTACAAGGATTGAGGGTATAAGGCATAGGGTGAAGGGTTGAGAATGTACGGTTTATGGTTTAAGTATAGTGTTGAGAGAAAATGTTTAGGGTTTAGTGTATAAGGTTGAGGGTATAGGATATAGGAATGAGTGTTGAAAATGTAAGATTTATTTTTTAAGGTATAAGGTTGAGGGTGTAGGGTTTACATATACGGTTGAGGGTACATGATTGAGGGTTGATGGTTTAGGGTTTACAGTTGAGGGGTAATGTTTAGGGTTGGTGTATAAGATTACGTGTTTAGGGTATATGTATTAGGGTTTATGATATTGGGTATATGGTTTGTGGTATGGATTTTTGGTATAATGCATAAGGTTAAGGGTTTATAGTGTACGGATTAGGGTTTAAGTATAGGGTTGAGGGTCAAGGGTTAAGGGTTGAGGGTTGGGGGACAATGTTGAAGGTTTAGGGTATAAGGTTGAGGGTATTTGGTATAGGGATAAGGGTTGAGGGTATAAGGCATAGGGTGAAGGGTTGAGAGTGTATATTTTAGGGTTTAAGTATAGGGTTAAGGGTTGAGGTTGTAGGGTTTATGGTTTATGGTATAGGGTTGAGGATTTATGGATTAAGGTTGAAGTGTTGTGTGTGTGTGTGGTTTAGGGTTTAAGTATAGTATTGAGGGAGAATTTTCAAGGTTTAGGGTATAAGTTTGAGAGTATAGGGTATATGGAATAGGGTTAAACATTGAGAGTATGGATTGAGGGTATAAGGAATATGGTGAACTATTCAGAGTTTATGGTTTAGAGTTTTAAGTATAGTGTTGAGGGACAATATTCAAGGTTTAGGTTATAAGGTTGAGGGTAGGTATATGGATGAGGGTTGAGGTTTAGGGGTTTAGGGGTTAAGGTATAAGATTGAGGTTTGAGGGATTAGAGCTTAAGTATTAGGTTGATTGTATAGGGTGTAGGGTTCAGGGATTGAGGGTATAAGGAATAGGGTGAAGGTTTGAGAGTGTATGGTTTAGGGTTGAAGTATAGTATTGAAGAAAAATATTCAAGGTTTAGGTTATAAGTTTGAGGGTATAAGGTATAGGGATGGGGGTTGAGGGTTTAGGGTTTAGGGTTTAAGCTATAGGGTTGAGGGTTGAGGGATTAGGGCTTACTTGCATAGGGTTGAGGGAATAGGGTATAGGGTTGAGTGTTGATAATTTATAGTCGAGGGATAATGTTCAGGGTTGAGTGTCTAAGGTTAAGTGTATATAGTATAGGGATTAGGGTTTAGGATATTGTGTATAACATTTAGGGTATGGATTGAGGGTATAAGGCATGGGGTTAAGGGTTGGGATTATAGGATTTAGGTTTTAAGTATAGGGTTGATGGTTGAGTTGTTTATGGTTTAAGGTATAGGGTTGAGGGTTGAGGGTGTTCTCTCCCTCCCTCTAACTCCACCTACCCCTTCCCTTTCTCCCTAACTCTCTCTACCTCTCCCTCCCTATCTCCATTTCTTTATCTAGATATTTTAATAATAATACAATATATAATATACATTAATATATATTAAAATTAAATTCAATCACAAATTTGGGAAAAATTTCAATGCCGAATTTTTGTGCATCAAGGGCTTCCAATTCTATGGGCGATGTTGGTGAACACAAGGCTTCTCATGGTAGTGATGACACCAATGGTTCTATGTATGAGCACTTTGGCTTGGTGGGGAGCGAGGGAAAATAGGTACAAATGGCTGCACACACTATTACACCTCTATCTACTCACAGGGTGTCAACAGGAAGGATATTGTGGATTATGGATCCCTTCATTCTCTCAATGAAACTAGTAGGGATTTTTGTGACAGGAAGAATGCTCTAGCCAAGCCTCTACATGTTCGTGCAGGGGGGTGAGGTCGAGGCTAGGCTTTGGAGGTGATGGAGGCCCTTCTATGCCACCAGTTTTGTGCCCTAGTTTAGCTAGAGTTTTGGAAACTCGAGAAAATTCATTGGCAGATGACTCAATTCCTCTTCATCCTATTGTTCAGTCTTAGGAATCGACAGGCTCCAAGCATGGGGATAGTCTGCCTTTCAGAGACATGCATGTTGGTTCGAGTTAAGAGAAAAAATTTAAATGTGCGGCCTAGGATGCTTGACCATTGAAGGACAAATCGGTCTCTAACAAGCTCAAGTTCTCCACGAACTATTCAAATACCCTCATAAAAAGGCACATTCTTCTCCTATCCTAGAATTTTTGGAGAAGCTAAACAAGGAGGTCGAAGTTGGCAAGCAGTATTTTGCTTCCAACGGATTGATTGGCCAATTCAATTGTCTGTGGCCAAAACTACCAGATCTGTATGACTGGATCTCAAGGGTTTGGCAACCCACGCTCAAAGGTAATGTAGAAATTTACCCTTGTACTCGAGGATTTTTCATTGTGGTGTTCGATTGTATCTAGGATAGGGATGCAGTTCTGCATGAAAAATGGTGTTGGGGGAAAAGCCTACTTCTTCTCAAACCGTGGTTTCCAGACTTCAACCCTACTACCACTACTTTCTCTATTAAACCTATGTGGATTCATCTTCCAAATCTCTCACTATAATTTGGTTTTTGGATTGATCCCAAGTGATTAGTAACACTTTGGGAAGCTTCCTTGTTGTGGATTCAGACACTACGACTTTTACACACACATCTTTTGCTTGCATCCTGGTATACTTGGATGTTATAAGAGATCTTCCTGCTAACATCACTTTCAAGTTTGCAAATCGTTGTTGGACGCAACTTCTAGACTACAGAGGTTTACCCTTCCATTGTAGGAAATGCTTTGAAATTGGACATATGGCCAATTCTTGCTCTAGAATCATCAAAAACTCTATTCAACAATCTTGGTGAGACAATGCTTTACCTCATCACTACTCAATCAAAGCTCCATCAAAGGAGAAGGAAATGAAATCAGAGCCCTCTCAGAAGTATGGGACCTCCACAAATGTTGGGGCAGGGATAGCTAAGACAAAAAACTACGAAATCCTCTTTAGAAGTGAGTTTGGCACACGAGCAACACCTTCAATCAGACATGGAAAATAACTCGTCTACAAAAAATCTTCAGTTGGATGTGGGGTGTTCTTCGGCTCTAGGTGGAGGGAGTATGCCACAGGATAAAATCGTGGACACTATCAAATTGCAGAAAAATGTGATTAGGGAGGGTTCGCAGGAGGTACAGAGTAAGAAAAAGGAAATCCTCAAGTCAGAATTGAATCAAATTCAATTGCAATTGCGCTCTCACACCAACCTCGGTGTTCAAAATTCAACTTAGAATAGGGAGATGTGTTTGTACCTTTCTGCTACAATTTTTTCATGTTGGCCATTGGCCATTTATGTACACTTTAAATTTAATCAATAAAAATTTCTCTTATGGATCAAAAAAATATATACATTAATATATAAATATAATATATTAAAAATAGTAATATGTAATATATATACAATATATCATATAATACATTTTATATAATATAATGTATAAGTTATACTATGTAATATAATATAATCTTTAATATATAATAGAATTTTTAATTTGGATACAATAGATATCCATTTTGTTACAAGACAAATATCAATTTTGGGCAGAATGACTTCCCCTTACATTTAAAATTAAAAAAATTAAAACAAGCCCGCTCTTGCTCTATTTTAAGTTTCACACAATGAATATCCGTTATTGAGAACACATATGTGCAAAGATTTTTTTTGCTTTATAAATATGTATAATATTATAATAAATATCATATTAATATATTATATGAAAAAATTATATTATATTTTTTATATTAATATAACATGCTTAAAATAACGAATATCTGTTTTTGAAAGAAAAAATGGATATCAGTTTTGCAGACCACCTACCACACATTGTTGAAAGTGCAAGTGTCAAAGTGGATGAAGAGCCACATAAAAGTTTTATGTTAATGAAGGTTATGAATCTAATGAATCCCTTGCAGTGAAGAAGAAAAAGAAGAGAAAGAAAATGAGATGACAATTGAAGAGGAAGAAGCTTCAAAAAAGATCCCTAAGACTCCTAAGTATGTGAACAAGAATCATTTTGAAGATCAAATCACTTGAGATAAGAGAAGGTGTGTTGACAAGGAGAAAAGTTGCTATGACAGAGGAACATGTAAACTTTTGTTTACTTTCAGAAGTAGAACCTAGAATAGTAATTGAAGCATGCAAGGATGTGAACTGAATCAAAGCTATGGAAGAAGAGTTGAGACAGATTGAGAAGAATCAGACTTGGGAATTGGTCCCAAGACCAGCAAACAAGATTGTGATAGGAACTAAATGGGTTTTTAGGAACAAACTAAATGAGGATAGAAAAGTTAGTAGAAACAAGGCTAGACTTGTGTGTAAGGACCACTCACAAGTAGAAGGAATAGATTTTGAAGAGACTTTTGCTCCAGTGGAAAGAATGGAAGCTATTAGAATGTTTTTGGATTTTGCAACACATAAAGACTTCAAGGTGTATCCGATGGATATCAAGTCTACCTTCTTGAATGGTGAGTTGGAAGAAAAGGTTTACATTGAACAACCAAAAGGTTTTTCATTATCAGAAGATGTTGATATGGTTTGCAGGTTGAAGAAAGCATTGTATGGACTCAAACAAGCTCCTATAGCTTGGTATGCAAGATTGGATAGATAATTGTTGCAACAAGGATTCAAAAAGGGTAAAGTAGATAACAACCTTTACTTCAAGGTTGAGGGAGATTAGATCCTGATTGTGGTTGTATATGTTGATGACATAATCTTTGGAGGAAATGAAGGTATGCGTAAGAGATTTGCAGAGCATATGCAAAAATGAGTTTGAGATGTCAATGTTTGGGGAGATGAATTTCTTCCTTGGGCTACAAATGAGTCAATTAGGAAAAGGTATTTTCATTTCATAGTCAAAGTATGTAAAGGAAATGTATGTAAAGGAAATGTTGAAGAAGTTTGGAATGAAGGATTCTAAACCAATGTGTACTCCCATGGTTACTAGTTGCAAGTTGAGAAAAAATGATGAATCTCCTAAAATAGAACAAAGCAAGTATAGATCAATGATTGATGGACTATCGTATCTTCCTGCTACTAGACCAGATATCATGCATGTAGTTTGTCTTGTGGCAAGATTTCAAGATCCTAGAGAATCACATGTTGCAACAAAGGATATTTAGATACTTGAAGGGCACTCTAGATTTTGGTCTATGGTATCCCAAGGGTACTGATTTCTCTTAAAGTGCATATACAAATGTAGATTGGGTAGGTTGTGTAGATGATAGAAGAAGTACAAGTGGAGGTTCTTTCTTTCTTGGAAGAAGGTTGGTTTATTGGTTGAGTAAGAAGCAAGATTCAGTGTCATTATCTACTACAGAGGCAAAATATATTACATCATGTTGTACTAAAGTGTTGTGGATGAAGTAGACATTGAAGGATATCAAAGTGTCATATGATGAACCTATTTCTATTTTGTGTGATAATACAAGTGCTATCAATATTTCAAAAACCCTGATAATGCATTCAAGGACAAAGCATATCTCTATCCGGTATCATTTTCTAAGAGAGAAAGTTGCAGAGAATGAGGTGAAGCTAGAGTATGTTCGTACAAAGGATAAAGTTGTAGATATTTTCAAAAAGTCTATTCCAAAAGATACATTTGAGTATCTTCGGCAGAAGTTAGGGGTTATTTCCCCTCCTTTCAACTAGATGCATAAGTTGTGCATCTGTTTAAGTGGGCTATTCAAGGCTTATTCCCTTTTCTTGAACTGATAAAGGCTACCTCTCAAGGGGAGTAGGTAGTAGTATTTTTTTTGGTGCAATCAGGTGGAGCATATCTTGTGCCCCTAAGGGGGAGAGAGCAGTAGATAGAAAGTTGTGGAGAGAGAAAAAGTAAGTGTGAGAGAAAGTAGTGTGTCTGTGTTTCCTAAAGTGCTACTTTTAGGTGATGTCAAAGGGAGTGACTATTGCCCTTTTCCATTGATGTCAAAGGGGGAGAGATAAAGTTTGAAAAACATGGTGAGAGATTGAAGTATGAAAAATTCCTCAAGTAAGGAGGAAAAAATGAAGGAAAAGGAAAGAGAGAGTGAAGTCTAAGAAAATGATAGAAGTGTAAGGAATCTCCCAGTTAGGGGGAGAGTTGTCTGAGTGTTGGAGTTGTAGAGTTGCTTTTGTTAATTGATGGTTTTTCAAAGTTGGTGTTGCCATCAACGAACAAGGGGGAGATTGTTGGAGATTTGTTGGTGTTTTCATTAGTGTTGTCATTTATGTCAACCCCTAGTGCGTGGAGCTTGTTGGAGCTATTGGAGAGTTATGAGTCAACCCCTAGTGTGGATCATGTGTTGTGGTTTGATGCCACATTGATGTCTACCTTTAGTATGGTTAGGAATATTGTTGTAGTGTTGTCATTGTTGTCAACAGTGAGTGTGTTGCACTATGTTTCCTTTAGTGTTTTCTTTGATGTCAACCTCTAGTGTGGTGTTGAACATGTATTGTAGATGGGGAGATTGTTGGTGTTGCAAATGGGGAGATTTTTTCAAACTCTAGTGTGATCATGATGAGAAGTGTTTGTGGTATTGAGCAAGTGTTGCAAATGTTGTAGATATGTTGAGTAGGTGTTTGTGGTGTTGTTGATGCAGATGATTCACTTGGTTTCCAAGTGCTTTTGAGAAAATTTGAATAAGAGAGTGCACAGTGTGACAGAGGTGTGTTCAGTGTTGTGTAGTGTGTTCAAGTGTTCCACAAGGTTGGTTATTAAGTTGTATGCATGTGGCAGTGTTGCTAATTGCATAGGATAATTGTGTTCTTAGTTTCAGGTGGTTGTTGCAATGTTGCAAAATACTCTAATGATGTTGGAATATTCTAGGATCTTGTGTGGATGTTGTAAAGTGTTGCTTTGTGGTCTGCATGTTGTTTTTGGACCTAGAGAGGCATGTATGTAGTCACTTGTTAGTGTTAGTGCAAGGTTGGGCGACCTAGCGTACTAGTGCTAATTGCAAAGGTTGTTTATTGTTTGTGGAAGCATGGTGAAGCATATCAGTGTAGATTTCAATCCTATTTAACCCTTGGCATGGTCTTCCTTCACTTCTTTCCACCATGAAAGTGTTTTGGTGCCGACTTATTTAGTGGTTGCCTATTTGAGGTGCATACGTTTCATTGTGGCCGACATGAAGAAGGTTTTTGAGATTGTTGAGGATATATATACAAGATTAATTGTTGGAGATGGTGTGTGGTGTGTGAAAGATGTGAATGTGATCAACTGTGGTGATCTGAGTGTGAGCTTAAATTCCTAAGGCTATTGCATGTAGTGAGTAGAAGGTGTCTAGATTTTCAGTGTGCCTGAAGTTATTGGAGGCAATGAGTCAAAGGTTGTCGGTGTAGATTTGCAATGGTGGATATTTCCTATTTCTCTAAGATAGTGAATCTCTCTATAACAATCTTCTCTATTCTTCTTTCTTTCAGACAGTGAGTCCTTTGGGTAGTGAGCCCTACTAATAGTGATCCTATTGTATTCGGTGTTGCTATTCATATATATGAGTTAATCCTCATCGTGGTTTTTCCCTGCTTAGGGTTTTCCACATAAATTTGGTGTTCTCTTGTGCATAGTGTTGAATGTGTTTATGTTTCATATGTTTACATTCTACTAATGATTAATAAGGGTTTGATGGTTAATGAGGGTTTAAGGTTTTAATGTACAACTGATTCACCCCCCCTCTTAGTTGTCATGTGTGACAAAATGTGGAGAAGTATCTTGTTAAAGACATACTTCTAGTATAGGCGAGAGAATATAATTACATTGTTTAGATGGGCCAAAAGGGTTTTGAAAGAAATAATCTAAAGAAAAGAAGCCTTGAGTAGAAAGTGGTTGGTATTTACTATGGGGGATTGTATGAACAATACCATCATGAGGGAATATTAGGCATTGGTGAATGAATGAATTATGAAGGCATTGCTTGCATTGTACTAAGCCAAGGATGAACCAAGAGAAT